>CM048745.1:529681757-530281757 GCA_026315105.1 Locusta migratoria
AAGATGGAAGCACTCTAAAGAACTGAATGTAGCACTCACTGAAAGGTCTAAAGGGTAACTGACTTTAGATCATTGAAATACATTGGCCTAATTTGTTGCCTTGGTGCCAACTGGAGAGAAGGGCAAGAGGAACAGAAAGAGAAGCAGAGTGCTTTGAGGCACACCTTAACTGTTAATCCCTTCTGAGGGGTGGATATCAGGAAGTCAATGCTTCTTGTAAACAAAAAACATGGGATATTATGGGTGCTCTGGTAATTGTTGAGTGTGTATTGTGTAGGAGGCTAAGAGTTGCTGCCATCTGAACTAAAGAGGGAAGCTTTATCATTTGGCAAGGAAATTTACAAGAGCTAAGTACATAAGGCACCCATGGCCTGATGTATGTCACTAGGATACTCTGGGTCCAAACTCTCAGTGCTGAAGGTGTCACAGAGCCATATACCTGGTAACCATATTGTAGTCAATACATCACTAGGATCCAGTAAATATGGAGAAGAAGTGTGTGTAAGAAAACAGTGTGTGTGTGTGTGTGTGTGTGTGTGTGTGTGTGTGTGTGTGTGTTTTTGATGGCAAATATGGGTCATGAATTAAGGAATAGCTGTTCAAATTAAGCTGCTACACATGTTGACATAATTCAGCTGCTGCATTTGCAAATTTGTGGCCGATGAGACACCAACTCTGATCTCCTGCTTCTCAGTCACGCTTCCCATATGACCCAAAGTCCCACCAGGAGTCAAATGATAGTAAGCATTCTCACTAAAGATAATCATTTGAGTCCACCCTGGCATGTTTATACAGTTATATGTATCGTGCCTGTATGAACACAAATGCAGATGCATCTAATCATTTGGCTCCTGGCAGATATACAGTTAGCCTGCAAGCAAAGGGAGGTATGGACAGGGTTAAGCACGTATTGAGAATTTTGGTCAGAACACTGAAGTGATTGGTTAAAACAGTCACTAAAAAGAAGCAGGAGATCTAGATTAGACCCAGTCCAGAACATTTTCAAGTGCAGCAGTTGAATTATTTCAATGTCCATAGCAGCTAAGTATCTCTAACAAAGAAATTATAAACTGCTTAATCAATCAATGGTGTCTGTCTTTTAGGACATGTCCAAATGTACAGGCAACTTACAAATAATTGTATAAGTACGGGAAGCCAAGTCAACTTTTCAAAGAGACACAAGAAACAGGTCTGCGCAACAATGTCCAAGTGCTGGGAACCCATGTAGAGTCCTGGGTCAGAATGGGCCATCGTACAACAGCAGCAATGCATGACCATGTTTTTACAGGAGATAACTGTAACTGAAAGTGTTCAAATAGAGGCTTTCTGAATGTAACCTTGGAGTAGGTAATCAACTGGAGGAAAATGTACCAAATGCAAATGTTGATGACCTACAGTACATTGGTGACCACTGTCATAACAGAAATCACACCCAATTGATGACAATGGGAAAGAGTGTGACACTCAGTACAGAGCCCTGCTGGATGCCATCCACTTGGTGCCATGAAGAGCTGAACTAGGTATCAACTCTAACCCAGAACAATAGGTGGAATAAAAATAAATAAATAAAAATTTAAAAAAGGAATAAAAATTGGCATGGTGGCTCGAACGCTCTAGTGATGGAGAGTAAGTAATATGTGATGGTACCAAGTGATGTAGTATGCTTTATGAAGGTCAGAAAAGGCTGCGATTAGGTGTTGGCATTCACTTGTCAGGTTGCAGTTTCCAACCTAGCCATATGGTTGTGGATCATTTCTCCCAGAAACAACACAGCTAAGACAATGAAAGCACCCAAGATTCGGGAACTCATCTTAATCTGCAGGCAGCCATCTTTTCAGGCAGATTGCAGAGCAATCCAAGAAACTAAATGGCTAATCAACTGGCAGCCGTTACAGGTCATTGGGTTTTTGGCTGGCTTAATAATTAGGTCAATGACACTATCTCAGTACTGCAAAGACACCTTTGTACCAAATAGTGTGTGTGTGTGTGTGTGTGTGTGTGTGTGTGTGTGTGTGTGTGTGTGTGTGTGTGTGCGCGTGCGCGCGCGTGTGCATTTTATTCTTATATATATTTTTTTATATTTATTTAAATGTATATTTATTTTCTTTATTTTATTTTTCTCCCCTCAACAGCCTCCCCACTCCATTCCTAAGCTGCATCTCATTATTCCCATCTAGGCTGTGCTGTACCGATCACCACCATGAAGTAACCTTCCTACCCCTTCTTCCCTCCCTTCCCATCCCAAATTTACAAGTCGCAAAGCGTGATTCGAAGTGCGGCAGATGGAGGTGATGGTTGTATGACTGTTGTGTGCCTGTGTGATTACAGGGTGTTCTATTTTATGAAGAAGGCCATGGCCGATAGCTTAAAGTGTTGTATGTCTGTGTCTTTTGTATGTGCCTGTCGCAGCTCATCGCCACGTCTTTGCAGTGAGTTGTAAACTGTGCTTATTACTGTATTATTAATTCCAACCTGGACTTTCCATTATTATATTAGATCAATACATGAAAAGATTAGGAGTACCACCACTGAAGATGCACAGGTCATAATCGGTAAGAGGCTCAACAGTCAGAACGACACTGCCAGGTTCCTAGACAGGACGTGGTGCACATCAAATCAAGTAGCAGGAAAGGTAAGAAAAGCTGTTGGGTGCTTGTCTGCAAATGGTGATCACTGGGATTGTCTGAACTCTCATCACACTGCTGCCCTGTGTGCCACAAAGGGGAATCCAAATGCTAATGAGCCCGTGGATACAGATAAGAACAACTCCAGATGCCTGCTCGGGGCTAATGAAGACAGACTGCACAGTACCTTCAGAATTATGGGCAATGGTCATCAGTGAAGCTCGTTTTATTCAGAGTAGAATTGATTTATTCAAATGATGAAGTGAACCATGAGAGAGAGAGAGAGAGAGAGAGAGAGAGAGAGAGAGAGAGAGAGAGAGAGGAGAGGAGAGGAGAGGAGAGGAGAGGAGAGGAGAGGAGAGGAGAGGAGAGGAGAGGAGAGGAGAGGAGAGGAGAGGAGAGGAGAGGAGAGGAGAGGAGAGGAGAGGTGAAATGGTATAAAAATGATGACTGACTTTTGCATAATTGGTTATCATTCTGTAGTGTCACTACAATTATAAGGGATGATGTTTAAGTATGTGTAACAGTGTTACAATAGCCAATGTTTACTGGTATTATTGTTTTTGTTTAAGCAACAATGCTATAGAATTATTCCAAAACAGACCAGGCCTACACAGTAAAACCTGTCAATACAATGATATGATTACATAACTAAAAGCAGCACATTGATATTCTGATGCTATTAGGGATAAAAAAAACTGTCAGTTTTGAAGCAGATCCATTTTCAGCCAAGCAGTCTACCAGCAAGTATGGCCTATGTCAGATGAGGGGACAAAATGGAATTGCCAGCAGCAGTAGAAAGTTCAAGTCCCTGCCTCAGCATCTGTTTCATTATCTCTTTCATCATGTTTCCTCACAGTGATAATGACACAATCTTTTTTTTCCTAATCAGTAGCATGGCCAGAACAAGTAAAAACAGCTTAATTATAAACTTTTGCGAACCTTTTCTCAAAACAAAACCATTTGGGCGACCCTTCAGTACTTGAAGCATGAGCAGAGCACAGGGCACTGTATTTAAATGAAATTACCTAGTGGAAGAGTTATCCAGTTTGGCGTAGAAGAATATTTGAGGCATTTTTAAAATTTCATGCACTAACATAACTTCAGTGACAGAAATGTTTTCTGCATGTCGAAAATTTGGTGGTGAATATGTGAAAAAATGACATTCCATTTAGCTGCGCTGTTGTGATTTACTTATCTCCTGTAATTTCCAGGAGTACTAACAGGAAGCATAACTTTTGAAATTACCTTCGCAAGATTAAAAAGCTACACTGGTCAAAACAATTAGGGAATTATTTGAAATATCTGGATTCTGAAAGTACTGCCATCGGAAGAATGAACTAAAATGGTTCAACATCTTTCTGTCGGTTCTAAGAAGTAGAGACAACAACAATATGGCAATCAAGATAGTAGTAACAACAGAAAGTTTCTACCAAATGAATTGCACAAGTGGTTGGGTTCAGATAATGTAGTTTCCAGGTAGTGTAATACAAAAACAATGGGACTTACTTGATGTTATGGAATGGAGAGCCGTAGGAAGGTTTTAAGTGGGACAGACACAGACAGAAGTCACTGCAGCTATTGGAGTATCTCCAAGTGTAATTTCTAAGACCTGAACAGGATTGCAGATAATAGGAATTGTTAAAAGAAAGCCAGCCCATGGTCGTCCACGGGTAACATCAGCAAGAGATGACCTTATCTCTAGTTAACAGCCAATCGAGGCAGGAGGCTTAATGCAACTCAGCTGCAACGCACCCTCCAGGCAGCAACATGACACAAAATATCAACACAAACAGTCCTAAATCTCCTTTGGGAACATGGCATCTATGCATGGAGGCCTATGGTGTGTGTGTTCCATTAAAATCACACCACCATTTAGCCCGAAGAAACTGTGCGGAGAAACATCAGTATTGGAGTTGTAATGAATGGTACCGGGTTCTATTCACTGAAGATTTTGTGTTCAGCCAAAAAAATTTTCAAATGTTTGTTAAGCTTATGGGACTTAACTACGGGGTCATCAGTCCCTAAACTTACAAACTACTTACGAACTAGGACGGCACAAATATCCATGCCCGACGGGGGATTCGAACCCACAACCGTAGTGGCCGTGCAGACCGTGACTGTAGCGCCTCAGTCTCCTCGGCCACAGTGGCCAGCTCGTTAGCCACAGCTGCCAACCTGATTCCAGTGGAGTAGGAGTGTGGTTTCTCCCTGCAGTGATGAAGTAAAAGTGCAAAATAAAGCATTAACCTTGACAGAAACTCCTCTCTGTTCAACAAACTGCAACTCTGCTTCAAATCTCCGTCATTCTGACATTATCGGCAACCCATCCAACCTGGGCGTGACTATAATATCAACAAAGAGTTCACATTCACTTTTTCTTTCTTTCTTTCTTTCTTTCAAGTCTCAATAGGTTCATTACAGTTAAGTAAGTATGACCTATCATAACTAACAATGGAAAATCCAGGTTGGAATATCAACAACAGAAGATAGATAACATACAGATGTTTCACTGTAAAGACAATCTCCGAGCTGCAGATAGGCACGTAAGAGACACAACCACAATCACAGAACTAAAAGTTTTTGCCATTGCCTTAATCAGAAACACATTTACACTATCACTCAGACATAACACTCAGACATAACACTATCTCTGACAGTTCAGCCCAAAAAGCATTTTGACAGCGAGTGAGGAGTGGAGTGGAGTGGAAGGTTTAGGATACTGGGCAAGTGTGGCGATGGAATGTTCCGAATTGTATGATGGATTGTAAAGGCTTCGATATGTCGGAATGCGAGATGGCATTTAGAATTCAGTAAAGGTAAAGGGTGGGGGAGCGAAAAAGGGGAGGTGTAGAGGTGGGAGTATGGTGAGGGACTGTGAAATGATAAAAATACATCATCTAGTGGATCATAACCATTTTCAACCTACCTCTACTGCACATTTGAGGAGGCACAACTCCTTTCCCAATTCAAATGCCCATTTCTCGTGTTTAGGGGCCCTCACACGTACGGTTTTGACCGCACAACTGAGCGTGACGCATCTGCATGTGCACCTGAATGTGCACAGATCTGTGGTGCTCGGGTGCATGTGGCACATGGACTTAAGTCAGTTCTGAAATTTTGTGTGGCACGCACACAGCGTGTAGTTGGTTGCAGCCATGTTTCTCGAAAAAAGCCTATCGAACACCTGTGGTTATTGCTGCTACAGCAATAGGCATTTCAGCTATAAACACAAATAAAAGAAAACTTGATATTTGGATTAAGGGAGTACCATTCAGTCATACTACTTTGATTAAATATCTCTGGGACAATTACCCAGAGGACTACAGAAATTATTTATGAACGGACAGCAAAACACTTGATACACTGTACACACCGTATATTTCCGCAGATAAGACGACCTTCAGATAAGATGAGGTACAAATTTTCATCAAAATTTTATAATTTAGGCATATACCTGGCCTATAAGACAACCTCCATGTTACCAAGCAGCTTTCTTTTCTTCCCCTTCAGTTTTCGCGATCTAAAAATAAGCCTGCGACTTAGGTTTGGAAGCAAAGCTTCAGGAAGTTCTGAAAGATGCCATTAGAAGCTGCTATAAGTAGGTTTTGTGAATGGTAGTTAAGAAAAAATGCCGTTAGAAGCCACCATGAGTAGTTTTCGTGATTGGTACACCTAGATTTAACTTTTGTGCATGTAGTGCTACGTTGTATCTGATCAAGAAGAAGCATGCACATATGCAGGTGGAAACATACGAAATTGCCCCAGAACAGAAGATAAAGAATTTCGAAGTAAGCCACAATTGTTGCGTACAACTCTGAAATATATTAACCCTTTCATGGATCCGTACATAAATATACGCTAATCGTTTTAGTGCGACTCTGGATATACTGAGACATTAGTTTTGACAAGCGATGTTGTAAAATCAAGCTGCATTGTAAATAATTAATTCTATTCCTGCTTTATGATATATAGGATATCGTATGCACACCTGTTCACTCAGTAAATTAATAAAGCTCGAAAACCGAATTTATTTTTTCCTCTTCTTTTTAATGTGTAAACTTTCGTTTTCGTAAATCTTTCCTCCACAATGCAAATTTCAGGATAATTTCGCAAATGTACTGCTTAGCGCTTCTATAACGAGGCTTTGACCTCCAAACGATATATATCGTTCAATATTTTCGAAACGATATGTATGGAATAAGTGAATGTTTCTGAACCGGAGATTCTGACACCACGCGCCCTCATGTATTAAAAATAAAAATACTTTTTCTCCTATACCTAACTTTCACTTAAAAGTTACCTGTAGCGTAGCATTAAGAAGGTTAGGTATAGATTAAACAAGAAGTTTTTTAAGTATGTGTGGGCACATAGCACCCGAATCTACGGTTCAGAAACACTAAATCTATTTACAGTTGTACGTTTGATATATATCATTTCAGGCCGAGCTACTTCAAAAGTGTAAACTTTCTTGTAAATTACCCAGAAAGCTGTACTCTTAAATTCCTGTCTAACCACGTCCTTCAAAATCAAGACATATTTGTAAAAATCATAACATTCGCCTGTATGATACCTATCGTTTCCATACTTAACTGCTTTGATATATATCGTTTGGAGGTCGAAGCCTCACTATAGCTGCACTATGCAGCACATCTGCGAAATTACCAATTTCAGACTAAATTTAAATCTAATTCTTTTTTTTTTTTTATACCATTGTACAAGACGACCTTGGATTTTTTAGTTTTTTTTTTTTTTTCCAATGATTTAGCCTCCGTCTTATCTGCGGACATATACGATATATAGTGTAGTCACTCTGGAACCTATTATTTGAAATACAAGAATTCCTACAGGGTGGTTTAACTCGCTTTGGTAAATGCACATTATGATTCATTTTTGTTGATGTATGGAAAAAATGGAAGTGTGTCTGATGAAGGAATTCTTGAGTACATAGAATCCTTACGAGCTTTAAAGAATGTACAGTTAAATCTCAACAAGTATGGACGAAACTATAAAGAATTAAAACTTCATTTTCTTGGGTGATGAAGCTTTCTCATTTAAAGATAACTTTGAAAAACCTTATTCTCAATGTGAAATAGATCACTATACTTTGTCAGGTGCTAGAATATTGTGGAAAATGTTTTTGGTATAATTATGTAGCAATTCTGAATGCTACATATACCAATCAACATGAAAAGCGAAAAGATAAATTATGTTACTTGGGCCATGTCTGCGCTGTGAGATTTTTTACATAGACAAAGCAAAGACTACATTTCTGCTACAGCACTGGACGGTACATGAGGGTGCTTGGCGAAAAGGAGGAGTTGCCTATCTTGCAGTCTGCAGTGTCAAAAATCCAATAATTAGCACTAAACACAATCGAGAAGCTTGTAAGACATTTTTTGTAGACTAACTTGTGCTGCATTACACAAAAAATGTGTTTAGTACACGAAATCATATGTTGTAAATGTTATAATGTTGTAAAATCACTCTACTTAGTGTATACTAACTATGTAAATACATAACTGTTTACTCTTTTTTTCACGTAGTTGTTCGCTGTGTTGAGTATCACCATCAATTGCAACCATGTTGACCTCATCGTTGTATTCCTTATCAGTTCCATTATCATCTTCACAGTCAGAGACAATTTCTTCCACACCCACAGATACATGCATGTTTGAACAACTCACACTTGGCAGCTCCTGATCAACAGTAAATAAAAGCAAGTCGTAGTACCATAAGGAAGGCACATACGTTTCATCTAGTGACCTGCCACAACTTTTGCTGTCACACACTTTCTTCAGTTCCTTTCTAAGCAAAAAAAACTCTCAGTACGCTTAGGGGAAACACAACTAATTTGTCGTAAGCTTTTGCCTTTAAATTCTTATTTAGATTATCCTTGGATCTTACTTTCCAAAAGCACTGTTGCTCTTTATACATGATTATAAATGCTACCAAAAAGTCTTTGGTCCAGCAGCGGAACTCTGCCATGATCGTCCTACCAACAACAGTATGCTTAAGACTATAAGGGTGTATGGTAATCATGTTGCACACTGTAGGCAGCTAAGAGCAACTCTGCTCTAGAGCAGCAGACAAGAAGCGTGAGACGCCAGGTGAAGGCACTGGCAGGTTGGAACGGGGCGCACCTGACCGCCGGCTTAACTGCGCGTCTGTCACTTCAACAATGCTGCGTTCACACGGAGCTTCTTGCGCGCGGGTCTGCGTGGTGTGCCTTAAAGCGCACAGTTGAGAGTGTCCGTGTGAGGGCCTCTTTTCACTTTTGACCAGCAGTAGTGTTAGTTGACACCTATGGTCTCTTTGTATTGATGGAAACTTTGTGGTCCACATAGTGAAATACTGAACCATGTACAGTTTTTGTATGTTTAGCACCTCACATTTTTATAATTTGCTAGCTGAAAAACACGGTGTTGCCCGGTATATGTATATTTATTTGTTCAAGCCTTGACTTAGTACTTTCTCCTATCCCTGTCTCAATGACATAAGCTACAACATATTTGTGAAGATATCCGCAACAGGTTTTGCAAACATATTAAAAAAGGATCAAAACCTTGTAAAAAAATTTCAATTCAGTTGTTTGAGATAGAGAGAGAGTTTACGAACATTTAGATTTTCCATTTGATTGTTCTAAATATCAAAGTTTGGAAAGTTCTTGACCGATTTGAATTTTTGACACAAAATTGCATTCTAATACAGGCGTGTTTTTATAAACCTATTTTTGCAAACATCTATCCGCATCTTTAATGGATGCATGTCATATTTGAAAGGAAATCTGTAAAATACTTATGCACAACTGTATGTGGTTTGCTCAGGCATTTTTGAAAATTGTAAACCAAGAATCCATATACCAATTTATGTAGTTGTAGCCTCTAACATCTACATTATTAGATGGAAATATGTTTCTCTGTGGAATAGTTTATCCAATAAGAGCAGGAGATTGTGGAGATAAAGCTTAAAAGAGAAGAAATATGTGGCATAGAGAACAAATTGGATTAAAAATAGTCAACTGGAAGGATAAAAGTAGAGTCCTAATGATTTCTACAGTTCCTTGATATAGTTGTGATATATTAGAAGGTACTGGTGGGAAAAAAAGGAAACACTATAATGAAACCAAAGCCTGCGCTGGAGTACAACAAGATCAAAAAAGGTTTTGAGCCCGGCAACAAAATGTCTATATATTACTCACTATTCAAACAGGTGTTAAACAGTGAAGAAAAGTTGTAATGGAACTCTTACTAGGTAGCTATAAAGTACATGTTTGGGTTCTACATTGTGAAAATAACACTTCACAGAGAAGAATGTTATTACAGACTTTCACTGCTTTCCATTTATGTGGAAGTACTGCCTGTGCCAATCCTGTATCAAGAAAGCAAGCCAATACTATGGGAAAAAATTTAGGGGCCAACAGGAAAATTTCGGCAGCACTGCATATTGTGCTACAAAAGGATTTTCAAAGGAACAAAGAAAGTTACAACTTTTTTCAATTACTGCCCAGGACAACCTAAAATGTGCATCTGTTGCTTCCAATGAGAAAAATATCCACAAATGACCTATTTAAGATTACAGAGTTTAAACAGCACAATGATTATTTACGTGAACAAGATTTGTGTTTTTTTGTCTTATTTGGAATGTTTGTGTATTTTGTAAACAACATAGCAGGCAAAACGTTCACGATCACTGTCAAAAAACCAAGAGACAGCAAAACCAACAAAGAGTTTTTTTTTTTAAATATTCATTGTTAAATAGTGTAGTGTTTACGTAAAAATTAGTTAGTTGTATTATTTTCTGTGTTTATTAAATAAACTAGGTCAAAAATGTAATAAATGTTCGGGATCCAGCTGGTCACTGCCACAGCAATATATGTAGCGAAATGTCCCCTTTGTTGTAGGCAGCCCGACAAATAGTTCCTATAATTATATTCACCACCTACAGGACACCAGTGCCCCGAGCTGCATTTGAGCGACGTTGCTGTCAGATCACTGGTGGGCCGATAAGCAGTGTAGACAAGACATGAATTTTTTCTTTGCAGGGAACATGTTAATTTAGGTCACTGTACTTGCATTTGTATTTGAGTTTATCCTAGTTTGGAAGAACATAAAAAAAGACGGATAATAAGTTTACACTTCTCCAGTAATTTTGAGGTGTGGAAGTTTTACATTTCACATGCTGTTATAATTTAAAAATCCCAAATATTTTTATCAGGTGGGAAAATTTGAAAAATACAACTGATACTTACTATGTTCTCATACTTTTATTGGAAACAAAATACAATAAAATTGTAACAGCAATTAATTTTATACATCTACAGTTGTCAAACTGTATGATCATTTAAGTACTCAAGAAAGAAAAATCAGTTATTACTATGGTTAATAAATAATTAAAATTTCATCTATTTTACTCGTGGTGAGTTGGTTTCTTTTCTCTATGCATATATGTCCTGCTTTTGAAAACAATGTCACACCGCATTGATGTAGGTGGGGTACGGAATTTTTTCCAAATTAGTAGCATAGTTTTATGGTTTGCAAATGTGCCTCACGTAAATATTTATATACATGTGGTGTCTTTCCCAAAAGAACAGGCATCACTTTTAATCCTGCACTTGTTATTCTTTCATATTCACAGAATATATGATATCAACTGTGATTGGGCAAAGCTGAAAATTTGTACCCAGCCACGATTTGAACCTGGGTCTCCCGCTTTCTGGCAGTTATGCTGACCACTACACCACTGGGGACACAGTGATCACCACACTTGCAAGGACTACCTAAATATGCATCCCGTCAGATCCCATGGGTAGGGTGAAGCTGGGAATTTGTATTTGACGGGAGGCATGGTTAGGTAGTCCTAGCAGGTGCAGTGATCACTGTGTCCCCAGTGGTGTAGTGGTCAGCACAACTACCTAGAAAGCAAGAGACCCGGTTTCAAATCCCAGCTGGGTACACATTTTCAGCTTTGCCCAATCGCAGTTGATGTCATATTCTGTGCACATGAAACATAAATATTTGTCTATTTCGTTAGTCACAGGACATCCAGATTGTCAATTCCTTGGAGCTGAGAACATGTTCCACACAACTGCTCATATTTTGTTGACGAGGTACACACATAATTTGTGTTTTTAAAGAAAAGTAATAAATGAATGACTTTCAGGAGCCAGTCCCAGGAAAACAATAATAAATGATCATAGAATACAAGAATCATGTCCTAATCCTTAGCAAATACTATCTCACTGATGGCATAAACGGAAAAACAAAAGGAACTAGAAAGATTAAAATACATTAATGGAATAATCTATAGAAGCCTCAGAACTAAAGAAAGAAATTCTACAAAGTTCTAGATAATAATGTTATTACTGGCTAAAAGATGTGGAAGTGAGGGTTAAAAAACAGAGAACACAAAGCAATGGACATGTGATTCTTTGAGCTTGGTACTGTGAGGTTACAAGGGGACTTTCTGGAAAATTTAAGGATTTAGGAAGTTTTCATACCCTAAACAAAGTATCAATTGAGTGTACAACAGGAGGCATCAATTACTTATAATAAGGTTGATTCTGAATACAGTTAATATTTATTTGTTAGGATAAGCTTTCAACACATCAATTTCATGTTTTGGTCTGGGGTAGGCCTAATCCGGGGACACCAAGCAGTGATGCAGGTCCCCAGTGTGTCTAAGGAATCTGCAAAGCTATATGCTGTGCCATGGAGTCCCTTTAGTAAGTTCTAAGCTGAAAGGTGCCTCAAAATTAGCAACATATCTGTGTACTGGTGGTATTTAACATACACATGTGAAGAAGTTTAAGCCCATTATTTACTGTGAAGTAAAAGGGGTTATAAATGTATCAAAAGGGGAAGGTTTTCAATCTGTCAGCTTAATAACTGAAGTTAGTTGGCTCAAAATACTAAGAGATCTTTACTGGTATTAGTGGAGGTCTCGTTGAGTGCCAGGGCAATGATAATCACAAGAATAAATTTACCTTGGGAGATGGCACCCTCACAGTACACACTACCTGACAGGAGTATGAATGCTGGCATCAGAGAAGTACTGAAAGTGAAAAGCTTAAATAAGCAGACTAAGGAGCACAGAATGAAAAGAAACAAAATACCAAAATTAATAATGTATTATTACCCAGTGGGTTCAGATCTTTAGGATGACCAACAAATATGGAGGGTTCAATTTAAGTAAAACATGGGACCCCAACAGGAAAATGTGGAAAGAAGAAACCATATTAAAAACACGATGAATTTTTAATAACTTTAATGTACTGTAATAAGTTTTGTAATTGCAGTTAAAACCCTAGTTTTATGCCTTAGAGATCCTGAAGGATCAGGATAACTAAATTAATAAAAATGTATGCTATTCATCATCATGGTTTGATACCACAGCCATTTTCATAAAGTAAACTGTAAAAAAAAAAAAAAAAAAAAAATACTGCAATGTGCCAGAAGTTTTTTTTAAATTATTTTATTGTACCATTGTCATTTCTGGGCAACAGCATGGGCTAGCAAGATATTGCATTTTTATCCTAAAGGTATTTGTGATTAAGTTACTAAAAATCTGTGTTGTATTTCAGGACTCAAATGAAAAACCTTGCAAAGAATTCTTACAATAATCTGACAACAGGCTCAGGACAAAACTATTATGCATTTCGTACTGATTAACCCCTGACATTTTTAGTACATATGTTGGTTACATCATATGATGAACTTCATTGTACAGGGTGTCCCATTCAACCCTCCCTGATATCAAAGACCCAGGAAAGGGAAACCACAGTAGATACAACAGTGAGGGATGCACCACATTGAAGAAAGTCTCAAGAAATTTATATTCCTGCATCAAAAGTGCCAAATATCACCACCAGAGTGCATCGTGTTCGCAAGAAGTGAAAATGGCGACAACAGCAGCGAGCCCAAGCAGTAGTGTGGTTTGCAGAAACAAAATCGTCAATTACTGTCCAAAGAAAATTATCGTGTTGAGTATGAATGTGATCCACCTCATGTGAAAACAATTAAGGAATGGTATAGGAAGTTACTGTTAACAGGAAGTATTCTGAAAAATTCTGGCAGTGCATGTTATAGAATTTCTGAGGACATCAGACCAACGTTTCTTAGAAGCCCCCGCAAGTCAATTCGTCAAGCATTTAGGCAACTTTATGTACCTCAAACAACATTGCATCGTTTAGTTCACCAACTACTTCATATGTGTGCATACAAAGCACAACTTCTGCAACATCTGACGCCAAAGGACAAACCACGCCAACAACAATTTACTGCAGCTTATTGATATGAATGCCAGCTTTGTGGAAAGATGTTTATTCCCAGATGAGGCAACCTTTCATCTATCATGAAGGGTTAATAGCAATAATGTTAGGATTTTGGGTTTGTGATTGAACAGGTTCATGAAAGCTCTTCACTATATCTCTAGTTCAGGCTAATGCACGACAGGATTGTTGGGCCGTTCTTTGCGGAACACATAGTGAATGGGTCAGTGTATCTGGACATGTTGGAGCATTTTGGGTACCCTCACATACAAGACTTGCAACCCAACATATTTTTTCAACAAGATGGAGTTGCAGCTGTCCGCAAGTTCCTGGATAGGAAATTTCACAATTGTTGGATTGGACGTAGAGGATCCATTGCCTGGTCACCACATTCACATGACATTACACCACTTGATTTCTCCATATGGGGATTCGTGAAGGATAGTGAGTAAGCAACCAAAGTGGACAATATTCCTATGTTGCGACATTGTATCACTAATGTGATTGCAACAATAACACAGGAAATGTTACAAAGAACTTGGCAAAAAATTTAATGTAGGCTCTATATTCTTTGTGCTACAAATGGTTCACATGTAGAGGAGTATTGATGATAAATAATTTCTTTGAGATGCTCTACAATGTGTTGCATTTTTCATTGTCGTGTCTAATTTATTTTTGCTTTCCAGCATGTTTGAAATCAGGAAGGTTTGAATGGGCCATTGCTATTGTAGCTATGCAACATGTTCCTGGAATTGCATGGTGTAAGAACCTGAAACAGGGAGTCCATTTTAAGTCATTGTAACACCTGTTACAACATATTTTTATTGGGCACTCTAACGATTTTATCCAGTGACATTTTTTCAATTATGATTTTGATTCCAAAGGTATATAAAATTAAATTATGTACATAGAAAGGGATTATAGTTTGTCAATAATGGAGCATAGATAACTTTTCACCATAAAGAGGTTTTCTTAACTTCTGACAGGCACAAAAATAGACAATCAAATTCACACAATTAAATTTTTGGCTGTGGCCTTCACCAGGAGAAAAACGAAAAACCACCCACACACAACACACATATTCACACAATCATTCAGACAACTATACGTACACAACCACCATCTCTGGGCACTCCAGTGTCACAAGTAACTTGACAGCAAGGAGGGGGCGGAGCGGGGGGGGGGGGGGGGGAGGAAGATTGCTGGGTAACTGGGTAAGGGCCGGAATGGTAAGTTCCACATTGCATTATGGATTGTAGAGGCTCTGATGGACAGGAATATGAGATGTGGCATTGAATACAATGGAGGGAAGAGGCGGGAAAGGATAAAATGGAGAATTAACGGAGTGTGCGGAGGAGGTGTGGGGGAGGGGGGGGAGGAGAAGATTTGAAACAATAAAACAATTAAAATAACAAAGAAAACAACAACCATAATAACAAAAAAATAAATGAAGGGGACATTGTAAGGGGCAACACACAGTTGTAAGGAAGACATGAATTGGAGTGATTAGTTTGAATGTACAGGCTGCATAAATTTCTTATGACTATGAAATAAGGACTAACTACATGAAATACACTTACAATAATGCAAAACAAGTTGTAGACTTGGAAAAGGACCAGAATACAGATGATGTGGCATGGATGAATTTTCATTTATTAAACAATTTTTTTTTACATATTTTTAAGATCATTTTTGCACAATTTCTGAAAAAAAGTAAAATTTGGGATTTTGTGGTTACATTGTAAGTAATTACCTATGAATATTCCCCCATTTGTAATTATGATTCATAAATCAATTGTATAAGGAGGCAGCAATGTATGCGAGGCAACAGTGGAGCGTAGTTGTCACATAACCGTGGAGACACTGTTTGTTATGTTCAATATATTGTTATTCGTAAAGGAAGAATGTCAAATACCGTAGCATTTTGGTACTGTGCAGCCTCATTCATGTGTAGTGAGAAGAGGACAATATTATTGGCACCAAAAGAGCATCACACACACTGCAGCTACTTACACAATTGCTTTACAAAAAGAATTGTCCCAAGAAAATATTTTTCGTAATTACAGTTTGACTTCTGAAACTTCAAAGTTGAGCCACCAAAAATCTTTGAAAACATTTTTTCTTTCAAATATTACCGTCTAGGGGGAAATGGGGAGTAGTGGCAGCGGGTGGGGGGGGGGGGGGGGCGGCAGCGGGTAAAGGGGGAGTGGTAGCGGGGCAGGGGGGAGAGCGTGACAAAGTATTTTAGCAGGTCAAGTGTGGGACTTGCGAGTTATTAGATTAACCAAAACATAAAAAAAGATAAGTGTTGATCTTACCTTATCCATATCTATATGAAAATCTTTTAAGGAAGGGTCAATCCATAAAATGATTGATTTTACAGTCTTGTAACTCTGAAATAATATAAACAGTAGAGCAAGGAGATAAAGCACACTCATTCCAAATACCATTCGCCACACGGCTGGATGTGGTCTTGTAAATGGTCCATTTGGAAATGCCAAAACGGAAATTATCAGGAAAAAGAATATAACACACAAAATCCCTGCTCTTATGTTATTCTGCATGTCCTGTTCATCTCTGAAAAAGAAAATGAAAATAAAAAGTACTTGTTCACATATAGAATACAAACACAAGCTTTTAAAGTACCATAATGACAATCATCACATAAACATTATTAAAATTAATTAACAATTCACAATGAAGTAATATCTCAATTACAACAAAGTACTGTCTTGTGAAAAAAAAAGAAGAAATAAATAAAATAAAAATAATAAAACTGTTCTTTCAATAACACCCACAAAAAATATTCTCCTCACAAAATAAAAAACTAAAGATTTAATAAAATGCATTTTGAACCAAAGCTCTTTTATTAGATCTTTAGCATTTACTAGTTTTGGTCATTTACCATCATCACATTATATAGAAGTTTTAAAACTTTTATCCATTCAAGTTTATTTGGGATCTTCATAAAATATTGTTTGTGAGGTAATACATACTACACTGATATGAACATATCAGTGGATTGTTGATGTTATCAGCAAGTTACAGCCTCATATTATGTATGCTCTTTACCTGTTTTAAAACATTTTTCCTGAGATGATTGTCAGTGACCAAAATTGGTAGATACTTTTAAGTTTTATTAAAACAGCTGATTGTTCAAAATTCATTTTATTAAATAATTAACAGCCATCAGTGATCACCTGGTGAAACCAATGATATAAATGACAGTTATCTTTAATACTTGTGACTACAAGGACTAAATAGCTCCTTGTAAAAGCAAAACCAAATTGTTTGTTTTCTAGGTACTAGTCTGCAGGTTTTGTAGACTGTAAATCAACACACCACATTACTACCACAAAATTGTTATCTCCAATTTAACAAGAGATGTGCCACTTCATCCGTTTCCTCAGGCAGCATGCCATGGCACTGAAAGATGGAGATTTCAGTCAGTACCAGGACTGCAGAGAAGTACTTACTAACAACCAGAAAAGTAATAATGTAACAATTTTTGAGATTTTTTAAAAATATTTTGACATCACTTTATTTTCACTAATGATTAAAATTAACACAAGACAGTAAAACATGTCACACCGCCAGCAATTCATCGCAGGAGCACAGCGGTGCAGGGTCGGTGGTTAGCAAACGACGGTGGCTGAATCGGCAGTGACCGATCCGCAACCGGGCCAGGATGACCACCTCTCGCCAAGAGGGGCGTGAGGAGGTCTTCCAAGCGGTCGGGGTCAATTTTACAGTTCTCAATTTATTGTCGTGGAGTGAGAACCACACACTGAGCCAGGACGACACAATACTCCGGCGAAGAGCCCGTTGAACATCGTCTGATGGGACGCAAGAAGTAGCCATGCGAGGTAAAAGAGCTGCTGCCTTGGCTGCTATGTCGGCGGTCTCATTCCCAGGCATACCCACGTGGCCACGGACCCACAGAAAAGAAATGTGATAGCTGTTATCTGCTAGCAAATGGAGGGAGCGTTGGATCCGATACACGAGAGGATGGGTCGAGAGAGGATCCTTAAGACTGTGCATGGCACTAACGGAGTCCGAACAGATGGCATAAAAAGGATGGCAGCGGCAGCAGGTATATAAAACAGCCTGGTGGAGGGCAAAAAGCTCAGCCGTGAAAATCAAGCACCGGTCAGGGAGCTTGTATTGGAAACGGTTGCCCCCGACGATGAAGGCAGATCCTGCACCGTCAGTGTATATAAATATGGCATTATCGAACCGCGAACAGAGTTCGACAAGCCTCGAGCGGTATACCAAATCTGGGGTGCTCTGCTTGGGCAGCGAACTAAGTTTAAGGTGAGTGTGAACCTGGGCCTGATGCCACGGTGGCAATGGGCACTCGCTCAACCGAGAGGTGGAAGGAAGGGTAAAATTGAGCCACTGAAGCAGGCGGCGAAACCGAACTCCAGGTGGAAGCAAGGCAATCGCAAACAACTGATATTGGCAATCGAGTGAGTCGTGGAAGCAAGGCTATCGCAGACAACTGATATTGGCAATCGAGTGAGTCGTCAAAGAATAATGGGTAAGATCGATGGTTGGGCATCGACCGCAGATGGCATGTGTACCGACAAGAGTATGTCACGCCGAGTGGTCAAGGGTATTACAGCAGCTTCGGCATACAGACTTTCAACAGGGCTGGTATAAAATGCACCGGTCGCCAGGCGTAATCCCCGATGGTGAATATAGTTGAGACGGCAAAGAATCGACGGCCGTGCAGAAGAGTATACAAGGCTTCCGTAGTCGAGCTTTCACTGAACAATGGCCTGGTAAAGGTGAAGCAGGATGGTACGATCCACTCCCCATGATGTGCCACTGAATACACAGAGAACATTTAGGGATCGGGCACAACGGGCAGCCAGGTAAGACACGTGTAGGGACAAGCGAAGTTTACGATCCAATATTAGTCCCAAGAATTTCGTTGTCTCCACGAAAGAGAGAGAGCAACGGGACCGAGAAGTAGAGATGGTGGAAGAAAATCCTCGTATCTCCAGAAGTTTATATACACTGTTTTCTCAGTGGAGAAGTGGAAGCAGTTCGCAATGCTCCAGGAAAATAGGGGGTCAAGACAGTGTTGAAGACAACACTCCAAAACATACGTCCGCTGGGTGCTGCAATAAATTGCAAAATCATCTACAAAAAGGGATCCGGAAATGTCGGCTGAAAGGCAGTCTACGATCGTATTGATTTCAATGGCAAAAAGAATCAGGCTCAAGACAGAGCCCTGTGGCACCCCATTCTCCTGGCGAAAGGTATCTGACAAAACAGAGTCCACCTGTACCCGGAACTTGCAATCCGCCAAAAACACTTGAATAAAAATAGGGAGGTGGCCACGAAGGCCCCATGTGTGCAATGTGCGGAGAATGCCAGCCCTCCAATAGGTATCGTAAGCATTCTCTAAGTCAAAGATCACTGCTACCGTTTGACGCTTCCTTAAGAAGTTGTTCATAATAAAGGTCGACAATGTGACGAGGTGATCAGCAGCAGAGCGGTGTCTGCGAAAACCACATTGAATATTAGTCTGGAGGCGTCGAGATTCAAGGAGCCAGACCAACCGAGCGTTAAGCATGCATTCCACCACCTTACAGACATAGCTAGTAAGAGAAATGGGGCGATAACTGGTTGGAAGATATTTGTCCTTCCCTGGTTTGGGGATGGGGGACAACAATGGCTTCACGCCAACTTGTAGGAACCTGACCTTCAGTCCATATGCGATTATAGGTGCTAAGAAGGAAACACTTGCCCGCAGGAGAAAGGTTCTTCATCATCTCAATATGGATGGAATCGGGCCCAGGAGCAGAAGATCGGGACAGGGCGAGAGCACGGTCTAGCTCCTGCATGGTGAAGAAGACATTATAACTTTCACAATTAAAAGAGTGGAAAGGCGGTGGCCATGCCTCCTCTGCCTGTTTGCGAGTGAGGAAGGTAGGGTGGTAATGGGCAGAGCTCGAAACCTCCGCAAAGAAATGGCCCAATGCGTTGGAAACCTCAGCAGGGTCCACAAGGATTGCGTTCTCGACGGTCAGGCCAGAAATCGGGGAGTGGACCTTTATGCCGGGTAAACGGCATAGGCCACCCCAGACAGCCGAGGAGGGAGTAAAGCGGTTAAAAGAACTGGTAAAAGCAATCCAGCAAGCTTTTTTGCTGTCATTTATAACACGATGACATTGTGCTCGTAGTCGTTTATAGTTGATACTATTCTCCAACGTTGGGCGGCGGTGGAAGGTGCGTAAAGCACGTCGCTGGGCTCTGAGAGCATCACAGCAGGCTGCAGTCCTGCAGACCAGGGGACCGGGACGCGACATGGAGAAGAGGATGTATGGAATGTTCGGCAGCTGTAAGAATAACCTCTGTGAGGTATTCGACCTGACTGTCACAGCTGGAAAAATTCTGATCGTGAAAAACAGCCATAGAAGAATAAAGCCTCCAGTCGGCTTTAGAGATGTTCCAACTGGTGGGACGAGGAGATGGGGAATGATGCAGGAAGTGGATGACACAAGGAAAATGGTCACTCGAGTACGTGTCAGAGAGTGCGTACCACTCAACTCATTTTTTTGTTGGCTCTTCTGGAAGAGGCAGTTGACAGTTGAGAAGACCGAGTACGTAGAAAATCTTCACGAACGGGTTCCTTTTTCGAAGTCCAGGCATCTTGTTTAGGTGCCCGTGGTTTATTAGAGTTTGATGAAGACAGAACTTTAAAAGCAGCAGGAGGAAGCGGGGACATGGAACAGGCAATCTTCGGGCTGGCCGATCGCACAACTATGTCAGCGAGAGTGAAGTAACAGGTCTGTGTACCTGCATCCTTAGTAGGTCAAGTGGAGGTGAGGACCTTACTGTATGTGCCCGCTGGGAGGACAGTGGGTTTTCGACTCGCCAACACCTTTCGAGTGGCAGATGTTGATACCTTTTCTGTAACCCGAATTTGCTGGATGACCTTTTCATCCTTATATACAGGGCAGTTCCGATAGGAAGCCGCATGGTCACCGTTGCAATTAAGGCAGTGAGGGGACGAAAGTGGGCAATCCCCCTCATGGCTGTTAGACCCTGATCGTACATGTAGGTTTGTATTTCTTCGTCAGACAACCTGTCAAGGGATCTCATGAAAACTACCCCCCGTGACGAGTTGAGCGTGCGATGCGCTTCTACCTGGACAGAAAACGTGTGTAGCAACGTAGTCCGTATTAGTTTTTGTGCCTGGAAGGCACTGTCCGCATCCAGCAACAATGTTCCATTGTGCTGACGCGAATAGGTCTTAACAGGGCCAGCAATCGCATCAACATCTTTCTGAATGACGAAAGGATTCACAGAAGTGAAATCTTTACCATCGGTTCATGAGACAACTAGGAATTCCGGGAGATTGGGCAAAGTTTTCTTTTGCTGAGGCGAATCGATCTTTCTTTTTTGGGTCAAAGTCACAGAAGAAGAGAAGGAAGTCATTGCGGAAGTGTCCCCCGTGATTACCGGCATCTCCGATGGCGCGCTCCTTCCTAGTGGGGGCCCTTTCTGAGGACTTATCTACTTCTGAATTTTGCATGCTGGTAGCTGTTTGTGGTACGAATTCTGGAGTGTTTACTTTGTTGTCTTTGGTGAAATAATTTCAGAATGCTGTGTCTATAAATTCTGTTTTAGCAGTACTGTCATCAGTAGTATTACCAATGCTATTGTTTAGTGAAGGTATTGTTCGTGTCTTACTGCTAGTGTACTTCACATACGACCAGAATTTCTTTGGATCTTCTGCCAGTTTACGAGACAGGATTTCGTTGTGGATACTATTATAAGCTTCTCGCATTGAAGTGTGTGCTTGATTGCAAGTTTCTGTAAAAGTTGCCAGTCTTGGGGATTCTGTGTCTGTTTAAATTTTGCATGCATTTTTCTTTGCTTCTGCAACACTATCTGACCTGTTTTGTGTACTACCAGGGGGGGGGGGGGGCAGGGGGGGGGTCAGCCATCTCTTATTAATTTATTTGGTATAAATCTCTCGATTGCTACTGATATTATGTCTTTGAAAGTAAGCCACAATTGATCTACACAAACATTTTTAGTTTTGGAAGACGGGAGACTATCACTAAGGAAAGCGTGAAGCTAATTTTTATCTCCTCTTTTGAATAGATATACAGTAAAACGTCCCTTAATGGACACTTCCAAATAGAGGACTCCTCTCAATAGCGGACATTTTAAAATTCCCCTGCAAAACAACAGTAGTCCTTATGCTAAAATTATTCCAAATAGCGGACATTCTCAATAATGGACATGGACACCGTAATATGTTCCCCAACAACAATCAAAACTTTCAAATAATGGTGAGCCTGAACGAATCAGTGCACTTGTGCGTGTCAAAAGTCTGAATGTCATCAATTATAATGCGCATTGTTCGAATATTTAGCACGTTTCTTGTTCGTATTGTGTGGTTTCATGGCACTGCTATCTATTGAAACTTCTTGGAAGTACAGGATGTACAGTATTGGTCCATGCTGCGCAGAAACAGACAATTAGAGTGTGGCGCCAAACACTTTCCGCCTGTTGTCGGTACATCAATAGTAGACTCACTGATGTGTTGCAGTGTGGGCTTGGGTAGGACAAGGGGACGAGGCGATAGGTGTATCCAATCTTTTCATTCGATGACTGCCACAGCTTGTTTTCAAAAGTCAAAAGCTTTTTCTAATGTGTCTTGAGTGTTTTCTTGTCGTTCATCTGGGTGTTTTCGATCTGAAATTTCGTGCTCGCGCTACATTTTTTTAAATGTCCAGAGATAAAAGGGGCAAAAAAAAAAAAAAAAATAAATAAATAAATAAATAAAAAATTATTCAAGTCCTGGTAAAAAAAAAAAAAATGCTGACTACGGCCACAAAACGAAAAAAGAATGTGACCTCATTGTAAGAAAAGCTTTGCACTTTGCAGAAAATTGATGCTGGTGAGTCACCCGCGAAAGTTGTGGCGGATTTGAACGTCAGTGTGAGTGAGATTACTGATTGAAAAAACAAATTGATCAGATATTTAAACATTTTGTTCCATTCAAGCGTCAAGCAGCGCAATGAAATCTCGAAGAAGAATGAGAAAAGGTTCACATTCTCAGTTATAAATGATGGCTTGCTGGACCGGTTCAAGAAGCAGCGTGGCATTTGCACGTTTTACCATATTTAGCGGTATTGACGCAATTCGGTGTGTTTCACGCATGAAAACAGGCAACTGGTTTTATCCCAGATTTTCATTATCCGAACCGGCTGCCATACCGAACTTTTTGGATAAACTGTAATTTACTATTTTGTATTTTTCCTTTTCTTAACAGTGGACACTTCTTAAAAGCGGACAGTTTTATTTTCCCCTATCGGTGTCCGTTATTCAGAAGTTTTACTGTATTTTTCATTTATTTTTGGTGCATTTGGGAATTTCGATATTCAGTCTCACTACTACAACTCTACGTTTGCTAATCCCTGTAACTGTATTAATGCACTTTACTAGGTCAGGATTATTTGTTGCTAAGAGATCAAGGGTACTTTTGCAACCATTTACTTTTCTAGTGGGTTCATGAACTAACTGTTCAAAGTATTTTTCAGAAAAAGCATTCAGAACTAGTTCGGATGACTTTTATATTTGCCACCGATTATAACAGTATGCTTCAGGTACCTGTTTGAAATGTGATTCAAGCTTTCTTTGAACATTTCGGCAATTGCATTGTCCTAGTCACAGGGCCAATAAAAAGATCCAATTATTAATTTTATTCCGGTTGTCAGGTATAACCTAATACCCACAACAACTCACAGGAAGTATCTGCATCAATTTTGCTGCAGGATAAACCGTTTGTAACAGCAATAAACTCGCCACCCCCATTTTTATTTAATCTATCCTTTCTGAAGACCATTTGGCCCTTTGTAAAAATTTTGGTTGAACTTATCTCTGGCGTCCACCAGATTTCAGAACCTATAACAATTTGTGCCTCATTACTTTCTAACAGCACTTGGAGCTCTTGAACTTTCCCAACCAGCTACGACAATTTACAACTGTTACACCAATGGACCCTAGATCTGCATTCGTCCTGTGTCTGAGCTGCACTCTTTGAGACTGAAATCCATTTTGTGTGTGCCCGAGGCCCTGTAACCTAAAAAACTGCCCAGTCCACACCACACAGCCTCCGCTACCACTGTTGACACTTCCTGAGTGTAGTGGACTCCAGACCTACTTAGCGGAACCCAAAAACCCACCACCCTAAGGCACGAGTTGAGTAATCTGCAGCCTATAGGATCACAGAACCGTCTGAGCCTCTGATTCAGACCCTCGGCTGTGAACCAGAGGTCCTGTCGACTATGCTGCAGATAGTGAGCTCTGCCTTCATCTTGCAAGCAAGACTGGCAGTCTTTACCACCTCTGATAGCCACTCAAAACCAGAGAAGCGACACACATTGTTGGTCCCAACATGAGCCATTATGAATCAGATATATTTTCCAGGAATGTTATCGCTGACAACATGTGAATGTGGCAGTATGTCTTTCTCGTGTTTTGCACAGTGTGAGAAATATTTGTGTGTTGGTTGGTTTTTGACAGGTTTCACCCTACAGGTTGTGAGAATGTTGACAAATAGAAGGCCAGTAATTGGAATTACGAAATCATGTACTTTAGATGTTTGTAATTTTATTTATTTATTATTTTTATTGTTTAGGCACTATAACACAAATAAAACAGCTGTAAACAGATAATACACTTAAATGTTAATCACATTTCTAGATGCTCTACTTCAAAATAAGGCACGAAAAGGTAAGACAAACATGAGAACATTATCAAATACATTAAAAACAAATAATTCCCATGATGGAGGTTAAAACTGGATGCATGGTTTCACAGTCCAAGCCCTGGGCCGCTTGACTGACGCTGACACTTGAGTCAAGTTACAGCATGAAAACACAAAATCCTTAATTTCTTGATCATCATTAAATGCTTATCTGTAGACGATCTTTTGATGTATAGCATTGAAAACTATTTTCCATCATAAAATTTGACCTCTTTTTTTTTTTCCTTCTTCCTTTTTTCAAAAGCTACTGAGTGTCTATTAAACGAGTCTCTTTATACTCAATATAGAACGCCCATGCAAAATTCGATAGAAATCAATGATTCACATTTCAGACCCTCTCCTTGTGAGTTAAGAATTTGACGGAGCACTAAGGGACATTAGCCGAAACAAGCCCCTGGAGTATGTAACATTCCGTCAGAGCTATTGAAGTCTCAGAGAGCCAGACATGACAAAACTATTTCATCTGGTATGTGAGATGGATGCAACAGGTGAAATAACCTCAGATTTTAAGAAAAATGTAATAATCACCATTCCAAAGAAATCAGGTGTCGACAGGTTTGAAAATTACAAAATCACCAGTTTAAGTAACGGTTGCAAAACACTAACACGAATTATTTACAGATGAATGAGAAACTGGTGGAATCGAACCTTTAGGAAGATCAGTTTGGATTTACGAGAAGTGTAGGAACACAGGACACAAACCCACATCACGATGTATCTTAGAAGGTAGATTAAGGAAATGCAAACTTAACGTTTCTAGCTTTTATAGATTTGGTTAAATCTTTTGGCAGTGTTGATTGGAATATATTCTTTCAAATTCTAAAGACAGCAGGGGTGAAATATAGGGAGTGGAAGGTTATTTACAACTTGTACAAAAACGAGGCAGCAGTTATTAGAGTTGAAGGGCATGAAAGGGAAACATTGTTATTAAGAAATGGAGCACGAGCTTGAAATCAGCCACACACTTTCAAAGAAACCACAACAGCATTTGCCTAGAGAGGCAGGTTTGAACCGCCACCCTTTGAAATCAAGAGCCCTGTGTGATAATCACTATGCCACCTAAGTGTGTTCATTCATACAACCACCTATTGCTATTAATCACTAACAACCCTGTAGAAGATATGCTGGAAAAGATTTTCCAATATAGAATCACAAAAGAAAAGTTATCTGTGATGAACATATCTAATACAGAGGTAGCATCACAGAGAATGGGTTGTGTCATTTACTGAAGAAAAAAAAAAAAAAAAAATTGTGTAAATAAAGACAGCCTTTCATTAAAGCTGTGATTCTGCACAGTTGTGCACTGCAATAACATCACATCCCTCAGTGTCACATCAGGAAAGAAATTATGCCCTACAGTAGGTCATATGGTTAAAGATGTTCAATAAATACAGAGAACTTATATAATGTTGAAATACATAGCCTATCATAGCATTTTAGAAGCCCATAAAATGATTTTATAAAATATCTTCGTAAACAAAAATAAAGTGATGAATATCAGTTTTGTCACTAGTAAAATTCAAGGTCTTTCCCAATTTCTAAAATTCAAGGCTTTTTTCAGGTTTTCAAAATGCAGTGCCCCTCCTCAGAAGGGTATGACGGAAAGTACTAATAAGAGCAAGTGCGTATGCCTTGAACAAAAAATGAAACTTAAGGGTTACTCTTTAATATTTCCAATTACTAGAACTAAATTATGAGAGAAGAAAGCAGGCGAGAATTATAGATTTCATCAAATTTTATTTTCAGAGATGACTTTTCACAATGTATAGTGTTAACAGCTAATTTAGCCGTACACTATGGTATTGTCCTGCAACAAGATGTGCGGATTCGCCATATATAGGTAAGTAGATATTTAAGGATTTTACTGTGTGCCATGCGCTCGTGTGCACAGGTACGCGGGAGCGAGCAGGTAAGGTGGTCCATAGTTAGTCATAGTGGCTGAAGAAGAGGCCATCGCACAACATAGCAAAACATAAACGAGCTTTGGAAGAGACTGTGTTGACATGGAATATATATCTATATACTTTGATAAGATAAAAGAAATGAGGTTTGTCGAAGTAGTTTTTAGTTAAGTTCTTCTTGAGACTTGATCCAATACGGATCCTATGTAATCTTAGCCTATGGGCCATAACACACGATGTTCGTAAAAGTTAATTATCTTGTGGTTTTTTATTCATTTGAAGTGTATTCCCACTGAGTGTGTTCCCTTCCTGCTACGGAGGGAGGGAACGCACTCACTATTCACTCACACATTCACTAGCCTGAATTCTAGGTGATAGTTCATGATTATGTAAAGATTTGGGCCATAGCTATCACAGAAGAAAATACTGCTTAAGTTAATTTCACGAGATGTGGTGCATACATGAACAAACCATGCAATGATTCGGGTGCTGTGTCTCGGGATAAGAGTTCGATTGTAGCAGCACCGTCATCGCAACTTGTGTCTGCCCGGGAACACTGCAAATGTTACTTGAAAACCTGATATATTCATCCAGTGAAGTTGTACTTTTTCATAATTTGAGTGTTTCAGTTTGCCGGTATAACAACTTATGCCAGAAAAAGGCTGTAAAATATTTGCAAAACGCTAACTACTTTTGATGAGTTATAATCCAAAGTTCAGTGATGAATTTACAATTTCTGTTCATTTTAAATGTATTTTGCTCACAAATAGAATACAAGTGTCTAATCTTGTTGTGTTGCAATCCTTTTGAGACATTCCAGGTCAACTCAACACAGTCAATTTACCTCACCATTTCAGATTTCAATGAAATTTGGTATACTGGTACATCCCCCCCACCCCATATAGAGAAAGAAGGGGGGAAAAACCAACTTGATATCTCAAATGGTTTCAAAATTATGCCTTGTTAAATTTTTTTAAAAAGGCTCAAAATCAACTGGTTTCTGAAACTTTAAACTTCTGCATCAAAGGTAGAAAGTTTACATTAATACTTGTTCTGTAGCTGAAAAACCAGTGTCACCTGGGTACTTATTTATTCCAGTCTTACATTAGTCCATCTCTCCTCCCATTGTCTCTCCTTCCCCGACTACCTTCTCTTTCCTCCTCTTTTTGTCCACCCCCCCCCCTCCTATCTCTCTTTCTGATCACCTTCCCTACCTCTCTCTTTGCCCATCTCCACCTGCCCCTTTCACTGCCAGTCACCACCTTGTTTCTCTGTCAAACTCCTCCACCTCCTCACTCCAATGTCTATTTCATATGACAAAAACTATACAACTCTGTTAAATTTCATGGTGATTAGTGAAGTGCTGCTTAAGTTTTATTGCAAGGTACCCACCGCCATGTAAATTATGAAATCTTAGACCGACAGTGATGTTCCTATTGATTTCAAGTATGCAATATCTCATCAAGTTGGGAATGAAAAAAGGTCGTAGGTAAAGTACCCTCTGCCATGCTCCATGCAAAATTTTACCCAGTCAGTGACTTTCCTTTTGTGTTGAAGATCAACTGTGCATAGTTTCTTCGCAATAGGATGAGGAGTACGGCAGTCCATAAAATACAAACAAACATGTTGCGGTAGCTGTTTGCAAAATACATTGCAAATACAGTTAGTAGCAAAGTAATAACTTTACACGTCTTTCTTAATGTGGCAGTTTTTCATGCATCTCCATGTTTATGACGTCATATCTCCTGAACCAGCGACAGCGGGAACATCACATTGTCAATGGCAAATAACTTCCCAGGAAATTCTGTTTTACCTGTACCCGTCGGAACGGCTTCCTCAATTTGCAGCTCAGATCTTCCACAGTCAGTGGTAGCTTGGGATGCCTGAAAGAAGTTCTATCCAAGGATGACATTATGACTACATTCCTGCGAGACAGGTTCCTGCTGGCTGTACATACTTTCCATTTGTGAGCTTCAGCACAGTTGCCCCCTTATCACAAAACATTGTCTTCTTTAGTGAGTGGCAGTAATTATGCGACAATACAGAGAAAGAAGCTTCTGAATCAACCAGTGGCCGGACAGATTGGCCGTCTATGAGATTTCCCGACATCTTAGCGACTGTTGTCCATGGAGGATTTTCATCTGCGGCGGCTTCCAGTCACAAAGACAGATGACTGTTTAAACTGCGAAGTGCTTGTCGATAGAATGTGAAGACCCTAGACAGAATCAGACGCAGGTATTACTGGAAAGTTCTTTACCGATCTGTCAAGCACTATGTGAGTCACCGTAAAGAGTGCCAGCGACGGAAGCATGTGCCGCAATTACCTCCAGGGCATCTCCTACCAATTCCACCGGCAGCAGCTCCATTCCATCAAGTTGGAATCGACCTTTCAGAGAGGTTCCTGAAGTTGACGACCAGTAACAAATGGATAATAGTCTGCACTGACTACCTCACACGCTATGCTGTAACCAAACCTTTGCCGACTGCATAAGCTCCAGAGATCGCAGGCAAAATTCCTTGTAGAAGACATTATATTGAAGCATGGTGCACCATGTGTGATGATATCTAATCGAGGAAAAGTATTCCAGTCAAAACTAGTATCAGAGGTAATGTCATGTTGCGACATTGTCCACAGAATGACAACTGCCTACCATCCTCAGACAAATAGTCTTACAGAATGTTTTAACAAGACCTTAGCAGATATGCTGTCGATGTACGTCATTGTTGAGTAGAAGGATTGGGATACAATACTGCCAGTCGTGACATTTGCTTATAATACCGCAAGACAAGACACCACAGGCTTCATGCCATTTTTCCTGCTCCATGGCCATGAAGCTGAGACTACAATGGATACTCTGTTCCTGTTCCAGCCGGATGACAGTCATGACGACTATGTGAAACAGATCGACTACGTGAAACAGATCACCAGGGTCGAAGAAGCAAGACAGCTGCCTCGCATACGTCCACTGGACGCCGAGGAGAAAGACCGTCAGCAGTATAATGACAAGCAACCTGTTTTATACAGCCCAGGAGATCTGGTATGGATTTTTACCCTTGTACGGAAAGTTGGGCTATCAGAAAAGTTATTGAAACATTACTTTGGTCCATATCGTGTCACACGCCGCCTGTCAGAAGTCACATATGCCGAGGATTATGAGCTGTCATCAAAACGACAAAAACGAAGAGACATTGTTCACGTCCTCCGCATAAAGCCTTACTACGATCCTGAAGAGCAGATAGGCGAAAATTGCTTCTTGTTCAACAATGATAACGATACTGATGAAGCCACAACAGGAACATCTGTTGTTGGTAATCGTGCAGGAGGGAAGAATCTTCCAGAACTGCCATATAGAGGACCCTTGACAAGATCAAGATCCAGGACATTGCAGCTGGCTCCAAAGGGAACCGAACAGCAGGTCACTGTTTTTTTCTTCAGGAGAGGGAGCAATGCCGCAAGACCCCAAGTTATCAGACTGCTGGCGTGGCGCAATGGACAGCATTACTGATTGTGGTGTTGAAGGTTGTCAGTTCAATCCCATCCACTGAGAAAAATTTATTTCCTTGTAATTATCATTTCCAGAATTTTCTACATATTTTTGATAACTATTCTTCTAATTCCTGGTACATTCTGTCTGTGTATAAATAGCAAAGCACTCTGCCCGAGAGGCAGTCAGTACTGCGTGTATGTTTTATTTTGCAATAAACCTGTTTTCAGTATAAGTGCTGTGTTCAGTTGCCAACCCTGCCTTGGAAGTCAAGCCTACTTCCATTTCAACGCAACAATATCATCAAAATTTACAATTACAATGACCGTGATAGGATAAGTTGTTGTTGTTGTTGTTGTTGTTGTGGTCTTCAGTCCGCAGACTGTTTTGATGCAGCTCTCCAAGCTACCCTAACCCGTGCAAGCCTCTTCATCTGACAATAGGTTCGGCAACCTACATCCTTTTGAACCTGCTTACTATATTCGTTCCTCGGTCTCCTCCTACGTTTTTTATCCCACACACTTCCTTCTAATGCTAAGTTGACAATTCCTTGATGTCTCGGAATGTGTCCAATCTATCCCTTCTCTTAGTCAGGATATGCCAGAAACTCCTTTTCTCCCCGATTCGGTTAAGAACCTCCTCATTAGTTACGTGATCTACCCATCTAATTTTCATCATTCGTCTGTAGCACCACATTTCAAAAGCTTGTATCATCTTTTTATCTGAACTCCTTATTGTCCACGTTTAACCCCCATACAATACTACATGCCAGACAAACGCTTTCAGAAAGGACTTCCTAACATTTAAATTAATATTGGAAGTTAACAAGTTTCACTTCTTTAGAAACGCTTTTCTTCCCATAGCCATTCTGCATTTTATATCTTCTTTACTTCGGCCATCAGAAGTTATCTTGCTACCCAAATAACAAAATTCATCTACTACTTTTATTGTCTCATTACCTAATCTAATTCCTTCAGCATTTCCTGATTTTCTGACATTGCATTCCATTACTTATTAAACTGATAGTTCTGTAATTTGCACACTTGTCTGCACTTGCTTTCTTTGGAATTGGAATTACAATATTCTTCTTGAAGTCTGAGGGTATTTCCCCCGTCTCATACATCTTGCATGCTAGTTGATACAATTTTATCACAACTGGCTCTCCTAACGATATCAGCAGTTCAGACGGGATCTCATCTACTCCAGGGGCCTTGTTTCGACTCAAATCCTTCAGCGCTCTGTCAAATTCTTCTCGCAATATCATATCTCCCATCTCATCTTCCTCACTTCGTCTTCCATTTCTAGAATACTGCCTTTAAGTTTATTTCCTTTGTATAGGCCCTCAATATAATCTTTCCACAGTTCAGCTTTCCCCTCTTTGCTTAGTACTGGTTTTCTGTCAGAGTTCTTCATATTCATACAGCTGCTTTTCTTGTCTCCAAATCTCTCTTTTATTTTCCTGTAGGCGGTATCTATATTTCCCCTAGTAATGAATTCTTCTACGGTTCTGAATTTGTCCTCTAGCCAAGGAATTTGTATCTAGAAAAGGCTTGTGACCATGTTCCTAGGAGGAAGCTATTGTCAGTTCTATAAGATCATTAATAGGAAGCAAACTTTTGCAGACAATTAAAGGTCTTTGCGTAAACTGTCAGGCAACAGTTAAGAGTAAACAGCAAATTATGTTCATGATTCAGAGTAGTTTCAAGGATAAGACAAGGCTGTAACCTGCCACCACTGTTGTCCATACTATTCATGGATCGCATGTTGAAAACAGTAGACTGGCAAGGCAAGATTAAAATTGGTGAAAACAAATTAAGCAGTCTTGCATATGCAAATGACTTGTCCTTAGCCAGTCTGCACTTCCTGTCAATCTCATTTTTCAGACACTTTTACTCCCTTTTTCCTGTTTCACTTGCTGAATTTTTATGTTTTCTCCCCTCATCAATAAAGTTCAGTATATCCTGTGTTATCCAGGGATTTCTATTAGGCCTTGTCTTTCTGCCTATATGGTCCTCTGCTGCGTTCACTACCCTATATCTCAGAGCTACCCATTCTTTTTCTACTGTATTACTTTCCCCCCGTTTCAGCCAATCCTTGACTAATGCTCCCTCTGAAACTCTTAACTACCTCTGGTTCCTTCAATTTGTCCAGGTTCCATCTCCCTAATCTTTCCAGCTTTCTGCAGACACTTAAGTTTTAATCTGCAGTTCATAACCAATAAGTAATGGGCGAAGTCTATATCTGCCCCTCGATATGTCTTACAGTTTAGAACCTGGTTTCTAAATCTATTCCTTACCTTTATATAGTGAATCTGGCACATTCCAGGGTCTCCTGGTCTCTTCCACACATACAGCATTCTTTCATGATGATTAAACAAAATGTTGGTGATCATTAAATTCTGCTCTGCGCAAAATTTTACCAAGCGAACTCCTCTTTCATTCCTTTTTCCCAGTCCATATTTACCTACTATGTTTCCTTCTCTTCCCTTTCCTACTACCGAGTTACAGTCCCCCATCACAATTAAGTTTTCATCTCCCTCAACTTTCTGAATGATTTCTTTTATATTCTAATAAATTTCTTCGTTATTCTCATCATCAGCCGTGCTAGTTGGCATATAAACTTTCACTACTATGGTTGGTGTTGGCTTCATGTCTATCTTTACTATGATAGGGCATTCACTATACTGTTCATAGTAACTTATTCATTATCAGACCTATTCCTGCGTTACCACCAACCGAATTTGTATTGATAACCCTGTACTTAACTGACCAGAAATCCTGTTCATCCTGCCACCGAACTTCACTAATCCCTACTAGGCCAGTCGTCAGGTATGTTTAGGTCCAAAATAATTGCAGGAAGCTGAATTTTTGGTATGTTGTTAGGACGTATTATAGTAGTATTAAACCAAGTTTGCAGCTTCGAAATCCTTAAGCTTAAATTTTAAGAGCCAAAAATCCTCGAAATTTTTGGACTTTTTTCTGATTTTGGCTTATAACTCATGAAGGGTAGTTATTTGACAAAAAGTCACTCACACCATTATTAATGTAGATAAAATATTCCAAAATTTAAGCCCAACTGCAGCTCTAAGTCCAATAGTTCCCGAGATATTCGACTTCAAAAATTGACTTATTTCTCCAAAAAGTTCAAATTTCCGATTTTAGTCATCTTTTGGTTAGAATAGTGTCTCTAATAAACATCCCATGGGGAAAGTCATACAAAACAAAGTTATAGAGCAGTTATTTAGCTTTAAGTACAGAACGAAGTCCATAGGCCCAATAGATTTCTAGTTATCGTTAAAAAACGAAAAGTTGGAAAAATCGGATTAGTCAATAAACTGACCCAGATGAATTGCAGTCCTCTTATCCCACATATGTCTAAGAAAAAGGAGGAATAACTCATTGACGATGATTATTAACGCATTGTATATAAATAGGTTTTTTTCAACACTGTTTTCAGCAAATATTGAACAGAGAAGTTCCTTGAGTCCACTTCCTGCCATTATGGCACCGATGGCCCCCATGAATTCCATGAGGTGGTGAAAACCTCCAAGCTATGTTGATGATCTGAGGATGCTGGTGGCTCTCCACAATATCTCGTGCTTTCAAGTACAGTGGTTGGTCGTAGGTCACAAAACATGTTTCCTTACCGTAAATGTTTGTCCTTTAACTGGCTTCCAAACGTGATGTTAAAACAATGTCTTAGTCGGTTGGGGGAGCATGGATAAAAGGGAGGTATGCAATCTTTGAACGTTTGTAAGGAAGATTTTCTGTCACTTGCTCCATGAATCTATTCCATCCTGGGATGCCTGGCATGTTAGTTGCTTTTTCAAACAAGCACAGCAGGTCTGGGGATTTTGGCAAAATGTCTTCAGCGATTTTCACTTTGTTAATTGAAATGGCTGACAAGCCAGATTTCTTTCGAATAGAAGAATGTTTAATGTGTGTAGCAGTGTGTGAACCTGATAGACTCCGCAGAAACAGACTTCAAATGTCGTATGTTTTTGTCTGGATGAACGGATGAGTGACGGGTCATGATAATTATACCACCCATTTCATGGAACGTATTTTCTCCATCAATTGTGTTAACAGTCACATCTGCACTGTCGAACACAAACTGCATAAACGCTCCTTTGTCAAATAGTTGGGTCACTTCTTCACAGAGGATAGCAGAACTTTCAAAACGCATAGCCTCCGTAAATGTACAAGAAATTCCCTACTGTGGCAAAGTTCAACAAGGTGCTTTGATCCAAATTTTCTATACAAATAGGTTCCAAAGCTTATTTGAATTCAGGATAGGAAAGATTTCGGCCTCGTTGCACCCATGATTCAATGAGCAAATCCTATGCACTTCTTTTTCCACTGTTCGAGAGAAGGTTTGTTTTCAGGATAATCTGTTGAAGCAACAGTTGCAGAGAATCAGAAACTTATGCCCTTGCGTCTTTTAAAATTGCATCTGACGGAAAATATTGAGTAGTGTCAAATGTTTGGGAATGAATGTTTTGCAGGATAATCTCTGCTGCAGCTCTGACAACTCTAAACCGCTCTTCAGCAGGATCGCTAAGTCTTTGATTGTACCAATTTTCGTAAAGAATGATTTGTCCAATATCTGTGAACATCAAGACTGGGCTGTGATACAGACCAACTTGCGCAAAATAATTTTTTCTCCATATTGCCTTTTTAGATGAGCTTGAACACTTGCAACTGTTGGTTTGTAATTACATGTGAAGTTCTCTGCAATCAAGTCACTTATGGAAAGTTGGCTTTCCTCTCTTGTTTGTGCAAGGTATGCATATGTACGCTCCATACCATCGATAAGGAGGGGATGTTCAGGACTGCCTCGTTTACCTCCTGCACTAGTAGATCGCGTCAATGAGTGCAATTTTACGTAGCAATGTTTATGGTACTTGCCCTCAGCAGCAACGAGTTCACTTATACATGAAAGACGCTGAAGAATCTGTTGTCCCCATTCACCAGCTTGTCTAGCTTTTTCCACGAACGATTCTTTCACTTCCAGTGTTTCCACTTGATGGAGTTCATCCCGTAGATATTTAGGCAATTTTATCTGCTTTTCGAAATATTCCTTGGAAAATTTTTCAACACAAGGGAAACAAAAATCTGCAATGATGTGACGCCTTGACTCCGACGCACTTCTCAGCCTTTCCCCACGCGAAGACGACGGTTGAGCAGATTAAACATCTCCTCCTTGCTGGACAGATGCTTTCACACTACTTCCCACAGTGTACCTCTTCCTGCATGCGTCATGTGCGGTCACTTCGTTCAAATATCACAAGAACCTCATGTTCCTTTCAAGCTCATGTTTCTGACACACTTATCAGCATCTAAATTCCACGATTTTTCACTGTCACTGTTCCCTCTCCAAGCACTTCCCGACGACCCCGAAACAAACACTCGAAGGGGGTAGCTCTGACATATTGTGAAACAGCAAGTACTTAAAACACCACCACAATCGAGATTTAGACGATTTTTGTTTGAAACGTTCTTCACAGATCCAAATATGGCCGTTTCTAATGACAGACTGGGTGGAGTGAGGAAGACCTCAGAGACAAGAAGTTTGGGAGGGAGGACAGAACACCCGCAGGGTCACAACTCTGAGTGAGGGCCTCGCTACAAACGAAAGTCCCAGTCCCTCAAGGGCTGACCAATACTCACAAGCGGAGAGGCTTTCGTTGTTTTTGCAGCAATACCTACTTTCAAAAATATATTGGTATGCACTAACACACGAATTACACCTATTTATATACAATGCGTTAATAATCATCGTCAATGAGTAATTCGACCTTTCTCTTTAACATATATGGGATAAGAGGACTGCAATTCATCTGGGTCAGTTTATTGAATAATCCGATTTTTTCCAACTTTTCGTTTTTTAACGATAGCTAGAAATCTATTGGGCCTATGGACTTCATTCTGTACTTAAATTAAAGCTAAATAACTGCTCTATAACTTATTTTTGTATGACTTTCCCCGTGGGATGATCATTAGAGCCAATATTCTAACCGAAAGATGACTAAAATCGGATATTTGAACTTTTTGGAGAAATAAGTCAATTTTTTAAGTTGAATATCTCGGGAACTATTGGGCTTACAGAGCTGCGGTTGGACTTAAATTTTAGAATATTTTACCTACATTAATAAAGGTGTGACTTACTTTTCGTCAAAAAATCCACACTTCACGAGTTATAAGCCAAAACAAGAAAAAAGGCCGAAAATTTCGAGGTTTTTTGGCTCTTAAAAGTTAAGCTAAAGGATTTCGAAGCTGCAAACTTGGTTTAAGACAAATGTAGTACGACCTAACAACATACAAAAAATTCAGCTTCCTGCAATTTTTTTGGACTTAAGGCCATTTTTTTTTCTATGACGACTGGCCTATACCATATCTAACTTTAACCTATCCAGTTCTCTTTACAAATTTTCTAGCTTACCTACATGATTAAGGGTTAGAACATTCCACGCTCCGACCCGTAGAATGCCCGTTGATGACTACATCCTCCTGAGTAGTCCCCACCCGGAGATCTAAATGGGGGACTATATATCTCTGGAATATTTTACCCAAGAAGACGCCATCATATAGTCATACAGTAGAGTTGCATGTCCTCGGGAGAAGTAACAACTTTAGTTTCCCCTTGCTTTCAGCCGTTAGCAGTAACTGCATAGCAAAGCCATGTTAGTTTATGTTACAAGGCCAGCTCAGTCAATCATCCAGACTGTTGCCCCTGTAACTACTGAAAAGGCTGCACCTCTTCAGGAACCACACACATGTCTGGCCTCTCCACAGGTACCCCACCCCTCCTGCGCAGGAGAGCTTCTGTGAAGTTTGGAGAGTAGGAGGTGAGGTACTGGCGGAAGTAAAGTTGTGAGGCGGCATTGTGAGTCGTGTTGGGATAGCTCAGTCAGTAGAGCACTTGCCCGCGAAATGCAAAGATCCCAGGTTAGAGTTCTGGTTCCAGCACACAATTTTAATCTGCCAGGAAGTTTCATATCAGCGCACCCTCCGCTGCAGAGTGAAAAGTTTCATTTTGTTCAATGATGTGTCAGATTTTGAGGTAGAATGGATAGGAATGATGATGGAAACATACCATATTTGAGGAAGTGAAAAGAATGATCAAAACATTGCAGTGCTATAAAGTGGCCGGGGTGGATGAAATTAAGTAGGACCTCGTCAAATACAGTGGAATGTCAGGTTACACAGGATAACTGAAATGGCATTGGAGTCGGGACAGGTTCCATCTGACTGGATGAAAGCAGTAATCACACCAATTTTCAAACATGGAAATAGAAGAGATTTTAACAACTATTGAGGTATCTCTATAATCGGCATTGTGGGCAAAATAGTCTCGGGTATTGTTGAAAGAAGAGTGTGAGAATCAGTCAAAGACAAGTTAGATGAAAATCAGTGTGGGTTTAGGCCTCTTAGAGACTGTCAGGACCTGATATTTAGCTTATGGCAGATAATGGAGAAGTGCTATAAGTGGAACAGGAATTTTTTTTATCTAGAAAAGGCTTGTGACCATGTTCCTAGGAGTAAGCTATTGTCAGTTCTATAAGATCATTAATAGGAAGCAAACTTCTGCAGGCAATTAAAGGTCTTTGCGTAGACTGTCAGGCAACAGTTAAGAGTAGACAGCAAATTATGTTCATGATTCAGGGTAGTTTCAAGGATAAGAAAGGCTGTAACCTGTCAGCACTGTTGTTCATACTATTCATGGATCACATGTTGAAAACAGTAGACTGGCAAGGCAAGATTAAAATTGGTGAAAAATTAAGCAGTCTTGCATATGCAATTGACTTAGTTTTGATGGCAGATTCGATTGAAAGGTTACAATATAATTTTTTCAGAGCTCGGTCAGGTATAAGATCGGATTTCTCCAAAACAAAAGAAACATTTGTGGGAAGAGATTTCAACAGATTGAGTGCCAAATAGGAGGAACAAAGTTAGAACAGGTAGACAAGTATCTAGGCTGTACTCTCCACCACGCACCTTACGGTGAATTGCGGAGTATGTATGTAGATGTAGATTCTCACACAGGATGGGAGCATAGTGAAACAACTGGAATCAAGGTGTAGCAAAGCTAACACAGTGAGTGCTGAGCTAAGATCTACTCTCTTCTGCATGCAGAAAGTCAGTACCAAAACTAACTTAGCAGTGCACCACTCCTTTTGATCGGCTTTGTTGTATCAGAGTGAAAGCTAGTGGGTATAGTTTACCTTATGAATAAGGTTACTGGTATGAAGGTAGCAAGAATGATTGCAGGTACTAATAGATGGGAACAAGCTGGAGGGTGTCCACAATGCTGAAATCAAACAAAAACTGGGAATGAACACAATAGATGAAGCAGTGAAAGCAAACAGGCTGAGATGGTGGGATAATGTTACACACATGAGAGAAGGAAGGATACCTAAGGGACTTATGGGCTCAGCAGCAGCGGGTAAGAAGAGTCTAGGTAGACCAAGGAGAAAGTACTTAGATTAAGTGAAGAATGATTTTGAAATAAAAGGCTTAACATCAGATGAGGCATCAATGTTAGCACTGAAAAGGGATCATGGGTAAATTTTATTAGGGGGACTATGCTCCAGACTGAACACTGAAAGGCATTATCAGTGAGTGTATATGTAGCATTTTCTGTTGAAAATGCTTTTCTGAAAACCCAACTGACTTACTTTGCTTATATTTGTAACTACTTGAGAATACATTACTTTTTCAAAGATTAAAGAGGTTTCATTTTGCAACATTTTTTCAAGTGTAGCTTAGTGGGTAGAGCACTTGTCCGCGAAAGGCACAGGTTTGAGTCCCAGTTCCGGCACCCAATTTTAATCTGACAGGAAGTTTCTTATTTTTCTGACATCTGTACTGCCTTTTGTCTGCTTCACTTTATGTATTTCTATATTTCCTCCTTTCATCAATTAAGTTCAATATCTCCTGTGTTATCCAAGGATCTATTAGACCTTGTACTTCTGCCTATATGATACACTGCGGCCTTCACTATCCTATCTCTCTCAGCTACCCATTCTTCTTCTACTGTACTACTTTCCCTCGTTTCAGACAATACTTGCCTAATGCTCCATCAAACTATCTACCACCTCTGGTTCCTTCAATTTGTCCAGATTCCATCTCCTTAATTTTCTACCTTTTTGCAGTCTCTTAAGTTTTAATCTACAGTTCATAACCAATAAGTTACCGGCAGAATTTATATCTGACCCTGGGTATGTCTTGCAGTTTAAAATCTGGTTTCTAAACCTTTCCCTTACCATTATAAATTCAATCTGGTACCTCCCAGTGTCTCCTGGTCTCTTCCATGCATATACCGTAACCTTCTTTCATCACAATTAAACCAAGTGTTTGTGATGATTAAAATGTGCTCTGCACAAAATTCTACCAGGCGATCTCTTTCATTCCTTTTCACCAGTCCATATTCACCTACTACATTTCCTTCTTTTCCCTTTCCTATAATCAAGTCCCAGTCCCCCATCAGAACTGTTTTCTTCTCCTTTAACAGTCTGGATAATTTCTTTTATCTCCTCAAAAATTACTTCAATCTATTTGGCATGTAAAACTTTTGCTACTGTGGTCTGTGTTGGCTTCGTGTATCTTTGCTACTATATAATGCATCCACTATGCTGTTCATAGCAACTTACCTGCAGTCCTATTTTCTTATTCATTATAAGATCTTCTACTGGTTACCACCAACTGATTTTGTATTGCTAACCCAATACTCACTTAACCAAAAACCTGTTCATCCTGCCAGCGGAATTCACTAATCCCCACCACATCTAACTTTCATCTATCCATTTCTCTCTTCAAATTCTCTAACTTACCTACCAATAGAATGCCCATTTGGTTTTTCTTGATGACAACTTCCTCCCGATTATTCCCCGCCCAGAGATTCAAATAGGAACTATTTTACCCACAAGGATGCCATCGTATATCCATGTCATCGGGAAAATTAATGACTGTAGTTTCCCCTTGCTTTCAGCCGTTCACAGTAACTGTATGGCAAAGCCATGTTAACTGATGCTACAAGGCCAGCTCAGTCAATAATCCAGAAAGGTGCCCCTGTAACTACTGAAAAGGCTGCTGCACCCCTCCAGGAACCAGATGTTTGTCTGGCCTCTCCACAGATCCCCTCCACTATGGTTGCACCTATGGCACGACTATCTGTATCGATGAAGCACGCAAGGCACCCCATCTCGGCAATGTCTGAGATTCTTGAGGGTAACAATTTCAATTTTGAACTTGGTGGAATCTGAGGAAAATTTTACTTTCATGTTGTTGTTAGTAGAAGGGATAGGAATGAATGCCTTGTATGGTCACAGTTTTTTTTTCAGCCGATTTTCCAAGGGCTTTCCAGTTTCAATGGGGTCAATTGAAGTGTGGGATACAACCCATTGGCTTTGACCCGTGATAGAGAGATAAGTTAACAGAGTGTAACCCCCCACCCCTTTTGCAAGTGAGTGCCGAAGGAGCAAAATTTTGAGCCGAGACCTGTAATCAATGATACATTCTGTTGTGGAAATCTGTAATTTACGAGGTTAATCACAGATTATTTATGATCAACAAAACATGAGTATTACAATATCATGTATATAGTGCAGTGTGAGAAGTGGTCTTTTACATTTTTCAAAACTGAGTCATTAAGGGTTTCACAAGCTTCATTGGGAATAGGCTTTACTTCTATCAAAAAGTTTACACTTCATGACTGAATTTTGAGAATTTTTTTGTGAAGCATACCTTTTTGATTTTATTTACTTTGAATCAAGGGGCGATTCACCCAATTCATGAAGAGAAGCATTCAATCCTTCATTAACATCTGACTCAAGAGTTCAAATCAGAGTAATTTTCAGAAGTATATAACATTTCAGGCTCTAGGCTATGTGTAGCACTGACCTGATTTGTTTCTTTGTTGTTCTTTAAGAGTTAATACTGTTTTCTGCAAGTCACATACTTTAGTGTCATTAGGCACTAGAAAATGTTCAATCATCCATTGTATTGCTGCTAAGTGTATTATTATTACTATTATTATTTATTTATTTATTTTTAAAAAAGAAATGAAACATTGGGGTACTTAATGTGTTGGTTTTCCAACACTGCACAAACACTTATTCAACTCACATATCAAACAAACATAATGTACTTGCTGTTTTGTAGTAGAACATTGTTTACTATGCTTAAGTCAATGTATAGTATGACATTATCTGAATTAGTCATAGTGAAAATTCTAATGCAAGCACGTTTCTTAATATATTTTTTCCAAAAGAACCCATCATGAAATTTATAGTATAAACAATATACAAGGAGCATTTGAGATTTTTTCCAAAACTTTACAAGTGGCAGATTTTGAAAAATTTTAAATTACATTCTTTTTTTTTTTTTTTTTTTTTTTTAATTAGTAGTTTTCTTTAGTATAACCCTTGTAGAGTTATGTTTTGGAAAGGGCTTGAAAATGCTGCAAAATGATGGCTTTCTCACTTAATTCCTAGAGTGGCTATAGCAGTTCAAAGTTTCAGAAACAGGTCAATTTTGAGCATTTTTTGAAAACTTTAACAAGGCATAATTTTGAATGCAATTGAAATATCAAGTTCAAATTTTGTACTTTTCTTTCTCTATAGGGGGGATAGTAGTTCACCAGATTTCATTGAAATCCGAGTTGGTCGGGTAAAATTTTAATGTAAATTGTGTTGACATGAAAGTACAATTTTCCTACGATAGATTATACATTAAAAAGTTGCTCTTAATGGATTACTGAAACTATGCCATATACGGTGCTAAACCGGTAAACCATTGGCAAATTATAAGAAATACAACTAAATTACGCTAAGAGTACATCACCAGAAAAGTTATCAGGTTCTACACTGCATCATCTTTGTGCATCTCTTAAACTTCCACAAAAATCACTAAACGATGACCAGTGCATCATACTTTTTCTTTGTGTATAAAATACCTCCAGTTTGACCGAAGGGTAATATTACTTAGAAAATAAAACAGCCACAATGTGATATTTGCTAGGATGCAAAATAATTACTAACCGTGTAAAGGCAGAATATATCACAGCGGCAATTGACACAGTAAGCAATGTTATGGTGTGCGGTTTATAAAAAAATTCAAGGGAAATATCGTCTACAGGACGTTCATTAATATTAGAAAATACTTCATTAGAGTTGTCGCCATCTCTCGCCATGTCCTTACTTTTTACTCGTACAACATATATTTGAAACCACTCCAACCACCAAACCCTACACCACCTACATTTACACTTGTTTTGAAACCGAATACTACCATAGAGGTAACGAAAAGCCCCATATGTTCAGAGATATAAATCTGGTGGCCTTCCATAATAAATTCGGAATATTAGCGACTAATTTCTATACTGAAAAACACTATTCACCCAAATGTCTGCCAAATATTAATTACTTTTTTTTTTTTTTCTTTTTGCAACATAGCCAGTCTGAACCTCCAAAATTTCGTTTCGATATTCGTTGAAGTACCGCCATCAATTTAAACAATGAACCGCCGACTGTGAGGTGTTACAGGAATCGACCAATCAAGTAGCGGCTAGCAGCTGCAGCGAAGATTTGAACGAGAGTACATGTTGTGAACACTTTCGTTTCAACTTATGTGATTTTTCAGTATTATTGATTTATTGTGTGTGAATGTTAAGAACTATAAAATGACATACTTCCAAAGGTAACAATGTAAATTGTGTAAAAATAATTATTACGTCTGTTATTCAGTACAGTGTAATCCGTTTCTGGGTAACACCTTATGTTTGTGGATAAATTATAATGAAAGATAAACATTTGTGAGTTTTGAAGTAGATGAATGATGCGCTTATATCGTTAAAATCAATCTTAAATGCTCCCTGGCACTAAGCCTATGAAAAACAGAAATTGTTCCAAGAAATGGTTCACGATTGTAATCTGTGTCCTATACGTACTGAATCGGTTGAAAATTAATTTGTTAGAGCAATAACGTGTTACGTTACGTGATATTAATGTTCTCCATAGATGCAATCCTCCGTATCTGCCTTCACTCATCGTGTCACCTTTGAAAATCGAATCTGAAGGGTGGAGTCATAGTGTTGACAATTCGTCCATGTGCATAGCTTACATGCATATATATCCCCCTCCTGATAAACAATAAAAATACATACTTCGAAATGCTGTTAAGTAGGTGGTACTTTTAAAGTTATAAATTGAGTTTGAAGCTCAATTTATTATGTATCGAGTAATGTAACAGCTGTGTAGAACATCAGATCATTTCTGTGTCATTTTAATCTGTGGACATTGTTTCTATTGCTATTAATTTTGAGTCATTATGTATATACATGACATATCTCGTCTTTGTTGAAAGAAATGTAAATAATCACAACACAACCCACACTGCATGTGTGTGTTTGTACATTTATTCAAAATTTGACATTTTGTGTGCTATAGTAGGCAACTTTGCCCAAAAATGAATTAAAATAGTTCCAGTTCTAGCCAAGGGTTTTCTAACTGATATCCGAAAAGGCTTGCTCAGGATATGGTGCTGTGGAGAGCTGCATCAAACCAGTCTCCGGACTGAAGAACATAACAACAATAACAACTAACATCCAGATTCTGAAATACGGTATTACCATTCTGATTACCACCCCCTGTCTATTGTGATATTTGCTTCACAAAGTGTGTCATCTGTAAGGTTATTGTTATTATCTAATGAAAGTATGTTGGAAAGATTCTATCTTTGCCTGCAGTCAATATTTTTTTTTTTTTTTTTTTTTTTTTTTTTTTTTCCAAAAGCATCTATGGTTAAACTTTACTTATCACCCTGGCTGCTTGCTTTGTTTGATAATGTTGGCGTTAGCCAATCACATTACAATGGAAATGTTTTGTCATGAAATTTTTGTTTTATGAAAGGAATTACTTTTGTTGAGCAGACCAAGGATACATGTACAAGAGCCTGTCAACCATAGAGCAGGAGACCAATGGTAGATTTCATGTTGCAATCTGTAATTTACGAGGATAACCACAGATTATTTATTATCTGTGATATATAAGTATTAGGATATTTTCCCATATACAGATTTTCCGACATGTTGACGACTTCATGGGTCAAAGCTGACAGGTGTCATCCTGGTCTTCAGTTATGCCAGGAGTACAAGTGGGTGGAAAGCTTACTAACAGCATGTTGCAAAGCATCCTGAATATGCTCAATAATTGTCATGTTTGGGGTGTTTGTTGGTCAATAGAGTTGTTTACTCTGGAGTGTGTTCTTGGAACCACTCTGTAGCATTCTGGGTTTGTGGGGTGTCACATTGTCCTGTTAGAATTGCCCAAGGCCATCAGAAATCGCACTGGGCATGAATGGATTCAGATTATCAGCCAGGATGTGTAGACTTCTGTATGTGTCACCTGTCAGAGTTGTATCTTAGACATATCAATGGTTCCATATCATTCCAGCTGAACACGCCTCAGTTAAGTTACAGTTACTATTCTGGTGGAAGTGTGTTGATGTTAGCAACAGATGAAAATGGTTGGAGTTGTGTGACATCATTAGGCAATTGCATGATAGTGTGTGGTATATAATGACATTTACTGTTTTCATATGTGGGGAAAAATGAAAACATTTTGTTGTTTGTCATTTAATATTTTGTTTTGTCGCAATATGGCATGAGAGCTAATTTTGACAACAAAATGACTCTTGTCATTTAATTTAGTGACCACACAAGGTTACATACAAGAACCTGCAGACAATATGACAAGAACAGCATTAATCATTTACTTCAATGTCAACCTAAAGGATTAATACTCTTCCGTAAAATTTTACTTAACTCATAGGAGGCACAATCCTTTCTGTTGTGCCATGAAGTAAATAATTAATGCTGTTCTTGCTCTATGGTTGACATATTCTTGTATGTACTCTTGTCTAATCAGTCAATTAATGACCATTATAAATTGAACATTAGCTCACTAAATTGTCAATGAGCTACATAAAACTTAACCATGTCACAGTTCATCATAATGTGTTTAAAAGGGATGCATCGAACATTCCTTTAGATCCTTTTCTTTCTTATATGCCTAATTACTTTTACCCACAACAATTAAAACTGCATTAATTCCAACTGGCTGCCTGCATCTGCCCCATCGTTTGTCTTCTCATTTCCAACCATTCTCATCCGTTGCCAACATCAACATGCCAGCCGACATCACTGGAAGTAAAATGAAACCCATGCCCCACATCATTACAGGGCCACTATAATCTTGATCAGTTCTCTGCTGACATGCAGGGGCATATGACCGGGATAACCACCCATCAGCAAAATGGGGAAGGAAGTTGAGCAAAGAGTTGAAGCACATCAGCACTAGTAAAGGCAGATTACGGTGGGTTACAGATGTTACAAAGTGAAAAGGAAAAAGTGAGGAGAGTGATGTGGATGGAAGCTGCCTGTATTTGAGTGTGAACTGAAATATGATGTAGTAGCTGTCTTCTCTAATGAGTAACATAACCCCTCCATGGGCTGCAATACCTTCCGCAGAGGGCAGGTCAAAGTGCACGGAGGTATATTAAAAAAAAAAAAAACTGTTGCCAATGGCTTCCAGTTCTCCTGTGAGAAAACAGTCTGCATAAATTTCTAGAGATACAGAGTTTCTTCCACCATCTCTACAGCTTGGCCCCCTTACTCTGCCATTTGTGGAGACGACGAAATTTTTAGGGCTAATATTGGATAGGAAAATTTGCTGGTCTCCCCCATGTGTCCTATCTGGCTGACCGGTGTACTCGTTTCCTTAACATCCTCTGTGTTCTTAGCGGTTTGTCATGGGGAGCGGAGCGTGATATACTATTACGTCGGTATGCATGCCTTCTGCTGTCAATGCCCATCCGTCCAACCCGTCATTCTTCAATGACGCCCTCAATCACCAATTTGGGCTGTCTGCAACTGCCTTGCTCCCTCTGGAGTTAGTTTTCATCGCCTTCTACAGATCTTACTCTTCCCACCACCTTTTGAATGCAGGGAAGCACAACGCCACCGTGGCTCCAGGCTCTGGTTAGAGTTCTTTTTGAACTCTGCTCGCTCCCAAAGGAAAGTGCTTCGAATTCAGTATAATTTTCAAGGTTTGTAGAACATCATTCACAGCTTGATACTGCCATTTTTATCTATACAGATGGTTCAAAGACCACTGATGGTGTCGAATGTGCCTTTGTCGTTGGAAATGACAGGTTTCAATACCGGTACAGGCTTACTGTCCAGTGTTAGATATTCAGAGCTGAGGTTTTTGCTCTCTATCAAGCTGTCCTGTATATCCATCGCAACCACCGTCCTTTCTATGTCATTTGCTCTGACTCCATCAGTGCCATTCAAAGTCTAAGAGACCTGTATCCGATCCACCCTGTCGTACACCGAATTCGACACTGCCTTCAATTGTTAGCGGACGATGGTTCACTCGTTTGCTCTCTGTGGGTACCTGGCCACGTAGGTGTGCCTGGGAATGACGCTGCGGCCAAGGCTGCATCCCTCCTACCTCGGACTGCTATTTTCTGTGTCACGTCCAATGACATTCAAGGGGCTATTTGCGAACATATTTTATTGTCGTGGCATAGTTTGTGTTCCTCACTTCATGCCAATAAGCTTCGCACCATTAAACCAATCCCATCACCTTGGAAGACCTCCTCATGCCCCTCTCGACAGGAGGAAGTAATCCTGGCCCGTTTGCGGATCAGTCACTGCCAGTTCAGCCACCGCCACTTGTTGACAGGTAACCCCACACCTTTGTGTTCCTGCAGTCACCCGCTGATGGTGCACCATGTTTTAATGTCCTGTGCAAATTTTAATCATGTCCGTGTTACCCTTAATCTGCCAAACACTTTAGAGGAAATTTTAGCCGACGACACACGAGCAGCTGCTCGGATCTTTCATTTTATACAGAGAACTCCTTTATCAAAGGACATTTAATTCCTCCTCTTGATGTATTTTACTGTATGTTTTAGCGGTATCCTGATGTCATTCTCAATGGCAGTTGTTGTAACTTTGGTTTTTGGTACATTCACATTTAAGGTCTGCCGCTAATGACCTAAACAGTTCTGCGCCCTTAAAAAACACACACGCACTCAAAAGTGAAATTCTTTTGCTGTCTGGGGTTCTTAAAATTACATAAGCTTTTGAAGTATTGAGGCCAGCAAGAAATTAAATTGAGGTTCTAAATTTAACCTTTAAGAAATCTTTCACGCAGGAGGACCGCACAAATGTACCATCATTTGCTCAACGTACTAATTCTGAAATGGGGGACATAGCAATAGGTATTTCCGGTGTAGAGAAGCAGCTGAGAGAGCTAAATACGAAAAAGTCTGGTGGTCCGGATGGAATACCAGTTCGGTTTTACAAAGACTATTCTGCGGCGTTGGCCCCCCTACTTAGCTTGCATTTATAGTGAATCTTTAATTCAGCACAAAGTTCCTAGTGATTGGAAAAAAGCGCAGGTGACTCCCACATATAAGAAAGGAAAGAGAACTGACCCATACAAATACATGCTAATGTCGTTGAAATCAGTTTCATGTACAATTTTAGAACATATTCTCAGTTCGAATTTAGTAAATTTCCTTGAAACGGAAAAGCTTCTTTCCATGAATCAGCACGGGTTTAGGAAACATCGTTCATGTGAAACTCATCTTGCCCTTTTCTCACTTGACATCTTGCGAGCCATGGACGAAGGGCAACAGGCGGATTGTGTTTTTCTCGACTTCAAAAAGGCGTTCGACGTGGTGCCACACTGCAGATTGCTAACGAAGATACGAGCTTATGGAATAGGTTCACAGATTTGTGATTGGCTGTAAGACTTCGTAAGTAATAGAATGCAGTACGTTGTTCTCTACGGCGAGTGTTCATCAGAGACGAGTGTATCGTCAAGTGTGCCCCAGGGGTTGTGATAGGACCGCTATTATTTTCTATCTATATAAATGACCTGATGGACAGAGTAACGTGTAATTTGTGGCTGTTTGCTGATGGCTGTAATAGCATACAGGATGACTTAGACAAAATTTCTAGTTGGTGCGAAGATTGGCAGCTAGCTCTCAATGTAGAAAAATGTAAGGTGATGCGCATGAGTAGAAAAAACAATCCCATAATGTTCGTATACAGCATTAGTAGTGAGCTTCTTGAAGGCCGACCCACGCATTATCGTGCGTAGCAGGTGACGGGGTAACGCGTAATTCCCCGCCCCGGGTAGACAAGTAGGGCACGTACGTACCCCCTGGTGAAGGCCAGGCCCAGGGAGGGGTGATTACCCGAGCTGGTACCTTCCAAACGTGCCAATTGGTCCCTCCGTCAGTTCTCGGGAGGTGTGACCTGAGGTGTGAACAATCACCTAAGGCGGGTAAGCCCTCGGAGAGGACCCCCACTAGGAAGGAGCGCGCCATCGGAGACGCCGGTAATCACGGGGGACACTTCCGCGATGACTTCCTTATCTTCTTTCGTGACGTTGCCCCATAAACGTAAGTTAGACTCGCCTCAGCCTAAAAAGACTCTGCCTAATGTACCTAAATTTCTGGTTGTCTCTCGCACCGACGGAAAGGATTTCAATTCTGTCAATCCTTTCGTTATACAGAAAGGTGTAGATGCAATTGCTGGCCCTGTTAAAACCTGTTCACGTCAGCGCAATGGCACATTGTTGCTGGAAGTGGAAAGTGCCTTCCAAGCCCAAAAACTGATACGTACTACGTTGTTGCACACGTTTCCAGTTAAGGTACAAGCGCACCGCCCACTCAACTCGTCACGGGGGGTAGTTTTTGCGAGATCCCTTGACGGGTTGTCTGATGAAGACATCCAATCGTATATGTCCGATCAGGATGTGACAGCCGTCCACAGGGTGATGAAAAAGGTCGATAACCATCTGACACCGACTCGTACTGTGTTTTTGACGTTCGACAGAGTTGACCTCCCGTCGAAGGTCAAAGCAGGGTATGAAGTCATCTCTGTCCGCCCTTATGTGCCTAACCCAACGCGCTGTTTTCAATGCCACAGGTACAACCATACCCGTGAACATTGCCCCAATGCAGCAAAGTATGTCACTTTTGGTAGGGACGCCCATGAGGGGGATTGCCCACCTCCGTCCCCTCACTGCCTAAACTGCAACGGTGACCATGCGGCTTCCTCTCGCGACTGCCCTGTATACAAGGATGAGAAGGTAATCCAGCAAATTCGGGTTACGGAGAAGGTATCAACATCTGCCGCTCGTAAGTTGTTGGCGAGTCGAAAGCCCACTGTCCTCCCAGCGGGTACATACAGTAAGGTACTCACCTCAACTCGACCTACCAAGGATTCCAGTACCCAGACATGTGACTTCACTTTCGCTGACACAGTTGTGCGATCCGCCAGCCCGAAGATTGCCCGTTCCACGTCCCCGCTTCCTCCTGCTGCTTCTAGGGTACAGTCTTCGTCAAACTCTAGTAAACCGCGAGCATCTAAACAAGATGCCCGGACCTTGAAAAAGGAACCCATCCGTGAGGATTTTCTGCATTCTCAGGCTTCCCAACCGTCAACTGCCTCTTCCCGCCGTCACTCTTCCAGAAGAGCTGACAAGAAAAAGAGTTCCTCTCCTTCCCCGCCGAGGCGTGACCCATCCGTCACGCCGTCCAACAGTTGCCGGCCTCGGCCGTCTTCTGTTTCACCGGGTCGCTCCGTCTGCCGGGCACCCGGCCCTCTACCGGCGGCGGAAACTGCCTCTCCTGATCAACTCAGGGAGGTGGCAGGCGCGTTGGTCGAACCTATGGACCACGACCCTTTGCCCCTGGACAGCGATAGCAGTGCTCCCTCGAAATCGGGTCCTCAGCGGCCGTCGAGGTGACCCCGCTTGCTAGTTGGTTTTTATCCTTATTTCTTCTCTCATTATCATCATGGCGCTCCTTCAATGGAATATTCGCGGCATTCGTTCTAATCGGGAGGAGTTAAAACTACTCCTTTGATTGCACTGCCCGCTTCTAGTCTGCCTCCAGGAAACTAAGTTGCGTCCCCGTGATCGTGCAGACTTTCCACACTACACCTCTGTGCGGTTCGACTTGCCACCCATGGAAGGTATCCCAGCCCATGGAGAGGTTCTGATGCTACTTTGAGACGATGTCTATTACCATCCCATTTCATTGCATACTCACCTACAGGCAGTTGCCGTCCGCATCACCCTATCCACATTTACCTTTTCCCTCTGTAATATTTATTCGCCATCGTCATCTGCCCTTACTAGGGCAGATGTGCTACACCTTGTTGATCAGCTCCCTTCACCCTTCGTGTTGATAGGCAACTTTAATGCCCACCACCCCTTATGGGGCTCTCCGGCACCTTGTCTGAGAGGCTCCCTTTTGGTGGACCTTCTCCAACACCTCGATCTTGTCTGCATCAACACCGGTGCACCAACCTTCCTTTCAGACACGACACACACTTATTCCCATATAGACCTCGCAATATGCACTCCTCAGCTTGCCGGTCGGTTTGAGTGGTATGCACTTTCTGACACGTACTCGAGTGACCATTTCCCCTGTATCATCCACATTCTGCATCATTCCCCATCTCCTCGTCCCACCAGTTGGAACATTTCTAAAGCCGACTGGGGGCTTTATTCTACCATGGCTGTTTTTCACGATCGGGATTTTCCCACCTGTGACAGTCAGGTCGACTACCTCACAGAGGTTATTCTCACAGCTGCCGAACGTTCCATACCTCGTACTTCCTCTTCTCCACGTCGTGTCCAGGTCCCTTGGTGGACTGCAGCCTGCCGCGACGCGCTTAGAGCCCGGCGCTGTGCTTTACGCACCTTCCGCCGCCACCCGACTTTGGAGAATTGCATACATTATAAACGTCTGAGAGCGCAATGTCGTCGTATCATGAACGACAGCAAGAAAGCTTGCTGGACTGCTTTTACTAGTTCTTTTAACCGTTTTACTCCCTCCACGTTTGTTTGGCGTGGCCTACGCCGTCTATCCGGCATCAAGGTCCAGTCCCCGATTCCTGGCCTGACCGTGGAGAACGCAGTCCTCGTGGACCCCTCTGACGTTTCCAACGCATTGGGCCGTTTCTTTGCGGAGGTTTCGAGCTCTGCCCATTACCACCCTGCCTTTCTCCCTCGCAAACAGGTAGAGGAGGCCCGGCCGCCTTCTTTCCACTCTTCTAATCGTGAAAATTATAACGTCGCCTTCACCATGCAGGAGCTAGACCGTGCTCTCGCCCTGTCCTGATCTTCTGCTCCCGGGCCCGATTCCATTCACAATGAAATGCTGAAGAACCTCTCTCCTGCGGGCAAGTGCTTTCTTCTCAGTACCTACAATCGCATATGGACTGAAGGTCATGTTCCCACAAGTTGGCGTGAAGCCACTGTTGTCCCCATCCCCAAACCAGGGAAGGACAAACATCTTCCTTCCAGCTATCGTCCTATTTCTCTGACGAGCTGTGTCTGTAAGGTGATGGAACGCGTGGTTAACGCTCGGTTGGTCTGGCTCCTCGAATCTCGCCGCCTCCTGACTAATATCCAATGCGGTTTTCGTCGGCACCGCTCTGCTGCTGATCACCTCGTTACGTTGTCGACCTTCATTATGAACAACTTTCTAAGGAAGCGTCAAACAGTAGCAGTGTTCTTCGACTTGGAGAAGGCATACGATACCTGTTGGAGAGCGGGCATTCTCCGCACATTGCACAGATGGGGCCTTCAGGGCCGCCTTCCTCATTTCATTCAAGAGTTTTTGGCGGATCGCAAGTTCCGGGTACGGGTGGGTTCTGTTTTGTCAGATACCTATTGCCGGGAGAATGGGGTACCACAGGGCTCCGTCTTGAGTGTGGCGCTCTTTGCCATTGCAATCAATCCGATCGTGGATTGCCTTTTAGCCGACGTCTCCGGATCTCTTTTTGTTGACGATTTCGCAATTTATTGTAGCGCCCAGCGGACGTGCCTCTTGGAGCGTTCTCTTCAACGCTGTCTTGACCGTCTATATTCCTGGAGCATCGCAAACGGCTTCCGATTCTCCACTGAGAAAACTGTGTGTATAAACTTCTGGAGATACAAGGAATTTCTTCCACCCTCTCTACATCTCGGCCCTGTTACTCTCCCTTTCGTGGAGACTACGAAATTCTTGGGACTCATGTTGGATCGTAAACTTTGCTGGTCCACACACGTGTCCTACCTGGCTGCCCGTTGTGCCCGATCCCTTAAAGTCCTTCGTGTCCTCAGTGGCACGTCATGGGGAGCGGACCGTACCGTCCTGCTTCACCTTTACCAGGCCATTGTTCAGTCGAAGCTCGACTACGGAAGCCTTGTATACTCTTCTGCACGGCTGTCGATTCTCCGCCGTCTCAACTCTATCCACCATCGGGGATTACGTCTGGCGACCGGTGCATTTTATACTAGCCCTGTTGAAAGTCTGTATGCCGAGGCTGCTGTATTACCCTTGACCACTCGGCGTGACATACTTTTGTCTCGGTACGCATGCCGCCTGCGGTCGATGCCCAAACATCCATCTTACCGATTATTTTTTGACGACTCACTCGATCGCCAATATCAGTTGTCTGTGATTGCCTTGCTTCCACCTGGAGTTCGGTTTCGCCGCCTACTACAGCGGCTCGATTTTACCCTTCCTTCCACCTTCCGGTTGAGCAAAAGCCCATTGCCACCTTGGCGTAAGGCCCCGGTTCACACTCACCTCGAACTTAGTTCGCTCCCCAAGGAGAGCACTCCGGATTTGGTATACCGCTCGAAGCTTGTCGAACTCCGTTCGCGGTTCGATAACGCCATATTTATTTACACTGATGGTTCCAAGAGCACTGCCGGTGTCGGATCTGCCTTCGTCGTCGAGGACAACCGTTTCCAATACAAGCTCCCTGACCGGTGCTCTAACTTCACGGCTGAGCTTTTTGCCCTCCACCAGGCCGTTTTGTACACCTGCCGCCATGGCCAACCTTTCTATGCCATCTGTTCGGACTCCGTTAGTGCCCTGCAGAGTCTTAAGGACCCTTTGTCGCACCATCCTCTCGTGTATCGGATCCAACGCTCCCTCCAGTTGCTAGCAGATGACAGCTGTCACGTTTCTTTCCTGTGGGTCCCTGGCCATGTAGGTGTGCCCGGGAATGAGACGGCCGACATAGCGGCCAAGGCCGCAGCTCTTTTACCTCGCGTGGCTACCTTTTGCGTCCCACCTGACGATGTTCAACGGGCTCTCCGCCGGAGTATCGTGTCGCAATGGCACAGTGTGTGGTTTTCAATGTCCAACAACAAATTGCGTACTGTAAAACCGATCCCGACTGCTTGGAGGACCACCTCACGCCCCTCTCGGCGGGAGGAGGTCATCCTGGCCCGGTTGCGGATCAGTCACTGCCGTTTCAGCCACCGTCACTTGCTGTCCGCCGACCCTGCACCGCTGTGCTCCTGCGGTGAACTGCTGACTGTGCGACATGTTTTACTGCCCTGCGTACTTTTTAATCATCTCCGTGTAGCCGTTCACTTTCCGTCTACTCTGGAGGAAATTTTAGCTGATGACACACGAGCAGCTGCTAGAGTTTTGCGTTTTATCAACTTGGCCAACTTATCCAAGGATATTTAACCCTTTTCATTGTCTTTTATCTTTCGTTTTTAGCCTCTTCTTGATGTTCTTACAGTCACCATTTTTTTTTTTTTTTTTTTTCTTTCTGAGATCATAGTGAATCTATGTTTTTGACTGGGCGCTAATGACCATGGAAGTTGTGCGCCCTAAAACCACAAAAAAATAGTTATATTTGTCACCCACCAGTATCCTTCTCCATTCCTGCTCTCAACCCCTGCAATAGACCTTAATGTAGGATATACCCTCTTCATTATCCTACACCACATTTGCCAGGTCTTTCAACAGGCATCTCCCATCCCATCGAAGGAAGGAAACATTTGAAAGCAGTCGTGTGATCCACACACTTTAGCTGCAATTACTGTGCCATTTTCCATGGGTATCGCAACTAAAAGGCTATCTGTTCACGAGTGGCAATCAACAAACTGTGGCTAGGAGTCATTTGGATCACCCACTTGTTGATCGTATCATCCTACATGATTTGGCTCAATTCAGTGGTGTTACAAAACTTGTGCCAACTGGATTATGAATTGCGGCCTATCCTGGTCTGTGTAGTCCAACCACACTCCACCAAGAGAGGAGGGGAGAGGGGATAGGAAGGTTACGTCACGGTGGTGAGGGTGGGTTAGATGGAAATAACGAGATGCAACTTAGGAATGGAGTGGTGAGAAAAATAAATGAAATAAACAAAATAAAGTAAAATAATTATGCAAAATGTGTGCACACTGTTAAGTACACAAGACCACACACACACACACACACACACACACACACACACACACACACACACACACACACACACACACACACACACACACACCCACACGCGCGCGCGCGCGCGTGATTGCACATTCACGCACCACTCAAAATAGGTGAGGTTTGGGATAGAGAGGTGTGTGGGGGGGGGTGGGGGGGGGGGGTGCGCGCGCACATGTGTGTGTGGGTGGTTGTGTGTGTGAGAGAGAGAGAGAGAGAGAGAGAGAGAGAGAGAGAGAGAGAGAGAGAGAGAGCGTGCGAGTGTGTGGGTGCGTGTGAGTGTGCGCACATGTGTGTGTGTGGGGGGGGGTCTTGTGTACTTACAGTGTGCACACATTTTGTATATTTATTCTACATTATTTTGTTTATTTTATTTTATTTATTGTTCTCCCCTCTTCTGCCTCCCCACTCCATTCCTAAGTTGCATATCGTTATTTCCAGCTAACCCACCCCCACCACCATGATGTAACCTACCTATCCTCTCTCCCCTCCCCTCCCATTCCCGATTCAAAGTGCGGCTGCTGGAGGTGATGGTTGTATGATTGTTTTGTCTGCCTGTGTGATTGCATGAATGTTCTATTTTCTGAGAAAGCCATGGCCGATAGCTGAAAGTGTTGTATGTGTGTGTCTTTTGTATATGTCTGTCGCAGCTCGTTGCCACACCTTTACTGTGACTTGTAAACTGACGTTACTATATTATTACTTGTATCTCTTATACAGCTGATGATTTTAAAAATGTATTTTATATCTTACACAGTAAAACTTCTGAATTACAGACACCAATGGGGAATATAAAACTGTCCGCTTTTAAGAAGTGTCCTCTGTTAAGAAAAGGATAAAATACAAAACAGTAAAGAACCGTTTAATCAAAATACTCAGTCTGCCTAGGTGTGTTTGCGTCTGTGTAAATGTATGGGTGTGTGTGTGTGTGTGTGTGTGTGTGTGTGTGTGTGTGTGTGTGTATTTGTTCATCTTCCTTTTCTTCCCCCAAGGTAAGTCTTTCCTCTCTCGGGATTGGAATGGCTCCTTACCCCTTCCTTAAAACCCTCATCATTTCTACTGTACATGTCATTTATTTTTCTTTTTTAAGACAAGAAATCAATGATACAATCAAGTATAGTGGTAGTAAGGTTTTTGTAAACTGACATTACAAATTTCATGAGTAACACTCACGCTAATAATACTGCACAATGAAAACACATAAAATCAAGAGAAATTATTTTATAAATTAATACAAAAATGGAAATAAATACCTTATGACTAACAAAGTACACTGCAGGTTAAGTAGACAAATTACTCTAACACACAACTGCACCAAGATTCTGATGTAATCCTTTATAAGCACCACTCTAAACACTCAAGCATCCTGTGCTCGCATCCTGTGGCCGGGTGATGCTCAGCACTAGGATGATTCGTGCTCTCCGGCCGCCACGTTAGATGGGTGTTGCGCTCTCTGCCCACTTCATTTCACAGTCATTATAATGTCTCTCTGTTATTCCGTGCTATGTGGTCTATACATTCAGTAATAATTCATGTGTATTCTTTTAAAATGTTTTCATAATGAGTAATATTACATCATAGTCATTTTAGTATGTGATTTTGTCAACAGACAATTGAGACTAAGACTTTTCAGGCTTGATTGTGAAGAAGAGCTGGAGGGGCATCTTCGCAAGCTACACGAAATATGGGATGAAATTGGTTATGGTGAGGATGATAAAGTTTCCAGGGAAAAGCAAGTAAAGAAACATCTTCTGGTAAGAAATGGTCTTAATCCCCTTTTTAGATAAGCCACTTCCTTTTATTGGTTGAGTACTCACGGTAGTGTGTGTACTGAACCATCTGTAGCATATTATTCCTGTATTGATTATCAGATGTAGTTATTGCATTGGGTCGTCTCAGTATTTGTCAAGTGCTTCAATCTAAGATTTGTCAAATGTGTTCTTTAGTAGTTTGGCACATATTTGCAATTTTGTTTCTGTGTGTAGTAGGATTCACTTTGTTTTAAAAGAAACAACATATAAGGGGTTAAAGTGTCACAGATGGAACACGAAATTATCACTTTAATGTTTGAGTAATAGAAAACGGAAATGTATATATACGAAATAATAAGTCCCTTAACATATTAATATTAATAAGTGGGTGTAGCAACGCTCTCTGCCTCTTTTTATTGTCATAACTGAATAACAATCGGAATTAACATTCTTCATACCACTTTCAAGGACAGCTTTCCTTTCTCTAAAAGAAGTCGTTGGGGTATTTGGACTTATTTTAGCAAATAACCAAGTGGAAGGTAATAATAAATACCAAGCACAAATCAACAATACATTGACAATGTCTATGGGGTAGAATGCTGTTACGAGGTAAGGTTGGTAGAGAGCATAAACATTCTGGAGACGCACGAAGTCAGTCGACTTCTGCCGATCAGAGGGACCTTGAAAAAGTGTATGACCTGTAATTATAAATGTCCTGAGCATAAGCACATAAACTACTGTGCTGTATATGATTCTTAAGAACACAGTAATGACAATGTTTGTGCTTTCAATGTTGTAACAAAAACTGAAGTTCCAATTTTATGTGTTCATTATTTTAGTGTTGCAACTGCAAATTGATTAAAAAATCAGTTCTCAATTTGTGATCTTTTTCATCAAGATTTCAGAGATCAAAGTTATTTAAAAAATGTTTGTGGAAAGGATCCACACGATAGTATTGAAGAAGAATCCAAAAGTAATTTTTATTCCTTGCTGTATACGAAAATAGTGGGACATAAGACAGTAACATTTGCAACAGCTGCAAAAGGATTTGCCAAAAGTATTATTGTGATATACATTCCAGAGCCAAGAACTGAAGGATTAAAGATAACACTGGAAATCCCATGGAATTACCTTTCGGCTAAAAGTGTCCTTTGCAAATGGTCTTTTCTAATTAATAAATTACTCTTGTGGAAATTTCTTTTATTTCTGGACAGCATAGTTGTGGAAGTGCTAGTAAAATTATTATGTGTGCAAAGTTTTGAATCAGTGGCACAGTATCAATTAGTTAGTGTAAGATCAATTTTACAAATGACCCTCTCTTGTATAATGGGTCATTTCTATTTTGCAATGTGTTTAGTGGTGAAACTATTGCACTCAGGTATGCATGCTTTATTCAGAAGTGGTGGAAATGAAGTCAGCAGACAGTATTAAAAATGTATGTTTAAAGTAGTTTAAAAATGGCGTCTTAATGTTTCCAATACACTATTGATGTTCAGGAATAATAACAAAGGAGGATCTGTTTTTATCCTTAAAAAATCATGTAACATTGCTGGTGCTTTTGTTAACAAGTAGCTCCAGCTAACATATTCTTAAATTTTCAGTGATTTTGGGCTTGCAAGCCATTTTCTAATGTTACTTTGTTAAACGTAATTGTCGTTTCTTAGAAAATTGTGTTTGAAAATTGTTGCTTTGTTCCCTCATAAAAAGCAAAATTATTTTTGTGTGACCATTCCATATTGGTCCCACGTTAATCTGATCAGATGTTTGTTTTATTCAAATGTTTGCAAAGGTATACACGAAGAATGACCAGTAAAGTAAATTAGTACACTGTTAAACCAAAAACACCTTCCATGATTTTGCAGAAAATTTTTGCTACAAAACAAAATCTTGATACAGTAAAACCTCCTTTTTACATTCTCGGTTTTTACGTTTTCCCGCCATTTACACCATTTTTTGTCGGTCCCATCAAATTTCCTATGTTTACAATGTTAATTCACCCTCGTTTTTGCATTAACATATTCACGCTTTTCCCGCGTTTTACACTTTTGAAAGCATGTTCGTGAAGAAAAATAACGTAATGTACATAAATTGACACTAGCATGGCTTTCCCATTAAAGTATAGCACTTAAAAATTATTCGCATTCGAGTTTCTTGACACTTTGCGTTTATTCAAACGTATATTTCGCGTTTCGTCGTTGACTTAAAGACGCGCCGATTTGTGGCAATGTAGTTCTTCTTTTCACCAGCTTCTTTGACAGAGCGCCTGGCATGTACTCAGACAAACAGAACGGTTTGTTAACGAGAGAATAACGCTGATTTGTGGCGGTGTAGTTCGTCTTTCCGCTAGCTTCTTTGCCAGAGCGGCTGGCGAGTAATCAAACAATCAGAACCAGTTGCTTTGTTGAAGTGAGAATAAATAGTTGCGTTGTTTTTGTGATACATATTTCTGGTTAATAAAGAACTTTATCTGTCACAGTTGGGTATCATAATACCCACAACCTCAAAAAAAGCGATAATAGTGAGAGATGCCGATCCCATGCAAATGTCACAAAAATACTTATGCATATGTTTGTACTCGAGAACGCGAATAAATCCTCGAATATTGTCGTGTGAAACATCGAAAAATACAAAACTAACGGAACTGTAGGAGTTTTACTGGGTAAATAATTAATTCCGGTAAAAGGCAGTAATTTTGAAGATGTGTTACATAGCCTGGCAGCAGCGTCCAAACGATATCTATCGAAGCGGTTCAGGTAATTTTGAAGATGTGTTATAGCCCAGCAGTGGCGTCCTCGATTATAATGAATGAAATTACGTCAAAAATTTCTACTTCCCATAAAAAAACCAGTTTTTCCTGGCGCTTAAAATAGTAAAAATTTGGATAACCTTTATTGTATAATCAACTCCCTGGCGAGTATTTAGATGTCTATTATGTACATATATCACACATAAACTACGAAAATGCAAGGCTGATCCAGTAAGCATATTTTACCATTTAAAACATTATTTCCTGCAATTTACATTTTCCTGCATTTTACACCATTTCATTGAAGTCCCCTGAAAAGCGTAAAAACGAGGTTCTACTGTATTTGTTTAAAAGAACAGCTTTTTGCCAACATTATGGAATAAATCTATAATGATTTAACTAATTAATTACTTTCAGTTAAAAGGGAGGCATTGTAAAGCACTGTGTGCCATGTGTACTACACATGAAACACTTAAATTTTAATTACCCTACTTGAATAACTTAGAACAAGCATTAAAAAGTAGGTGTTACAATAAATACAATTAAAACTAACATTGGAAAGTCCAAGTTGGGATTCAGCAATAAAATGAGAATAGTTTGCAGCTAGCAGCAGAGTTGAGCGTCAACCTGCAGACAAGTGTACACGTGCATGCTACTTCCAGCTATTGACAACAGCCTTCATCAATAAAGAACACACTTTCATCCATGAAACACACAATTAAACTTCTAACTACTCCAAGAGCATGAAACTACAGTAGATGAGCATTCAGTCATCAGTGCTGTCAGAGCATGCCATTGACCACTGAATCCTTATGTGTGAATCAACAGTCACGAATACATCTGATTACACATAAATAAAAGTTAGTCTTTCTGCTGGCTGGGAGAAGGTGTTATCCCCAGTCAAGGCTTGTTCATACTGTGTTAGTCGGTAGGCTGCTGGGATGTTGACTGCCGTGAGTGCATTGGATTAAGAGTCAAGTCATGTACAAGTATTTGTTTATAAACCATGTACTATGCCTCTCCTGAAGTGTGCAAGATCACACATTCTGAAAGTGTAAGAAGGTGAGAGCAAGGTCTGACTTGGAGTAGTGTGTTTTTAATGACTGCTACTTTCTTCTTCAGGAAGCACTATTTACTCTGAGCTCCCCTAATGAGAGTTCTGAAGGTCTGCTCATTAATGCAATGTACCATGTGCAAAATGTCAATTTCCTTGGGGACACAGGAACTCAGATTTCTGTAATGTGGTGTCACATAGTTAAGGAAGAAAGTTCACAGCAGCCAAGCTGTAAATTAAACGTTTTAAGTGCCCATCATGCACACAATAATTGAGAAGTTTAGATTAACTTCAAGATAATGGAAGATGAATGTGTGCTCAAAACACAAGTGATAAGGGGCAGAGAAAAACACATAAAAGTATTCTACTACTGGATTTCTAAGCAGATAACCTTTTTCAAAGCAATGTAGCAGAAAGAGAAATTGATTTTGAAGATAGTAGAAATAGATTTTTGGGCAGTAGAGCATAGAGAAATGATTGACAAGAAAATAACATTTGGACACTAAGTGGACCATCATAAATAAAACATTGCTGACAAATTGCATTGTTTTGGCCGTATATAATCACTTTCTTTTACCTGTTGGGTTCCCAGAAATGCAAATCTCACTTTCTATCTAGTCTTAATGTGAATAAGATACCTTAGTAACAAAATGCCCAAGTATGGAACATCTCACCTTAATACCAGTCTTCAACAATTGTTAGAACAAAAGCCCTACTGCTTCAACAGTGAGATTACACTATTGCTAAACACATCTGCAAGACAATTTAATTATGTACAATACAGTCACAAGCTAATCCTGTGACATAGTACTGAACACCCCTTTTTCAGATTTGCCAGGTTAATGTAGCATTTTCTTTTGCAACTTACTCAAACACCACTTCCAATGTTTATGGTGAATTCCATATCTGTGAGCCATAAAGTGAACTGCAGAAGTACTACAAACATTCAAGCCTTCTGCTATAGTACTGCCCATCTTGTCTTTAGTTGTAGAGTCCATCCACTAGTTTCTGCCTACATAGGCAGATACACATCATCTTGTGTATTAGCATGCTCTGTAGGTGATAACTTTTACTTTCTGACAATAACACCATGGGCTACTCTGTGCTTGTTGCTATCATCAGCTATCTAGAAAACTCAGTTCAGGATATTGTTACACACTGCTTTGTTTGTTTCTCTGAAAACAGCCAAATCAGCTTAACCGTGCTCTACAGCATTATTGATAACCAGACATGGCTCCGATTTAGTCACATCGGTTATGATTACACTGAGAACTTCAAAGGTCAGGCTTAAAGGAAAGTTAGTCTCTGTAGTAATGCACATACTGAGTACAGTTATGTCATTTTAAATAAAAGTAAATTTTAGTGAAAGTAACACATCCCCCCTCCCGTAACAGTATTATGTAGCTGTGAAGATGGCAAAAATAATGGAAGTAATTAGTTGTTAATAGAGCTATCAGTAAATTGTGACTTGCTACAAAAGAGGCATTGCTGTGTAGCAAGAACTGTCATTTTCATAAGAAAACAATGTGAGAAATAGTTCATACTAATAAATATTGCCAATATGTATAGCACTGAAGCAGTATTACTGTGAGCAACTATTGTTACAACAGTGCAAACATAGTTATTAGACTTGCAGGTACTACTGTAAATCATTGTCCACCTAATTACAATGTGAAGGAATGAACTTATGATGCACTAAAACTAATCAAACAGGAGCTGCTTACTAAATTAAATCGGCAAGTGGCAGAGGATTGTAAAATAATTTCACTGGCTCTACTTAGCTACTAAGATATTTCCAAAGAACTTCCAGCAATCGCAGAGTGCATACAAGGGGAGTGGTACTGATTGCTTAAACTATTGTACAATAGTACAAGTGATGTTCGTGGGGCAGTTCGAAGTGGGGTTCACTGAACTGAAGAACCAACATATCCTACCCGAGTGTTACACATAGTCAATCCAAATGTAGTGGTTCAATAAAAATTAAGTTATTTGTTTAACCATTTATAAATATTTTTACATCTTATATGTAATTTCCCTATCATTCAGAAGTCCAAAACAGTTTAAAATTTTTTATCATGCACCATTACTGAATGGCAGCCATTTTTATTTGTCGGTGTGCAACCCTTTTTCAGTTTGAATATGTTAGCGATAATTTCAATATCTCTGCATCAAGTCAAGTCTCCACTACAAAAGTGAGTATTAAACTACCGTAAATTAAAGAGAGAAAAAAAAAAAGTTAATGGTCTGCAAAGTTTGAAATCAACATTTTCAAAAATCCACTTTTTGGACTTGCTAATTACAATGTAGGCATCATTTGTCATAGTCTATTTTTGTCCTCTAGTTAGATATCATATACAGGGGCTACTAGCCTTATACAGAGCAAATACGCTTACAATATTTTTTTTTTCTTTCTTTTTCAGCTTTTGTAAAGTTTGGAGTTAATTATCTCTGGTGGGACTGAATTTAAAAATCTGATTTTTGCACAATTGGGACACCTGTGTGATAGCAAAGTACTGTAAAAATTTCAACATTGATATTTGACTGTGAACAAAGATATGAATTTTTGAAAAATGAGGATAATTCACATTACACAACTACTCATCTTATGGCTGTTGCCTGATTCATTTTTGATATTGGTTGGTTGTAATCAATTGTTATTGAATTTCAGGCACTGCATTAGAAAAAAAAAGAGAAACATTACTGAAATAAACATTTATATTATGTTGACAGATTTAAAATAGATATTTTCAATTAACATCATTGTGGGATGCAATGCGAGTGAGTATAAGTCGAGGAACAAAATGATGGCCGGTTTTTTTAAGCTGATGAAAACAGAATTTGCCCAGGTTGCAGTGATAGCAAGTGAATTGTTATTAATTGGATTAAAATAACAAAAAGATAAATGACTTGCTGTCAAATTTAAATGACCTTTGTGTAGTTTTCAAAACTACTCAACCTGAAAGCAAAATTGGAAGGTCAAAATATTGTGAAATTCACCATAAATTATGTATTTTGGCCACCTCATCATGAACATAATCTGTTTGCATCTGTTAATATCATTGTATTATCAAACTGATGATTATGGGTGAAAAATTCAGTGATCTTATCTACATAGAATTATTAGATTTAATGGTCTGTAATGCCAACAGTTCTGCTGAATGATGGATTTGTGCTCATTCTTCAATTGTTCAGTGACTATGAGGAAATGCCTGATAAACAGTAAGCACAAGTTACAGGGCAGAAATGACGGTGGTTAAATCTCGTGAAGAGTGCTTTGAATCTTTAATTGATCAATTGCAAAATCTCAAGAGTCACCACTGTTTCCAAAATATAAATAAAGTTTTTGAAGGACAAAAAGTGACAGCTTCATAAAACAGAATGTGTAATCCTGGCTTACTTGGCAGAAAACTTTATATTTTATGGTTCAGGATGTGATACAAGGGTGCCACTGGGTCAATGACCAGGCAACAAAGCATTTTGTTCTGTACTTCAAAACTGAGAAAGATGAAGTTTTAGGTTCTGCTGTTTGCGTTCTAAGCGACTAATTGGAGTACAACACTTTGGCTGTCCGTGTGTTTCAAAAGTACGTAATAAATTACATAAAAGAAAATTTGGCCAAGGTAGAGAAGCTCATAACCTCTTCAGATGGAATAGAACAAAAATATTTTTCTAATTTTTGCCGCAACAAAGTAGATTTTGGGTTGGAAGCCGAATGCCACTTTCTGCCTCTTGCCATGGTAAAAGTGCATGCAATGGAGTATGAGGTACTCTCAAACATGAAGTGAATAAAGCCAGCCTACAAAGAACAACCACAGACCAAATTCTTACAATACAGGACATCTGTATCTTTTGCAAGGATAATATTAAATACATCAGCTATTTCCTTGTCAAGAATGAAGACGGAGTTCTTCGTATAAAAACAACACTTCAAACCATATTTTAAAACTGTATCAATAAAAGGAAGAGGGGACCTCCACAAATACCTTGGTTGATACTATGAACTACCATGAAACGAAATTTACACTGTGTCTGTTAAATTATGTCTCTGTTGTTAGCATAGTGGCATGTGTGTATGATGGACAATGGTGACTTGCAGATGTTAAAAGATTAAATTTGGAAAACAATGATGGCTTTGTGCATTTTTACCACCCTGATAGAACAAGAAATTTAAAGAAATGTACAAGTGACAGATTGGATACCATCAAGAAACATATTAAGGAAACTTTCAGGGCTTGAAGTCACTATAACAACTGTAACGTCTTATTCTGTATCAAAAAAGCTTTCTGGAAAACAAAGTGTTTTTTAACATTTACAACCAGGATTAGGAAGTATCACATCTCGAAAATGTTACATGAAAATATGTATTTTAAAGCCGTCAAAATAATATAAACTTTTATTTTAGTAATATTTGAAGTTTTTGTTTATTATTCAGTACCTAATTTGAATAGTGGTTATTATTACAACAAGATCATACATGAATTAAGCAACAGTCATAAGATCAGTGGCAGTTCTTGCGAATTGTCCTCATTTTCAAAAATTCATATCTTTGTGAAGTCAAATATCAATTTTGAAATTTTTACTGTACTTTGCTATGATACAGATGGACAAACTGTGCAAAAATTAATTCTAAATTAAGTTCCACCAGAGAAAATTAACTCCAAACTACAAAAAATTAACATTTTCAAATTTCAAAAATATATAGAAAAATTTGAAAGTGTTCTTGCTTTATATAAGTCTAGTAGTTTGATATCTAACTAGAGGACAAAAATGGACTCTGATAAATCACTCCTTGGTTGTTATTTTTGGGGCTAAAAAGTGGACTTTCAAAGTTTCTTATATACTTCAAAGGTCATTTTAATGGTTATATTTTAGTTTAAGGTATTTTGTTTAATATACACCTTTGTAGTGAGGACTTTCCTAAATACAATAATGTCAACTGCAATGCTGTGACTTAAACCGGTGCACAGATATTCAAATTATCGCTAATGTCTCCAAACTGAAAAAATGGTCGCACGCTGACAAATAAAAACGGGCACCATTCAGTAATGGTGCAAGAATAAAAGACTTAAAAATTGCTTTTAAATTTATTGGGTAATTACAATTAAAGAATCAAATATTTAAAAATGGACAAGCAACCTTGAACCACTTCATATGGATTGACACCGTAGTAATCACAGGAAAACATTACCTACAGGAGGATGGAAGTTTTGTTGATTGCAGAAAGCTGAATGTAGTAACATTACTGGAGTAATCATCTATTGTCATATTGTTAAGCTCTTAGGACGTAAGTTTAATTATTCACAAGCTTAAACCATGTTTCCTCAAGAACAGGTTTTAACTTGTGAAAGACTCTTTGTTATTTAGTGGTTAAAGTAGTCTGCAGTTCTTCTCTTGCCGCCTCACCCCCATCCCACCTCTAATTCCAACCCACCACATATTGTGTCTGCCATCCATATAGTGTAATCAAAATCTCTAAGAAATTATATTGCAGTTTGAGATTATATGGCTGATCAATTTTGTTGTTGAATAACATGTGTAAAGTTGTAGATAAGTGAAACTTACTGAGTAAATTTCTTGATCAATTGTAGCATTTGTTTGAGGCCATGGTTTCGGAAGAAGACAGTGCCAAGGACCAAATTATTAAGTCCATTGAAGATCTTTTAAAAGAGGCAGAGCAGTTGGGTTCAGTAAGTATTAGCTTTCTTGTTCATACAATGGAAATTGACATTAATTGTTTACCTGTTAAATCTTTTCTATTTCAGGAAATTGGAGTGAAAATTCCTGTTGATAACAATGAGTATGAAATGCTTCCACTGGTTCAGGTTGAAGAAGATCTAACAAAAAAAGTGTCTGAATACAGGGAACTGAAACGGGAAAGATTGGCACAATATGCCAAGCTTAGAGCAAAGGTATGTTCTTAAAGGTACAGTTAAACAGTTTTATGTCAAATTTCAAATGATGTCAGTCTACAAATCTTAACAGAAGTTTAAAAACTGAGTAAGGCTCAGATCACACAAGTGTCAAGAAGACCGAAAGGCACGTTATACTGTAGCCTCAATTCCAATGAAATGTGCCACTCTTATACTGCAGCAGGCAACTGTTTTTGTTAAGGCTTATTAACACACGTGTTTTGGGTCTAGTTGCCTTGCAGCTTACCTTTCCCCATCTACAATTAGGGGGACATATTGGTGTGTACCTCTTTCTCAATATGTATGCACCAGTGGTTCCATTCACACCTGGAAGCCAGGTCTTATAAGAGGGTGTCCAGCATCCTGGAAAACCGGGAAATCTTGGGGGAATTATTTTTGTTCTGGAAATCTCGGGGGAATTTTTGTATTTTTCCCAAAAACCCTGGAAAAGTTGTTGTACTCTATTTGCTTTTAGGCAGAAACATTTGTTTGCCTTTGACTTGGCTCGATGCATTTCTTCAAAAATAGGTTCATAGAGTTGTGAGAAATCTACAAATCTATGTCACCAGTTTCTTACTACCTTTAACACGTTGGTTGCTGCAATTATGTCAGAGGCTCGTCAGAGCCACCTGCTGTGGCCGCCACCAACCACATGGTAGCAAACATGCTACTGCGCATGCGCGGCCTCCGCCAGTTGCAACTGCAAATGCCAACTCGAACGCCTATTTCTCGCACTTCGTGTTTTGGCCACCGGTAGACCTGTAGTGCTAGTTGGCTCGTTTACTCTCTAACCTGCATTGATGGAAGGTTTACACAAGTCTTTATGTGTAGAACAGTTTTAGAGTGGTTCTGTGGCTCTCGCCTCAGGTGGATCGTGTAATGCGGCTTAATATCGCATATTCATAGAAAATGGCAAAGCACTTTTGACAAGCTACACTGTAGATGTTTATTCTGACTGACAAAAATTCAATTTTTTTTTTTAAGTTTTTATTTTTAAATACAAATAAGTCATGATTATAAGGATGTGGGTAGGTGGAGTCTAAGACTACAGCTTAAATTATTGTGAGTGAATAAGCAGCGATGACATCTACAGTCTAGCTTGTCAAAAGTACTTCGACAAATATCTGATATTAGGCCTTAATTAATAGTAAGGATAGTTTACAACTCACGGCAAAGACATAGTGATAAGCTGCGACAGGCACATACAAAAGACACACACATACAACACTTTCAGCTATCGGCCATGGCCTCCTTCAGAAAATAGAACACTCATGGAATATATATATATATATGCGGCAGCTGGAGGTGATGGTTGTATGACTGTGTGTGTGTGTGTGTGTGTGTGTGTGTGTGTGTGTGTGTGTGTGTGTGTGTGAGAGAGAGATTTTTATATATATATATATATATATATATATATATATATATATATATAAAAATCTCTCTCACACACACACACACACACACACACACACACACACACACACAGTCATACAACCATCACCTCCAGCTGCCGCACTTGTGATATTAGGCCTTAATATACGATACCCCTGAGGCGAGAGCCATGGTACCAGTCGAAAACCGTTCTACGAATAAAGGCACGAAGGTTTACGACTTACATAATAAAACACTGCAACAACACTTACCGCTATGCCTTTTGACATTTTACTGGATGGTTAAGTACAAAATTTTTGTGACATTCACAAATGTGGCATTCTGTGTAATTTGATCCGTACTGTGTCATATTTTAGAGGTTATGAGGTACAACACCATGGAAACTTCCATATGGAAAACAGTGGTGGTGATGTGTGTGTTTAATGGTACTTTATAATCTTGAGCCGATTACAGTGTGAGGGGCAATTAAATCCCAGAAATAGCCTACATTACGTACGTAAATGTTTGATCTTCATCCCGAAAAGTTTCGTGTAAAGCATAACATGCATAAGTCTTTCAGTGTTTCATTAATCAAGTAATAGCAATATAAAAACATAAATTATATTTAATTAAATGTCAAATTGTTAAACAAAGCTCTTAATACATAAATCCAGACACTAGTTTCCGAGTTGACACCAACCCCCTCTGCAGCAACTTTCTTTTATTACCAGTATCTTGGTTGCCATAATGTTGTTGTGTCCCCTCCATAGAACCAACAGAAAGTCATCTAACCATTTTAGAACTATTTTGATCATTGTAGAATGCTTTGGTCACATTGAAAAAAAGAATAGCCACACATCTAAGGAAATGGAAGCAGAATCTAAAATGTAAAATTTTGTCAGATTGTAAAATCATTAGATGTCGCTTGTCAGATAAAATTATAAATGAACTGCAACAGCACTATCAAAAATAATGCATGTAATTTGCAGGAAATTAGACAAGCTGTGTGGACAACATACAGGGTGGGTATAATTAAATTGACAGTGCTCCAGGTGTTGCAGTGAAGACTGTAGTCATTGCAGGGTACTGTGGGGATGTCCAGTTATCGGTCTAATCCACTCACGCAATATGATGAAAAACATAGTACCATTTTTTGCCACCATATGAAAATATGGCACTGTAAGCAGTCAGGCTGTGGTATCTGTGCAGGAATAGTGGAGGAATAATGAAACATATCATAACAGTGGTTCTTGCACTTTTATTAAGATATGGTCACAACTTGCAACATGTTAATTTGGTCTTCCTACTCAGTAACATGATGCATCCGTAACACGGCATGCTCGACAGTTAATCGTAGCAGAGCATATCCAGTGTAATGTGGGTGATACGTCATGTTTACTGTCCCTCGGGTCAGGAAGAACCCAGATGCATCCCTGATTCACACTAACCGTCAAAATTCTTCATATGGATTTAGGATGGGTTTCTGAAAAGCCATACATTTTGAAAGTGACTAGAGGTGATGCAGTTGTCATAAAAGGTTTCTCGAAGCATGTCTTTAACCTAGCGAGCAAGATTTGGTGTCACTCCATCTTGCGTGAAAAAAGTAGTGTGGACACAGTTTCGTTCTTGCAAATCTTTAATTTGTGTTGCATTAGGAGGGCTTTAAAATATGCAGCTGTTACTGTACTTCCAAACAGGCCTACGGGGTGTCATCTCATTGAAGAGAAATGGACCAAGAATGAAAGAACTTGTGAAACAACAGCACAGTCAGATAAACTGTGTGCAGACCCCATATGCAACATTTCTGTAAATTCATAGTACGATGCAAAGTTAACTGTGCCGCCTCTGCCTGAAGAGTATTCCCTGGCAACAAGTCCTCTACTTCCATGTATGCTCAAAAACAAAGGACAAAAGTCCTGGGGCTGCAATTAATGCAGATTATGAATATTGTATAATGTGCCATAATATCTTTTGAATTGTTGACCATGGGTGAGAGAGTTCTTGCTGCCACTCTAGCACTTGCTGCAGAATTTGAGCCATGTACTACACAGCCAGCTACAGCATCTTCAACAGCAACCACTGTGCAAACGGAATGCGTAATTCGCGTGTTTCTTAAGATTTCTTTATCATATCCTTTAGTCCATTCATTGACGAAAAGCTTCTTTGCAGCTGCTTCTGTCGGTGATATTCCCACAATTCGGTGCTGCTGTTGCTGCTATTGTGATAAAAGAACTTTACTAGCATTGTATGGTCTTTCTTCCCTATAGCCATTGCAGTTCTTGCAACCTTCTTAACCCTTTACGCCAATAGTCACTTCACAAACTTCACCAACAAACATCGCCAAACAACAAATGAAATACTGATGTCAAACCAGGAAACATTTGACACTGACTGCTTACAGCTTCATATTTTTGCCTGCTTGCAGAAAGTTTAACTATATTTTTTTCATAATTTAGAACACGGAAAACTGAGTTCTAAATATTTAATCTTACCATTGCTACAGGAATGTATGATTATTTTGTCTGTGTGTATGTTTGTTCTTGTACCAAAAAATCACTTAAACTTGAAAAAAAGTGACTACTGTTTTCTATTGATGTTGTTGTGCTCCTCACATCGATTTGCCTTTCCTTTCTGTCTCGTATAGCTACACTACTATTCCAGAAACCCAAGTTTGGATATGGCAATCAGAAATGTCTGCCGTGGATGAGTTAATTGGGCAAGTAAGATCGTATAAACATATTTTTTACATATTGAGCAGCTTATGATGAGCATCTATGAGACAAGTCCAAACACATACTAGCTTTTTCAGAATTTCTGATCAAGGTTGTGAGTGAACACAGTTTTGTGAGTGTGACAGTCAGTCTTTTATAGGCCTATCTGTTGTTCAATGATAATAACATGCTGGATCTACAAAATTTCACAACCAGGGCACACTTGATAGTGATGCCACCACACCCCCTGCCAGGTGACCAACATTTGGTGCCTCCTGCTCTCCCCCCTCACTCACTGCCCCCTCTCTTTGGCACACCCTGCTCGTCAAGGGCACATCACCTTCTCTTGGGGACCATTTAGTGCCCCTCTGTGGTCACTGCTTGGGGCATACACCCCAGTTCCTCCTCCCCCCCCCCCCTTTAGATCTAGCACTGGTCTTTCCAATGCATTGAACCTATCTTCATTATATCAATGTGTCTTCAGAAATGCCAGACGGCCATGCCACTGTAGACACACATTGTTCCTGTTAAGTCACCAAAGTTAAGTGCTATCCGGCTTGGATGGGTAACAGTCTGGATCTGGCGAGTGGGTTGCACTCAGCTCTTGTGAGGCCAATTGAGGAGCTACTTGATTGAGAAGTAGCAGCTCGGTTATGAAAACAGACACAACGACCAGGAGTGCGGGGTGCTGACCACATCCCCCTCCATATCGCTTCTGGTGATCCTTCAGGCAGAGGATGATGTAGCGGTCGGGCAGCACCCAATGGGACTTTTGAGGCGTGTACGGTATAGCAGGGTGTCCAGCGAACCTTGAAATCTTGAAAACTGGTAAGAAGCTGGGAATTTTCTAAATCTTGAATAAACTGGGAAAAACCCTTCTTTACTCAAAAACCTTGGATGTTTATATTTTCTCCAATTTCATGTACAGTGAAACCCCACTTTTACTCTCCAGAATTTCCATTTTCCCGCCTTTTACACAATTTGTTGTTGTTTCATAATTTTAATTCGCCCTTGCTGTTATGTTAAGATTAACCTTATGTAATTGAAATAAATTGAAGCTGGCATGATTTTCGCCTTGAAGTTGTTTAAAACATTACGCAGTAAAGTAGCTTGACATTTTGTGCATTTATTGGAATGCATAGTTCGCGTTTTGTTATTTATAGTTCCCACTAAATTGCCATGTGGTGCAGTGACTGATGGGCGCGACTGTAATTTATGATCGCTCCCATCAGCCTTCGCACCTACTGTTTATTCAAATGTAGTTTTTCGCACTTATTATGATGAGTTTCGAGAATGAATTTATACGCAAAGTGACTGAAAAATATTTATGTAGCTACTTTTGTGACGTTTCATAAACAGTGTCAACAATAGTTTGTGTATGTGTAGTGTTTTGCACATTGGAAGAGACAAAGTACATTATAACCTCAAAAAGGCTGTATGGCGCAAGAGATATTTGCTCTTGACAGCGCGATTACATTCTCAAAAATCGTCGTCTGAAGCGTGAAGGAGAGGGGGGTGCGGGGGGGGACATTGCATGAAGAAATTCACTACTGGTTCAGTGTTCCGTTCTCCAAATAGATTGAATGACACAGATGTAGACTTCACAAAAACATCGATTATGACGAATAAAATTACGTCAAATGTTTCCTATGAAGTTTGTTACACTTTGTCTCTATGTATAAAAGGCAATGTTCCGACTGACCGACCAACTCGTCATCACCCAGCCCAAACCACTGAAAATAGAAACTTTGAAATTTGTAGAGGGTGTTGATCTTACTCTGTAGGTGTTGTTTAAGAAGGGATTTTTCAATATTCTGTCCATAAGGGAGTGAAATAGGGGATGAAACGGTTTTTGAAAATATATTGCTTAGTTAGGTAATTTTAAAATAGGGGAAGCAAAAAAAATTATTTTCAAAAATATGTTGCTGTTAACTCAAATTTCAAGCTATAACTACGAAACTTAGGATATGGACTTTTGATCAAGATTAAAATGACAGGAGTTTTGGTATTTTTGGAAATTCAACAACTAAGGGGGTAAAATTGGGAATCAAAAATTCTTTTCGAAAACACTTTGTTGTCAAGACAATTTTGAAGCTAGAGCTGCAAAAATTGGTATCTGTATTGTTCGTTAGAATTTTAAAAAGACGTGTTTCAGTATTTTTGGAAATTCAACCATCAAGGGGATAAATTGGAGGGGGATGTTTTTTGAAAATCTTTTGCTATTAAGACAATTTTGAAGCTGCAACCACATAAATTGGTATGTTTTCTTGGTCAGAATTAAAAAGACATGTGTTTCATTATTTTCAGAAAATTAATCATTTAGGGGGTGAAATAGGGGATGAAACATTTTTTGAAAGTACGTTGCTACTAAGCCAATTTTGAACCCAGAATTACAAAAAATATTTGCATACTTGTTTGGCACTTAAAACACATGTTGGGGAATTTTTCACAATTCAACTATTAAGGGGTGCCATAGGGGGGTTACAAGTAGTAAAATCAAATGTTCAAATGTTTGTAAATCTTACGAGACTTAACGGGGTCATCAGTCTCTATATGCAAAGCAAATTTTAGTGCTAAAAAAAGTCATTTCCCATATTTTACACCATTCTTTAAATAATGAAACACTGCACAAGTTGCGAATTTTTTCATGCTTTGTATTTATTATTATCCTCCCCACCCGTGCTCCAGATGAAGATTTTTGAGAATTTAATCATGTTGTCAAGCGAAAATACCTCAAAGGAGATAGATAATTTACAGAAATATATTATTATATTTAATTTTTGCTCTTTTCAGTATTAAATAGTTTATTTTCATTTTTAAAACGCTGTAATGTAGAAAAAATGTTGTGTAATTTGACATTGCCAGCTGAACAGTTAAAATTCTGAGAAATAAATGTATTTGTACTTATTATGTCAAATTAATAAAAGGTGAACCTGGAAAAAAACTTTGAATTTTAAAATTACTTATCACTGGACACCCTGTATGGAGAATCTTTAAAAATGGGAAGCAGCACTGCACCCCTGTTTTTAATCTCTTTTAAATGAATGTCATTACTTTACTAATCTGTAGTACATTTTTGTCCAAGATAGCAAATTCCCTCAGCTACTCTGCTGTACTTCCAAACAAGGTCTTAAAATGTAGTTTTCCTTAAACATATGTTGTTTACTGCTCTGACCTAAAGGATGGAAATGCACGTGGTAGAAAATTTCTCATCTTTTCACAATCCGTGTCCTCTAGCCAATAATGGAAAACTAACAAATATTGAGAATTATCACATTTAAAGCCCTATTTGAGAGGTAAGGGAAGAAAATATCTTATTATTGGAGACTGACAGGCAAGATGTCCAGAAGGATAGTACATGGAAGACATTCCTTATGAAAAACAAATCACAAACGATATTGCTATGAAGTCTTTCACAGTGGAGTCCTTGAAGAAAAAGTTTTGTTTTCTTGGCATGTCAAATTGGATAAAATTCCAAGCTTTCAATAATATCCACCATCATCATCAGGGGGGAAACTGACTGTCATGAACTGCGAGGCTCTGTCTTTTACAAGCAGAGGATGGCACGGACAGAGGTAGTGCCTTCCACATCCGCAGACCTCCTGTTGTGCTCTATTCAGCTTTACTTGCAGCACCGTCCATCACATCAGGTGGTAAAATACGAGAAGTTTGGTAGGCCCTCCTTTGTGCCCTTAATCAAGCACCTGTTGAGTGCGTAACCAGTGTCGCTGTTGGAGTGGTTTTCACAGAGTCTAATTTCAACCACTTCTTTGATCACTGGATGTGATATTAAATCAATGCCGTTGAGAAAACGAAGATAGGACATGGATGAAACAAACAAAGAAGATCAACATATGGTGCGACAACTAGTAAGATCAGTGGACTCCTAAACAGCCAAGAAATTAACCCTGTCTTCCAGCCACCCATGAAAATCAAAGAGATGTTACAACTGGTTAAAGACAATCTCAGATTAAGGATGCCAGGAATTTATAATATTCCGTCCGAATTTGACAAACGTTTTGTGTGCCAGTCAATACGTACTGTATCTGGCCATTGCATAGAGCGCCAGTGTCATCTTAAAGGAAGATGTATGGAAAAAAAACTGCAGTCGCTGAACCCTGCTTGTTGAATAAAAACAAGATCTTGTTTTCAGTTAAAATTTCCGGGCTGATGGGCCATGGTCCAGATGTAAAACTACCTCCCGACGTTTCATCTCCAACTGCGGGAGACATCTTCAAGGGTCTTCCGGCTACTGCCACTGTGGGCCGAGGGGCTCTCGCATTTATAGAGGGCGGTAGTTTTACATCTGGACCACGGCCCATCAGCCCGGAAATTTTAACTGAAGACAACGCCAGCCGTGAAAGTTTACATTGTATGATAAGACGCCGCTACAGGGAGGAAGTGTCAGTTTTAGTTCGGCGACTGGAGGGACTTCGCAAGAAGAAAGGACAACTACTGTGTACGTTCACTTTCCTGTTACACTGCCGAGATACTGCGACAGTGCCAAAATTTCTGAAGATGAGGAGAATGTTCCGTACTGCGCAAGCTAACCGTATTTACAACCGCATGGAAGTAGCAATGCTACGTGAGCGCATTCACCAGACACGGCGAGAACTGGCAGTAAGCTGTTAAATCTCCATTTGCACATTAGTTATGTAATGCAGTGTTGTGACTGGAATAAGGTGGATGAACTAACATTCAGGTCCATGGAAATAAGTGCAGAATTGTCAACTAATAGGCAGAAGAGGAAGTTCAATGTTTTACAGACGGGCAAACGTGAAATATCAGTTGTTGATGATTCTCGGACTGTTGTTAACTTGTCTGGGAGAGAATTAACGAAAGAAGAAATTTCAGTTCTCTCAAAAGGTGGTAATTTTGCAGTGACACCACTTACAGTGCCCAAGGAGGACATTATAGCGAATGTTGAGGCAGGAATCCGTCTGTTGCCTTCGCAATCTGCAGATGGCATTAGTACAGAAACGGCCAGAATATTACGCAAAGCGAAACCACCTCGCAGCAATTTGTCTCAAGTGGAAAGAAGGGCTCTAAGGGAGATCAATGCGGACAACAATATCATTGTACTATCCGCTGACAAAGGAAATGCTACAGTTGTACTAAAAAGCGAAGATTATCACTGATCTCTTGGATCCCACGACTTGAGAAGGATCCTACTCCAAAAATTTTGAAAACAACGAATCATCTGATAAAACAGCCTTCTCTCTCTTCGGATGATAAAAAACAACTGTGCAAAACAGAAGCTTATCCACCCAAACTATATGGCCTACCAAAGGTGCATAAGCCAATGGTCCCGTTAAGACCGATTGTGAGCGCCGTAGGATCTCCCACCCATGAGGTGGCCAGACATCTCGCTTCTCTGCTGCAGCCGTACATTGGAAAAACGGACAGCCACATTAAAAACTCTGTGCATTTTATTGAGAAACTGAAGGAGATTGTCAGCCCGAGTGATATTCTGGTGAGTTTTGATGTAGTGTCCTTGTTTACTGTGGTTCCTGTAAACGAAGCTATTGCATATATAGCAAATATGTTTCCATCTGACATCGTGGCCTTGTTCAGACACTGCCTTACCACAACGTATTTCCAGTACAACGATGAGTTCTATGAACAAATTATCAGAGTGACTATGGGCAGCCCTCTTAGTCCAGCTGTTGCCAACTTATTTATAGAGTTCTTCGAGCAGCAGGCGCTGCAGACTGCCAGAAAGAAGCCAACTAGTTGGTACCGGTATGTTGACGACACCTTTGTAGTATGGAGCCATGGTGAAGAGGAGTTGGATGTCTTCCTATTGCATCTCAACAGCATTAATCAGAATATACAGTTCACGATGGAGAAAGAGAGCAATGGCCAACTTAATTTCCTGGATGTATCGGTAATAAAACGAGAGGACAGAACTCTGGGCCATAAAGTATACAGAAAGAGCACACATACTGATAGATACCTCCACAAGGAGTCAAACCATCATCCGAGGCAAAAAAAGAGGTATCATTAAAACCTTGGTGGATAGAGCCAACAAAATTTGTGAGCCAGTTTACTTGGAGGATGAAATAAATCACTTACGGTCGGCCTTAAAGAAAAATGGATATGGTGCCAAGGAAATTGATAGAGCTCTCCATCAAAGAGGAGAAGAATCCAGAAGTTCTGAGCAACAACGACAACAATCTGGAAAAGTTTTTCTGCCGTACATTAGCAGGATTACCGATCGAATCGGGAAAGTATTGGCCAAGCATGGCGTCGAAACCATCTACAGGCCCACAAAAAAGATCATAGAATATTTGAGATCACCAAAAGACGCACGTCACCCCCCTAGCAACACCTGGGGTTTATAAAATTCCTTGCAGCTGTGGTAAAGTATATATTGGTACAACAAAAAGAAGCGTCAACACTCGCTTATCTGAACATAAAAGGAACTGTCGTCTGGGCCACATGGAAAAATCGGCAGTGGCTGAACATGATTTTCAAAAAGGAAATCATGAAATAAAATTTGACTAGACGAGCGTTTTAGCTAGGACACCTCAGTACCATGCACGCATGTATAGAGAAGCAATAGAGATCCACAAACACCAGAATAATTTTAATAGGAAAGAAGGAGGTCTGAAGTTACATAAAATATGGATGTCGACACTGCACCAGCAAAACGACAATCGATTATTTTTAATCGAGAATGACGATGTCATCCAGAGATAGTTACAAAGTCAGCATCACGTGATGTATGGTGGCGCCCTCTATAAATGTGAGAGCCCCTCAGCCCACAGTGGCAGTAGCCGGAAGACCCTTGAAGATGTCTCCCGCAGTTGGAGACGAAACGTCGGGAGGTAGTTTTACATCTGGACCACGGCCCATCAGCCCGGAAATTTTAACTGAAGATAACGCCAGCCGTGAAAGTTTACATTGTATGATAAGATCTTGTTTGATGAAACGAGAATACTTGCTCATGCATCATACTATAGGGACTCTGTGATCAAAGCAGCAGTTGAAATTAGACTGAGTGAAAACCTCTTCAAAAGAGACACTGGTTACGCACTCGGCACTGCCTGGAAGCAGGTGCTTGATATAGAAAGGGCTCAAAGGAAGACATCAAAAACTTATCACATTTTATCGTCTGATGTGATGGGTGGTGCTGCAAGTAATGCTGGATAGAGCAGTGCAGTGGTTCTGTGGACATGGAGTGCACTACCTCTGTCCGCACTAGCTCATTGATGTCATCCAACCAATCGGAATTCGTCCTTTGCTTATAAAAGACAATGCCTCGCAGTTCATGGCAGTCGGTGGTCTCCCTTGCTATGATAATTGTGGATATCATTGAAAGCTTGGGATTTTATTCTAATTCTACGCAGCAAGTAAACAGAGAACTTTTTACACAAATCACAAACTTTAGTAATCATTTAAAAAGGGAGATAATGACCATGCCATAGAACTGAAGATATTTTCCAGTAAGTAGATGTGCATTGGATACGTGGATGTAGGCAAGGTGGTGACAAGTAAAATGTCAATTTGCATTAGGCAGGGACAGTTTTTAAATTGAGCGAAGGAATGATCAGTGTCTTTTAATATGCTCAATATCTGGCTAATGATGTTTAATCTGAAACACAGAGATATTAGTAGGTACGTTGAAACTACAAATGACTGACTGGATTAGATAGTCAAGTTTTTGTGTGTTTCGCAGAAGATTGGTGTGAGTACATGGTTGCATGTAGACTACATGAAAATTTTAAGCATAGTTTGTTGTTAATTTGTGAATGTCGACGACCATTAGTGCAGCAATTACTCCCTCCTTTTTTTCTTTCTAGGAAACAGAATTGTGTCATTGTCTTGGTGTAGAAGAAATGTATGAAATAACAAATGCAGTCCCATCAGAAGAGGAACTATCTCAGTTTGAGTCATACATTAAATTTAAAGCTGAGGAAAAGGTAAACGAATGATACTGCTACCCTTTGCATATCTTTGCAAATGTTGATGTTGTTACATTATTATTATTGTGTTTTTATTTATTAAAAAAACTAATTATTTTCCCCCTAAGGAACGACTCGCCAATTTCTTCCACCAAACAAAGTTAAGTATAATGGAAATAATGAAGGACCTGGAAATGACTCCCTTATTGGATTTTGAGAAGAAAGTCATACTTGAAGATGAAAATTCATTTAAGCTTTCAAAAGAGAATATATCACAGCTGAAAGTGAGTATTAGCTTAAGTTTTCACTGAAGTTACTGATTCTAATTAATTAAAATTATGTAATTTATTAGTACTGCTGTTTGATATTCCAAAGATTATCAAATAGCTTTTTTCTTCTAATTTGCTAAAGACTTAAAAAGCCAAAAGTTAAAAGTGTGAAAAAATTATAATGTGCTACAGAAGAGGACAGATATTAAATTCTCTTGTCAATAGTTTATCTGATAGTTTTCTTTCAAAATATTCCAGAGAAAGTTAAGGCAAGTACTGCAGAAAGATCCTTAGTTTACCACAATAATATTATTTCTCATTTTTTGGTATATAGCTGAAGTTAGTAACACCTTCCCACATAAGTGAGGTGTCCATCTATAAGCTGCTTACCATAATGTTTTACGTATAACTTTCCTTGGAATAATACGTAGACAAGTAACCCTATATTTTAAATTGCACAGAATATTAATAAAACTAGCAGTTTAGTATTTCAGTAATGGAGGATAGGGAGCAACTCACCGTAAAGAGGGTCACTGAGCTGCTGACAGGTACGAAAATATATAATCACATTCACACAACTTAAATTTTCAGCCATGGCCTTTGTTTGAAAAGAAACATGTACATTCAATCACTCAGACAACTACACACGCACCACTCTTAGGGCACTTGTCCACGTCAAGAATTTCTGCCGGCCGCTGATGTGGCAGATTTGCCAGGTTTGTAGTGACACATTGTCTATTACGAGGGCCTGTCCACGGGACGACACTGCAAAACGACCGGCAGCCGGAGGCTGTGCCGGGTTCTCAGTTGGACATGTTGGAACATGACTGCATGTCCACGAGCCGGCAGACTTTAGTCGCGCATGAGGCGTCACACATGCTACCTGTTGAGTTTAAAGATGAGTGCTGAACTGAATATTCATTGTGAAGTTTTGATAGCGTTGGTGGAGGAACAGCCAGTCCTGTGGGATAACACAACAGAAGAATATAAAGATAAAGGCTGACCTTAGAAGTGTGGAAGGATGTATGTACACAACACCTATTTTGATGAAGAGAGAGGAGAAAAAAAGATCGCTTTAATTTGTTTTATTTACGAATATTAAAAACTTGTTGCAACGTTATAATGTGTTCCAAAGTATGCATAATAACTACTGGTTTGCAGCAACGCTGCTCTACAGGTTGATACATCGTTAAAATGCAACTGATTGAGCAGCGTGCAGCTGGCCCATTAGACGGGCGGGCAGCCGGGGAACATTATCCCCGCCAGCTGGGACTCTACGCGTACCTACAATCGAAAAAAATGAAATGTGAATTATCTTGTTTAAGAATTTGTTAATGTGTGCAATAAAATATTTTAGTCAATACGTTTACTCCCTTACCACTCTATTCATCACTTTCATCGTCATCACTAGTGGGAGAATCATTGTCGTCTTCACCATCTTCCCATAAGAGCATCGTCCTCTGTGCCAACCAGTGAATTTGTGATTCCACATTTTTTGAAGGATTTTTCCACCAATGGTTGCGGAATGGAGTCCCCTGCACTTTTCACCCATTCACAAACCTGGGACAAATCCGGCCGTTTGATTTTTCCATTAGGTGTGAACTTACGGTTTTTATCAGCCATCCATTGCGTATATCGCTGTTTAAGTGCAGCTTTGAATGACCAATTTATACACACATCTAGTGGTTGTAGGATAAATGTTAGGCCTCCAGGGATAATGACCAAGTTAGTTTTCCCTTTTTGTAATGTGTCCCGCACTTCCTTAGTTGTATGTCCGCAGAAGCTGTCCAGGACCAACATGTTGCGTAAATTCAGTAACGCACCATGACGACGTTGCCAAACGTGTCACCCAGTCAATTATAAGTTCATTGTCCATCCACCTTTCGGATTCGCTCTCACTAATACGCCTTTTACTGATATTTTCGGAATAGTTTTCCTTTTAAATATCACGTAAGGTGGTAGCTTTCGTCCATCGCCAGTTACACACATCACTGTACATCTTTGTTTCTCACTGCCGCCAGTTCGTATCATTATGCTGGATTCTCCTTTCCTGTTCACTGTGTTGTCGAGCGGCATCTCAAAATAGACTGGCGTTTGATCCGCATTACCAATTTGCGATAATATATAGGACTGTTTACGGCGCAGATTTATCACATAATCGCCTGGAAGCCACTGAGCGGTAGTAGTTTTCCTCCGGAATCCTAAACCATTGTGGTTGAAAAATCTCGATAGCCAGTCCCAGCTAGCTTTGAAAATGGTAATGCTTAGTTCTTTGGCTAAAGACAATGCTTTAAGTTGGCACATTTCACTCGTCACTGCGTATCCGTATTGTCGCTTCTCATCTACATAATCGCAGAGCCTTTTTTCGAGGTCCGGATGCTTCGCTTTTTGGCCGCGAAATGCTCGGCGATTACTATTAGTTTCCTGAAGCTGCGTTTTATTTTTTCGCCAGTCACAAATACAACTCTCACGTCGTACTTTCTTCCTGCTGTATGGTTTCCAATATTCTCGGCTTCTTCAATAATTTTCAGTTTTTCTTTAGCAGTGTATGAGCGATAACGAGAACTTGTAGCCATAATTAACAAGTTTGAAGACGTTATTACTTCACTCCTAACGTGCTAATGATGCGTCACAGACTGAGGCCGCAACAATGCATAGTATAATGGGATATACTGTTGGAGGCGGAGCAGTACCAACAATGTTTCAAATAATCCGCGCACCCCAGTTTTTCGTCCTAAAATTCGGGAAAAAACATGCGCGGATTATTCGAGTATATACGGTATTTTAAAACACTGGAGATAAGGAAAGAAATGATATAGGTATGTACTGTAACTTCATCGCAAATTTATTTTGTTTCATTTTCATTACACCCCACATTCCTTCTCTCTACACTTATTTCACATATAATATGAAAACGTTAGGTGAACTTATCTTGCCACGGAATTTTCCCATTTTCAGAAACAATATAATTAGTGAACTGATTTCTGATAGTGTTCGCTGACACACCACCTTGTACTGCTTGTGTACATGTTAGATCTCGTAGTTCAGAGTCCACATCTATAGTTGTATCTGCACATAGAGTATTGAGACCCTCCTCTTTATGGATGAAATTTTGTAGAACAGTACAAGGCTTCACAATGTCAGTCACAAAATCAATGGAAACATTTAAAGGTCGGTGAAAATCCTCCATTTATTGGCCATAATGCCAAATCCACACTCTACAAATAGTCTTGCTTTGCTTAACCGATAGTTAAAAAATACACTTCTTGAAATAAAGATCTCGCCCACCCTTGGGACGAAGTAAATTATAATGCAACGCAAATGCTTCATCTGCAATGAAAACATAAGGTAATTCCTCTGGAATATTTTGGAAGACCCTAGGAGGAGGTAGGTTCAATGTGTTTGTCTGCACTTTTCCCATAAAGACGTTTCTTTCAAAACACTTGAGTCACAATGTTTACCATAAGCACCGACATCCACAAAAATAAAATTATAATTTGTATCCATTACCGCCATCAGCACTAACGAATAATAGCCTTTATAATTGAAAAACATTGATCCACTATCTTAGGGTTTGATAACTCTGATATGTTTACCATCAATAGCCCCTAAGCAGTTTGGAAATTTTGCAGTAATTTCAAACTGACGTGCTATATTCATCCAGTCATTTTCCTCCAGAATGGGCATATATGTATTATAACAACAACCACATCTTCATACAAACCTTACGTACTATTCTACTAATCATCTTTATTCCCAGTCTGAAACTGTAATGGAGATCGGTGAAAGTATTTCCTGTTGCAAGGTACCTGAAATTAGAAAAACATAAGTGTTCGATTCTACTCTGGCTTTTTCTTTCAGGAAAGATGGTGGTAAAAAATGGGCAAACATAAGAGATAACTGGATGAAGTTCCACAGGAAATTAAACGAAGGAAATAAGAGCGGTTTGGAGCAAGCAAGAAGCGCAAATACATATTTTATGAGCAGCTGCAATTTCTACAAAAAAAACCGACAGACGAGAAAGTTCATCAAATATGTCGGATAATAGTGACGACATAAACCCCGCTGACAATCAGTCTGAAAAACATTATCACAAAGTTAAACAAAAGCTGCAGAAAAACAAAACAGCTACAAATGAGTTGGACTGAAAGATGATGACTATCATTGACACCTCTATTGAGCAGGGCCAAATTAGAAGTATGCCATTTTTTAGGGGGATTGCACCAACTGTAGATAAATTTAACAATGATGATATCGTAGACTTCCAGTACGAAGTCATGAAACTTATAAAAAGAATTAGGTCGAAACCACAAAACAAAAACATGTATCAGCCATCTGCACAAGATTTCTGGAATTATGTACCACAGGAATACAAAACGTTTGGTGCTACATCATTGTACCATACACCAAGGCCAAATCAAGATAGCAACTATTCGGCGTACATCTCTGTAGAACGCTATCAAGTATCAACTTGTACCAGGCCACTTAATGAAGACACGTCTTTGGAAACATATACAAGTCCTGCATCCACCGTATCCAACATTTCCGATACATTTGATTTTTTAAACTAATTATAAATCGAACATTCTTTCTTTGATCTTAATGCAAATACGAAAACCCTAGTCATTGTCATTATACTTTGTTAATAAAGAGCTTTTTTAAATTGTAATATAAATTTTTTTATACAGCAAATAAGTAGTTACTAATAAGTAAATTTCAATTGTGTAATTACCTCAGTGTCACTGCAAGCATTTCAGTAGAAGTGCAGTTTTGCATATTGGTGTCTTCATGTTGCAAATGAGTTTGTAAAATGGACAGTAATTTGTCAAATGTTGTTTTTGATATCGTGTAAAAATTAATGCTTTGTGTCGTCCAGTCGTAGTTTCTCATGTAGCGCATTGAAGGCACCAAATTTAAATTGATCTTGCTGCACAGGATGCACCCAATACTTCGTACGACAACGCTGTTTCTTTTTGTAAACATAATATAGTACAACGAGAGTGCAAAGATTGTTGTTATCCATCCGACTGCTGCGTTGCACACAACTATACTGCAGTATTTCTGGCGTACACGCTGTCTCCATGGACAAGGGCGTCCGGTTTTCTACCGGCCGGTAGAAACACCGGTCCGGCGAATATTCTTCTCGTGGAAAAAGCGCCCTTATGTCCGGCCAATCCAGGGACACTCTAGACTGTGAGTGAAGTGGGGAGTGCAGGTGCAAGGATGCTGGGTAAAGTTGAGGGGTGGAAAGTTCCTCATTGCATGACGGATTTTAAACTCTGATAGGCGGGAATTTGAATTGCGGTAATGAATACAGTGAAGGGAAGGGGCGGGAAAGGATAAAAGGGAGTTGTAGAGGATTGTGGGGAGATAGTGGGAGGATTTGAAATAAGAATAATAAGGAAAAATAAAAATTGGAAAAACAGGAAAAGATAATTTATTTTGAACCATATAATACTGCGCTCTGTTGTGTAACTAGCGAAACAAAAAGTAAACAAATGACTGGCTTAACATGTAGTGTTTCTTGTAACAAAAGTAAGTCTAACCTACTACACATGCACGATGTGATGATACATGAGGCAGGAGATATGTGGGTAGAAGGAGAGTAGGGGATTGAGGAATTTTTGTACTTCATACAATGCATGTTCCCTTTTCATACTCCAACCACTGACTCTATAACCAATTCATTTTATGACCATCAACAATTTTTAGTTTATAGTGAATTCATCCAATTTCTTGTGTTTAAAACTTCAGTTTGCTTCGTTTGAACTATTTTAAATTTTTTTTTTTTTTTTTTTTTTTTTCCTTGGATAGTATCAAATGTTTCTCCAGTTATCTGGTGAATAAATAGTTATTTATATGGTGTCTGTTCTTTTCAGGCATGTCCGAAAGAACAGACACCATATAAAGTTATTTTGGGTTGCAAAGTAAGTCATTTCTGTCCTTCAATCCTAACAGAAACACAATCCTTGATCCCAGGGAACATCGTGCTATACTTACCTTCATAAAATTGTAGAACTTTTGATTTTACTTGGCTTGAAATTTTTTACACGGCTTCCTTTCAGACAGAGCAAGAATTCCTTTCTCTTTATTACCATTGTGGCAATATTCACCATAATTACTTGGATATTAAATGTGGGTGCCACATTTCATTGCAGTAGAAGGCTGCACTCCATACAAATGTCATCAGAAAAGACATCCTAATATTAATATTTTATATTAGTAACTTCCTCTTCTTCAAAAATGTTTTTCTTCCCATTGCCATTTCTCATTTTATATGTTAAACCCTCAAACTAAGTTATTTCACTGCGCAAGTTACAAAGCTAATCTACCCCCTTCGTCTTGTTTCATGATGTTATACCATCAGCATTGTCTGATATTATTGTACTACATTCCATTACCCTTCTTTTGCTTTTGTTTATGCTCATTTTATATTGTGCTTTCAAGACAAAGGCCTGTTCAGTTGTTCTTCAACGTACTTTGTTGTCTCCCACACAATGCCAAAGTCATCGACAAACTGCAGAGTTTTTATTTCTACTCAATGAACTTCAATTCCTGCTCCAAATTTCTCCTTGCTTTCCTTCACAGCTTGCTCAGTGTACAGATTGAATAAAGTTGGGGAAAGGCTACAACCCTGTCTTACTCCCTTTTCAACCACTGCATCCCTTTCATGCCCTGCAAATGCATTGCTGTCTTCTTTTAGAAGTTGTAGATAACTTTTCAAAAGCCAAAAGTACCCTCTAACCTGTTCTGAAAGTAGAGCAGTGATACTTTGAGTTCGGCCCTCTTTCTTAAAGTATTACAAATACTTCATTGCTAGTGGCACAAATTGTTACTACCAGCAAAACACTTTTAATTAATTACTAAATCAAGAAGACTGGCTACATGAGCATTCTTCCTGTGTTAGGTGTTGATGCCCATCAGCAATACACTCTTACCACTGAGAGTTTAAAAAGGAAAGTTGTAGACTTCTATCTAGATCCTATGAACAACTACAAAAGTAGCAGTAACTCCCGATACTTGCCAGTGTAAGCCTTATACGACTAAGGTGTGATAGTATCCCCAGAAGTTGCCTGATAATGACCATTGCATCTCAGTGTGCATGCTGCATAGCTTGAGATCGTGGAGCACTTTATAGCATCCTCACAATTTTATATTGACTCACACTCCACTGCAGAGAGAAAATATTATTCTGATTTGAATAATTCTGATCAGAAACATTCCAAAAATGACATTCATTGGCTGGGAGCACTTTAGCAACCTCAACCTTGAGAAGCAGTGACCATTTCTTCAGTTTTACTTGATGACATTACATTTTAATATTGCTGATTAAGTTAGGAATGTATTCCATTTGAAGTGGCTTTTATTTCGTTTTATATATTAGATATAATTTTTTTCAGATGGTAGGATAGTATTACCATAGATCTCCCCTGACAGTTTGTGCCAAACCTGGTCATAGATCGATGTTGTTGATTTTGTTAATGGTCGTTGGTGTCAATAGCAGCTGGCTGAAATCAGAGGCAAAATCTAATTCACTACAAATGACAAAGGCAACACACAGAATTGCATTTTGTTGACACTTTTAATGATTTATAAATGCTCAATTGTCCCCATTTATGGTCAGCTTAAAAGTCTCATTAATTACAACCATTAATACCTTGCACACACATTCAACAGATCAAAAATACGACTTTACAATACTGTTTGTGTGTGAAATACAAATGTTTGAGGTGTACGTCGTAAGGTGGCACAAATATTGATTAATCACGGTATATTCACTTTTTACACGCCTAACATTGAAGAACTTTTACATAATTGTTCATATTTGAAGTCTAAACTGACGTGGCTTGTGCCTCAGATCGCGGCCGAAAGAATAAGCAATACTCGGAACTGACATAGTTTGTACATCTGACAACTAATGAAACAGTACTCTATTACATGCCACAAGCTTATCCAAAAAATGTCACTGAAAATTGTGTAATGTTAATTATGTTCATTGCATTAATTATAATGGAAAAGTAAACAATTACATGCAACTGGCTATAGTAAAAATGTTGTCAGTAATACTGAGTAACTTAATATACAAATCTCAGTTCAATTAATAGTATTTCATTATATATTTAACAAAACAGTTACATCAACAATACTCGTGTAATTAATGGTAATTACACAGAAACTAATGAGGGCAAAACTTTCCTAACATTACTTGTGAAACACAGTAATACCTACTTTAATATTATGAGAAAACAATTTACCAAGTTTTAACAGAAATACTAATTAGCAAACTATTTTAACTTTAACAATATGTCTCTGGTATTAATTAATTAATATCTGCTAATTAAATAATTGTCTTTTTCACCAAATAATAGAAAAGCTAGTTCCTTTACAACAAATAATAACAAAAGTTTTGGAAAAGAAAATAATAAACTAATTACATTCATATTTATTATTAAGCAACAGTGTTATCGCGAGGTTCAGTAATGCAAGCAGATGGGAATAAATCCCAGCATGTTTTGTTAAAAGTTTCATTGCATATTGATTATCTCTGGTATATGAGAGCAGCTGTCGGGTAGTCCACAACTGTGCATCCATCGTAACATCAGGATGTTTCTTTTTAAGCCATGTGTTTACGATGACAAAGCATATAAGCTACATGTATTTTAGATGATGATGCCTAATGCAGATTAATTTTTTAGTTATGATAGTTTTGTGATATGCATATTTGGTTCACTAGTTGTTTACTTTGTGTGTCATATTTTAAAATGTGCTTCCTTGTTTTTCAGTACTTGAGAATGGGCTAATTTAGTCCTGAAACATGTTGTACTGACAAACTTCATATAATTGACAATTGGGGCATGATTTACCACAATAATTTGACAAACGGTCTTTTGATTGTCTCTACCTGACTCTTGAATGGCCATGTATGATTCCCATGTTTCATAGTACCATTAGCAATCGTTACACATCAAGCAGAAACTACAGAAACCTAAAGTGCATTTTCGCAAAAATAATGTTGCTTAAGCTGGATTACTAAGCTCTTACACAACTGCTGTAACTTTTGCTTCATTCGGTCTAATTTACATCTCTTGTTAGAATGAAGTAACTTTGTTTTGATTTTGGAGTCTGTACTAAAACTCTCCCTCTGGAATTCAGTCCCTTTTTCTTGTGTAGCTTGGATTCAGATAAATTAAATAGTTCTGACCAGCAGTTAATCTCAAGATAGCTTAATGTTTTGGGGAATACGCCATTGAAACAGTTAGATTTCCTTAAATCGCTGCATGCGAATGCCATTATAGTTCCATTCAAAGGGCATTACTGAATTTTTTTTCCAGTCCTTAAGGGCCCCTTAGACATGCAGTATTTATTGACCATCTGAGTGTGTGTCTTCAGTTCAGAGCAGTCATCATGGTTCATTGAAGTCGAGGGAAATAATAATAATTGCCCTACACAGTTGGTATATTTGAATTGTAACAAGAAGTGTCATGGGTTATGTAGTCATTAATTAGCATATCAACTTACATTATCACACAATATTGGAAAATATAAATAAAAATCTGAAAAAGTAGCTCAGCAACCATAATTTATACTATATATGATTTGATAAAATGATAATGGAAGGTTCAGTAAGGAATGTTAATAACAATATGTAGATAGGGAACAACTCACCATAAACATGAATGTTGAGCCACCGACAGACACAACACACAGACAAATCTAAATTTTCTCAGAAAGAGCCTGAGTGATTGTGTGGACAATCACTCAGGCACACATACGTCGGCCATCTCTGGTCGCCCAACACAGTATCAACTTTTTGCATGGTTTGTGTGTGCCATGAGCCCACATGGAATTTTCCTTGAAACTCGGCCATTGTGAAGATTATAAGATTTTACTTAAATAAAGTTTGCAGAAGGTACTTGGGGAAATAAAGTTGTTTACCATTGGATAATGCACACCTACCAGCTGTGGGAAGTTGATGACAATATAAGAAGTAACTTTCAGTGCAGTGAGTAAAGTTAATCAGTTGGCAGTACATGGCCGATGTTGGAAAATGGATACATGTTGAAACAAGGTATTAGAAAAATGTACAAACTTGTCTCCAGTGTAAAAGTTTTTAAAATAAAGAATTAATCATTTAGCAAAGGAGAACACGTGTTCCTTTGCTAAATAATTAATTCTTTATTTTAAAAACTTTTAAAAATGTATTTTGCAAATGGCATAATTTTTCTTGGAGCTTCAATCATAGTTTCTGACAAGGACATGACATTGGTATTGGATTTTTTATTTACTTTTTTATTTTTATTTATTTATTTATTTTTATGGTGTGTGAAGTATAGAACTAAAATAGTAAGCAATTAATCCCTTTTAATCCAACTCCCAGCAATTATTGACAAAATTAACTTTGAAGTTTCTTGTGCTCCCTCAGTTACTCATAATATTGGTATAATGTATCCAACAATATTACCATGGCCTATTGTAAGCTTTAAAAATATTGAGAATCAATAATTCAAAGCATTAATGGTTTGGCACCTGCCCCCCGCCACCCGTTACATTCGTTTAAATACCTACACGATTTAAATTCATAAAAAATATGCAGATTAATGCACAACATGTTTTTTAATGAAAAATGTATGTTTTCTTTATTCTTCATGTTCAGCATTTTATTAAGGGTTGTTGATGATTTTTCAACTGAATCCTTGTTTCAACCTTTCATAAAATTCTGACAATAAAAAATTAATTTTCATTGAAAATTGCAATTACATGTATGTTTATCAAATATTTGTACTTTCTATGAATGCAGCTCCAATATGCTGTATATTGTTATTTAACATTATTTTGTCAATGTCAGCCTTTATTAATTCTTACAATCTCTCTTCAGGAATTGCATAACAGCCTTGTTCAGAAGCTAGAAGACACAAAGGCCTTGTCAATGGAACTTCGAGAGAAACTGTGCAAATTGTGGGAGCGTCTCCACGAGAGTTTTGATGCACGGAATGCATTTCTTGATGCACACAGTGGCTATTCAACCAAAACTATCGAAGCTGTATGTATAAAATCATTTTATATCATAGTGATCCTCATGATAGGATGTTATGTTGTGTTGGCATCAAATATAACTGTATATTGAGAAAACTAAAAACCATTGTATTTGGTATTTTAATGTTGTGTGATTTATAATTTTCTTTTGTTTCACTTGTTTTGTGTATTATGCTCATAACCTTGTTATCAAACTGGGATTTCACTCCATTAAACAACTTCATTATAAAATTTGACCATAAAAGCTGGAGGAACAGTAGATAGAGTATTTAACATATTGCATAAGTGTTGTTATATAGGTAATTGGTTTGCACTAAGCATAAATACCTGAGTCATATAATACAATTTAAAGGTGGGTAAGAAAACAAATTTATGAAAGTTTATCCCCCATATTAATTACAGACGAACACATTATGGGAAGTATAGTGAATACTCGGTTAACTGAAATCGAATCAACCAAAATTCCTGTGAAAATCAATACCGTTATTGCTTGGAAATAAGTATGCTAGGCTAAAAATAGTGTGAAACATGCCATTATTTGGTGTACAGCATCCTGGGAGTATGTGAAAGCAGAAACATTTGCAGTGGTGGAGGAAACTGTGTGATACTCTTGAGAAATTCACCTCAGAAGGTTTTGTAAATTTGACAGATGTAATAAAAAATGTTCTCGGTGCGCCCCAGGTGACTGAATGGTTGTTGTCGACGATTCCCAAGAAGTACCTAAAGAAGAAAGTGTAGAATCAGTGTTGTACTCAAATGATGACACAATTGAAGAGTAAGGAGTAGTTTGCTTAGATAGAGAAGTGGCAGCTGAAGCGCTAGAAATAAGCCTGTATTAAGAACTCATCTTTGAAATACCTAATGGGAATTTCTTAAAACAACATTTACTGTACATATATTGCTACTATTGTATTGTTTTCATACAATTTGTTGAAGAATTCAGCAAATGAATGTTAGTTGACATTGTATTGAAGTGATTGCGGAAAATATCTGCACACTTAAATGATAGAAGAACCAGACAGTCAGTGCTATAAATTCAGTCCATCTTTTCTTGTCTCTCAATGATTATGTCAAAGTGTCATATTATTGGCTATGTAAAATGTAATGTGTTGCCATACAATGAGCAGTAGGTTAAAGCTGTCAAGGTTGCCGCTGGCCCTGAGAGCCTTCAGCATACAATACAGTGTTTATACAATAATTTATGGCAATAAGTTTCTCATTTGTTCTCATATATCGCAGATGTCTGACAGCATCTAAAAACTTGTCAAAACTTAAATTTGATTCTTCAATGCTAAACTAAAAAGTTTCACCAAAACTCACTTTTTCTATTCTTTGAAGGTATTCCTGGAAGAAAAAAATTAAGGTAATTTGGGTTTAATGTTGTAGGTTCTTTTTATTTGTGCTTAAGCCTCTCATTTGCGTAGTATTTCTGTGTTTCACTTTATCTATTACTATTATTTTTGTTAAAAACACACACACACACACACACACAGAAACACACACACACACACACACACACACACACACACACACACACACACACACGCTTAGGCAGACATACTGTAGAAAGCAAAGAAGTTGGCCCAACCATGGCAATCCGTCTTGCATTTGCAAGATATAAGTTGCAGAAGCCTCTTTGGAGCCAGGGGTTTCAGTGTGGTAATGGGAGCCAACCCACTTTTTGTCAACTTCCAGCCCCACTGCTGTGGATCCAAGTAGTTTCCAGTCCATTGCTGAACCTGGAGAAAAACTCTGAAGGTATGTTGTTGAGCCACAGCGTCAGTGGGAGGTATGGAAGCCATAGGCTCATTCGACGTATTGTTTATACCTCAACTTATTGAGTGTTATGGTTGTGTGGTTATCACCATAAAGGGCAATCAAAAACTTCTCTCCAGCAGCTGTTATTTCTTTTTGATGGGGTGAAGGATCTGTGAATTTAGTGAGGTATGATGTAAGACACGGATTTTTGGAGAGGATCTTCAGAAATTTAACCTTGCCCTCGTTAAATAATGCAGATGTAGAATCACAGCCACTCATTGCATAGAGGAAGAGCATGTAGTTAGCAACACTCTTCTCTATGGCACTTCGTGGATGGTAGAGGAGCTGTGAGGGGGCTTTACCTCTCCCTGGTTTAAGGAAATATGCATTTGGGCTAGTTCGGGGACCCATTGTTATGACTAGGTCAACATCTTCCCCCACAATTGCGACACTTTAGTGGGTTGAAGCCAGGGATTCTACTGTCTGCAATGTGTCGGCTTCATCAGCATGGTGGTCAGTCTAACCTTGTTTTTTGTATTCGACAAGAAATTTTCTTGTGAAACTGTTGATGTCATGGTGCTGTTAAACTTTATCTCCATAGACTGCATTTTTGTCTACCTCCTCAAGTGCTCCATGGGCTTTGTAGTCTTCTGTCCATCCAAGTACCCATAAAACATAATTGTTGCACTTTGATTGCACTTAGTTCTAACAAAAGTGATATGATTCGCAAATTTGCTCGAAGGTATGCCCACTTGACCGTATGAATCTGTGCAACAAAAAGCCCCAATCAATCGCAAATACTGTACTGCTGTCCAGCAGTGTGGTGTGTGGAAGAGGTTTAAAAGCTTTGTGCAAAGCAGATTTTGTTCCTTTTCGCAGTCCACATTCATCGAGCAAAGGTAGGGGGTATGGAGCCAATTCGTATGTTAAGAAATTCTTTACAGATAACCATCTGTTGAAACAGTGTGGATGGTTTAACGACCACAGGTTGATCGTTAACGAGGATGGCTGAGCTAATGGTTGCAAGGGGCAGCACTCGGACGGTTCGTTTGAACTTGACAGTTTTAAAGTCATTGCCTACAACTCTTCTGAGACCTTTGGTTCCGATCTCTCTGGCCAAATGACAGTTGATTTTATGCCCTCCCACCACTCCTTTGCTGAATGATATTAGCACCGATATATCAGGGGAAGATGGGTGTTGAAACCATTCTAACATATTTTTTGTAGTTGTTGTCTATATTTACTCTTGCATCACGACTGTCCATGTGCTGGTCGGTTGTTCGGAAGTTTACACCGCAGATATCCTCAATCGTGTTAGCGGTGTGCTGGAGTGAACTCATTCCCCTCGTCCATCTGGCCAAAACGCCCTCACTGAAACCACCCACTCTGCTAAGCTCTCCTTCAACCTTCATGAGCTGTTGTTCATTACACACATCACTCCATGTTCTGCACCAGCATTTTTCACTACGTCGAATAGTGAAACCTCCTTTCGTAGTGAATGCTTCAAATTCATCAGGTGGCATGTAGTGTTCTAGTGGGAGCATATCTTGCAAGTATAAGTGCTTACACTCGGCATATAGATAGTGCCCACTGGCATGGAAAATTGGTAGCATCTCATGTGTGAGATGCAGGTGTAATTTAAAATTGCCCACTCGCTCAGATTCAATAAATTTCAATAACAAAGTTATCATTTGGAAATATTCAATCTATAACTTTGAGGTGGGGCCTAGATTGGCGAGATGTTGCAGTTGCGTTGTAAATTTTTGTAAAATTTCCTTCCCACAGTCACTTTTATAGGCATCCAGGAGCTCACTTCGATCCCCACTATACAAAAGTTGTTCAACTTTGACTTGGGACGATGGAGAAAAGTCTAAGGACTCAATTATCACTGTACCGAGAGCTCGGAACGCCAATGTGTGTCCTCTGAGCGCCCTGGCATAGATGTGGCCTGTCATAATCTTTTCGGTGCTGTTGACTGCATAGACAGTGTTGAACAGTTCCAACAGGCCACTTCCTTTCGTAATATATCCCACAGCCTCCATGGAAGATATAACCAAGTGGAACCCACCTAGTCGTAGTACCACATATTGTAGCTCAGGGTCCCCCACTCTACTTGCTATCACATCTCGAGCCTTGAGGTAGAGAGGTAGGTTGAATGTGAGAAAAGTTGTTTGCTTCCTCAGCGAATTTGTCTTTTCAGTGGCAGACAACAACGATATATCGTATCATATTCCCCAGGGGGCACATTTATAAAAGATTGACAGTCTGTGAATGTTGCTTGGTAAGGTATTTCTTTGATTACCTCCTCCATAAAACCATTCCAGCCAGAAATTCCTGGAAGATTTTTAGATTTGCTGTACAGCCACAGCAGCAGTGTCACTGATGGAACGATGGTCTCAGTATGAGGGAACGATTTACTTAGGTCATTGATGTGAACAGCTGCTAAGCAGACATCTTTGTTCCTTTCAAAATGTTTCACTGGTACTGCTGCTAAGCTTCCAACGATTTGTGCTGGTGGTACTTCATTCAGTTGTGAAAACTTTTGATCCGGGATAACACATTTTTTGGGGTAACACATCAGATGCCTCCCACAGTGTGAAATGTGTTTCATCCGTCCTGAGTTTGAATGTTGAAATCTGTGTTGTCATAGACCATCTGGCAAAGTGCTTTATGATTAACACTAAGGGGAGGGTGAATAATTGATGACACTTTAAAGCGAGTTGCTTCATTGTACGAAGAACAACACCCCTTGGAAGACAAGTCATCAATCAGTTTGTGAGAACCATACTTTTTGAAAAGAAATGCTGCTAAGCCTATCTGAAGAGGGGAGAGGAATGATGCAGGTCGCATGGCACTAATTATACAATGTGGAATTGCTGCTGATTTTTTATTTATTTATTTTTTTTCCCCCATTTCTCTAGATCCCCTCACTTTTTGCTCAGCAACACAGCATCTGTGAAAACTCGAAGAGTCTCAGGAATGACATCCTCAGTTTCCTCTAGAAACCTTTCTGATGCGGGGTATTAAGTCACATTGTATACTTGCAATCTTATGTCTTCCACAATTATGGCAGCAGCTGCTTCAATTATGGCACGCTTTTCTTCTTTTTCTGGTAGCCTCTGAATATCTCAATACCAGGATTCATTAATGATTTTGTGTCCAGTCACTTTGAAACATAAAATGTAAGGTTTGCGTGTTGTAATTAAAATGTCGTCGCCATACTTCTGAAGCAGGTGTCTTCTGATAGTGCTCTGATGTGGGCGGGAATCACATTCAATGTGCTCCATCAATTCATCCATGGTGAATTGACTATCCTTTTTGTTTTCTAGAAAACAGAAAATTGCTTGCATAGCATCTTCCATCCCATCTCCAGGGGGTGTGCCAACTCCATGAAAAGTTGGTGGAGCCTGGTGTAGAGTTCTCATGCACAAGAGTTCTCAGCTACAAGTTTCTCGACAGTGTGAGCACATTTTTTCTAATGGCTAATTTCCTCAAAGGGTATACCAAATTAGGTTTTGAGGGGGGGCTTTTTTATTTGTATCTTGGTGTAGTCCAGAGGCACCTCCTCTCCACATAAAAAACAGTAACTCTTAAAGGCAAACTCAGTATAGTGGAAGGTAACGGTTTTGATTCAGGATTCTCTTTAGCCCTCTGTAAATAAGCAGCAATAGACTTTCCAGTCACGTAATTCTTCCTACATTTTTCATGAACCTCAATTTCAGATTTTCTCTTAAATACTAGAAACTTACCATCCTGTCTCTTCTTACTGGTTTGAATGAAAGATTTCAAGTCTTTTTCTTTCACAACACTCCTTTGTGTCCCATCTTCTAATAGTTTGTCACAAATTACACATTCTGCACGAGACTTTATGCATGCGCATACAATAAAAACTTGACACTGAAAAGAAGGAAAAAAAAGTATTGCAGCTTTAAAGATTTGACCACAACACATTGGCAAATCTGAACTGACTAAACTACCACAAGATAAGATCAGATGGGCTGCTAGACACTCGAAAGTGTCTGGAGGGGGACCTATTAGCAGGAATGAGGCCAGCAAAGGAATGGAAGGATTGTCCCGTTAGGGGGTGGGGACAGGGTTCGAGCACTTTGACTTGACTGATGGACATTTAATGTATTTTCATGTGGTGTAGGTGGTTTTGTTACAACATTTGATAACCCAATCTTGGGCTCAACACTCACTCATTTCATAACACATGCTGATTTCATATTCAGTTTTCTGCTCAGTGTCATGTAACTAAAATGTTCTTAATATAATTTCATAATGATATTTTTTTTCCAAACATACTATCTCTTTAATCCTTACAAAACATCACTTTTCAGAGCAACACATCAAAAATGTAGCGCCGGCGAGAGATACGCAGGTGGGAGGGGGCATTACACTGTAGGGAGCAGAAAGCATTCTTCGTAATTTTCTCTTTGGTGCTTTCCCCATTATAGGAAAATGGAATATTATAGACGTCCCTTGTAGGAAATTTAATGTACTTTCACATGGTGTAGGGATTTTGTTGATTACATGTATATTTCTTGAGTGTTCTATATAGGAATGACAAAAAGTTTTCCACATGAAAGAATGTCTCTACACACGACATTTTTCAGTGTTGGGATTTCCCTCAACTAGTTCCCATCATTTATCACTTCTTTTCCACTCCTCTGTTATTCACTGTCCTTCTTTTATAACTCCCATTATTCCTCTCCTGGCCACCTTTGACAGCTGATTTGTTTCCATCTCTTCTGCCCCCAGGTCATATCTGATTGCAATTTGTTTAAACACATCAGAGTTGTTAATTATTTAAATATAGTGGCTCATTTGTGCATCACACCTCATTGACACTAAATGCTTTCAGAGTGTGTGTTAAAAGTGCAGATTATGCAAGATAAATATATTCTCTGTTTAACTTTAGTGCTAAACGTTTATTCTTTTGGGATTAAATTTTTTATTATTTTTGCAGCTGAAAAAAGAAATAACTCGTTGTGAAGAAAAGAAGAGACAGAACATAAAGATTTTTGTGGAGAATATTAGAGAAGAAATACGTAACCTATGGGAAAAATGCTGCTTTGGTGAATCTCAAAAGCGCAAGTTCTTACCTTATTTTTCTGATTGTTACACGGAGGATTTACTTGGATTGCATGAACTTGAAATAGAAAGATTAAAAACATTTTATGAAGCAAACAAGTAAGTATTATTATTGAATTTCTTTTGTTAAGTATTTCAATTTCACAAAACTGTTTAGCTAATGTGACTCTTAATTTAATCTTTGTCCTGTTTGTTGTTAGCTTGTGTAGCTAAACCTCTACAGGCTTGTGTCTAATATTTTCTGTGTAACCATTAAAGGGTGTGTAAATGCATGCACAATGTATTAGTATGATATGCTGTATATGCTAGAGTAATCCGCGCATATTTTTTTTACGAATTTATTAATGAAAAACTGGGGTGCACGGATTACTCGTTTTTAGGTTGGTATTACTCCATCTGCAACAACAAAACACACTAGGCAGTTATTACTCCGCTTTAAAAAACAGATCCCTTTTAGCCTGTTTTACAAGATATTTTCGATCAAATCTTTGACAAAGAAATATTACCAAATATTCATAATATTTCTTAGACGTAAAGCTTCATTGTGGTGTTAAAAAGGGATTTATGCTCGTCATATTTCAAGATAGCGGATAATAACTTTTTATTATGTGCTGCCCTTGCCACTATCAAAACTGCATATAATTTCGTTGATAATGACAGTGACACAACGTATCAGTAATTTTGCTGTAAAAGGGCATCCTCACATCACAAATCGATGTGACGAAATAGCGTTTCTTTCCACCAATTTCTTTGGCGGCGTGGCTGGCCTGTACAAACAGTTGCATTGTTGATGTAAGAATGATTAGTTACATTTGCTTGTGATACCATCTTTCTGAATAATAAAGTACCTTATCTACTTAAGTTGGGTATTATTCAGTTCAGTACACCATTTTACCCACACCAGTATCGGCACGGGACAGATTATATCTTGAGAAGACAAGGTTAAAATTTCTTGCTTCTGGGTTTAAACATTAATTACGGCGCAGCATTGCCGCTATGTTCAAACACGCACACACTCGTCTATTAGTGACAGTTATGTTAGCTCTCATAGCAGTTATATTTTGCACCACATCGAACAGAAAACGAGCAACTTTTATAATCAAATATACGGCTAGGCACTACATTTGATGAGAGATACCTATATGTCAGAGTTCCTTATTACACTATCAAATATCTTTGATGTAAATACATGGCATATTGACTTTGACAAAGATATATCACCATGTAATAACAGTCTCGGCTCCATTTATTTATTAACTGTTCAGATTCTATAAGCGTTAATTTCAGTGTGTGTTACTGTGAGTACGTTTTCATAGTAATACATTATGAATGAAATATTTTCAATTTGTATGAGGACATTTTATAGATAAAATACAAGCATTTTGTGAAGTTGGTACGAGATTCCCACAGTTAGAAAACGGATGACTTACACAAAGCACAGGCCCTTCGACAGACACAAATAAAATCACACACACAAACAAACACATGTGCGAGCTTTCACCATCGCTGGTAGCTTCTTCAGGAAAAGAGGAAGGAAGGAGGGGATGAAGGGAAGGATACAGATTTTAAGGAAGTGGAAAATGAGTCATTCCAATTCCAGGAGATTACTTACCAGGCGAAGGAGCACAGGTAGTGATAGTAACAGATACAACACACACACACACACACACACACACACACACACACACACACACACACACACACACACAAATGCTAGCTTTCACAGCCTAGCTGCTTCTTCAGGCAGAAGGGAAGGAGAGGGAAAAGGAAATAAGGGTTTTAAGGGAGTAGGTAAGGAGCCATTCCAATCCCGGGAGAGAAAAGACTTACCTTGGGGGGAAAAAGGAGGGTAAACAAACACAAACACACCCAGAATAAACTCTTTATTTCCACAGCACACATCTACACAATACAACACTTCAAGCACCGGCCCCCCAGGGGGTCCACAGCTCTTTTGTGGGTATGTGTGTGGCGCGCACGGGGTCCCAAGCCGAAGCAGTCTTTCTTCCTACCCGGTTTATGCCTTCACCCAGAGATGGGTGCCCCATATGAGTTTGAAGTGATCTCTTGTACCAGTCTTCTAGCCTTACTCTCCTCCTCTAGTCTCCGCCTTGGCATTTGAGGCTCAACCTTTCCCACTTCCTTCTTCTTTCCTCTTACCTTTCTTCCTCCCTGTGCATTCCTGAAGGCCAACCACACTCTCTCTGCATAACAGGTGACTGGGTAATGCACAAGTCCCAGCTCCGGGTTGGCATGTAGGGCCCGCACGTACCCCGTGATAAAGACCAGGCCCAGGGAGGGGTGATTACCCGAGCTGTAACCTTCCAACCGTGCCGATTGGTCTCTCCGTCCATTTCTCGGGAGGTGTGACCTGAGGTGTGAACAATCGCCTAAGGCGGGCGAGCCCTCAGTGATGGTTTCCCATTAGGAAGGAGCGCGCCAGCGTAGACGCCGGTAATCATGGGGGACAACTTCGCAATGACTTCTTCTTCAACTTCGACATTTACCCAGAAAAGGACATACAATGAATCCAAGTCAAAGAAATTTTTTCCTAACTTGCCAAAGTTCCTTGTCGTTTCACAACCTGATAACAATGATTTCACATCAGTGAATCCCTTTGTCATACAACGGGGTGTCGACGCGTTTGCAGGTCCTGTTAAAACTTGTTCCCGCCAACGAAATGGAACACTATTGCTGGAAACGGAAGGTGCCTTTAAAGTTCTTTGCTTCGCACTACACTGTTACACACCTTTTTTTTTTTTTTTTTTTTTTTTTTTTTTTTTTAAGGTTAAACCTCATCGTACCCTAAACTCGTCGCAGGGGGTTGTGTTCTCACAATACCTTGATGGCCTGTCCGATGAGGAACTACAGGAGTACCGTTCTGACCAGGGTGTAACAGCTGTACATCGTGTGATGAAGAGAGTTAACAACAGCTTAACACCGACCCAAACAGTTTTCTTGACCTTCAACAAAGTTGACCTTCCTTTGAAGATAAAAGCAGGCTATGAAATCATTTCCGTTCGGCCATATGTCCCTAATCCCAACAGATGTTACCAGTGTCAACGGTAACCAACAAAGGAGATGGGTACTCAGACGTGTGACTTTACCTTCAGTGACTCAGTTGTTAGATCAGCCAGCTCAAAGATTGCTCGCTCGACATCCCCAATTCCTTCTGTTCAATCAAAATCTCAGTCCACTTCAGTCTCACAGAAACCACGGGCCACTAAGTTGGAAGCCCGGATTTCGAAAAAAGATCCTGTTTGCGGAGATTTTCTGAAAGCTTCACCTTCCCAACCATCAGCCGCTCATTATTCAAACAGAACTGTCTCCAAAAAGACACACAAAAAGAGAAGTTCCTCTCCTTCCCCGCCACGGCGTGACTCTTCGGTTACGCCATCCAGCAGCAGATGGCCTCGGCCATCCTCTGTCTCGCCAGGACGCTCTACTGCTTGCCGATCTGCCGGCATTTCACCAGCGGAGAAAGCTGCCCCTTCCGATCCATCCAGGAAGGAGGTAGAACAGATGTCTGGACCCAAGAAAAATGATTGTCCATCTGTTGATGGCCGTAGCAGTGTCCCCTCGCAGCCAGGCCATCAGCGGCCGTTGAGGTGGTCCCCTCTTGCTTTCTCGCTTTTTCTTCTTCCTTTGCTTTCTTTATGGCACTTCTTCAATGGAACATTAGTCATTCGTTCCAACCGCGATGAATTAAGAATACTCCTTTGATTGCACTGCCCGCTTATAGTCGGTCTACAAGAAACGAAGCTCCGTCCAACCGATCATATCGATTTCCCACACTACACTGCAGTGCATTTTGATTTACCTCCTGTGGAAGGTATTCCTGCCCATGGAGGTGCTATGCTGCTCATTCGGGAAGACGTCTATTATCATCCCATCCCCCTGCAAATTTCCCTACAGGCAGTTGCCGTCCGTGTCACCATCCCCACATTCACCGTCTCTATTTGTAATGTCTGCTGTCTGCCTTTCTTATGGCAGACATACTGGACTTGCTGCTCAGCTTCCTACGCCATTTTTGTTGATCGGCGACTTCAATGCTCACCACCCTCTATGGGGCTTTCCAACTCCTTGCCAGAGGGGGCTCTCTTTTGGCTGACATCTTCAACCACCTTAACCTTGTCTGCCTAAATACCGGCGAACCGACTTTCCTGTCCGACACGACGCATACCTATTCCCATCTGGACCTCGCAATTTGCACTATTACACTTGCACATCGTTTCGAATGGTATGTTCTGTCTGATAGGTACTCGAGCGACCATTTCCCCTGCATAATTTCTTTACCACATCATACTACTTCTCCATGTTCCACCAGCTGGAACATCTCCAAAACTGACTGGGTACTCTATTCTTCCATGTCAGTTTTCCATGATCAGAACGTCCACAGCTGTGACAGTTAGGTCAACTATCTCACGGACGTCATCCTCACCGTTGCCGAACATTCCATACCCCAAACTTCAACATCTCCACGTAGGGTCCCACTTCCCTGGTGGAATGCAGCATGTAGCGACGCTATTAGAGCCTGGCGACGTGCTCTACGAATGTTTCAATGCAGGCCTACTTTGGAAAATTTTATTAATTACAAAAGACTAAGAGCGAAATACTGTCGTGTCATTAAAGAAAGCAAAAAAGCTTGCTAGATTTCTTTCACGAGTTCTTTCAACAGAACTACTCCTTCGTCTGGGGTAACCTACGCCGGTTATCTGGCACTAAGGTCCATTCCCCAATTTGCAGCTTGAACATAGCAAACCAAGTTCTTGTGGAACCTGTTGATATCTGCAATGCTTTGGGCCGCTCTTTCGCTGAGATCTCAAGCTCAGCTAATTATGACCCTGCCATCCTCCCCCTAAATCAGGCCGAGGAGGCACGAACGCCGTCTTTTACATCTCCCAATCGTGAAAATTACAATGCTACCTTCACCATGCAGGAGCTAGAAAGTGCCCTTGCCGTCTCCTGATCCTCTGCTCCGGGGCCCGATGCCATTCATATTCGGATGTTGAAGAACCTTTCCCCTGCAGGAAAATGCTTTCTTCTTCGCACCTATAATTGCGTCTGGACTGAAGGTGAAGTTCCCACTCGTTGGCGTGAAGCAATTGTCGGCCCCCTACCCAAACCAGGAAAGGACAAACATCTTCCTTCCAGTTATCGCCCCATTTCCCTGGCCAGCTGTGTCTGTAAGGTAATGCAGCGCATGGTCAATGCTCGGCTGGTGTGGATATACATGGCATTTTCGCGGCTGTCTCCCCCTCTTTATTCATGCATTTTTGAAAGATTGAATATTCAGGGTATGAATGGGCTCTGTTTTGTCGGAAACCTTTCGCCAGGAGAATGGGGTGCCACAGGCCTCCATTTTCAGCGTGGTACTTTTCGCCATTGTGATCAACACAATTATGGATTGCCTCCCAGTTGATGTTTCAGGCTTCCTGTTTGTGGATGACTTCACGATCTATTGCAGTGCTCAGAGAACGTGTCTCCTGGAGTGTCGTCTTCAGCATTGCCTTGACAGTCTCTATTCCTGGAGTGTCACAAGTGGCTTCCGTTTCTCCCATGAGAAAATGGTCTGTATCAACATCTGGGGGTACAGAGAGTTTCTTTCACCATCTTTCCATCTCGGCCCCGTCGCTCTCCCCTTCATGGAGACGATGACATTTTTAGGGCTAACGTTGGATAGGAAACTCAGCTGGTCTCCACATGTCTTCTCTGGCTACCCACTGTACTCGTTCCCTCAACGTTCTGTGTTCTCAATGGTACATCATGGGGTGCGGATCGTACCGTCCTGCTTCACCTCTATCGGCCTACTGTCAGATCCAAGCTGGATTACGGGAGTTTCGTGTATTCTTCTCCACGGCCGTCCATGTTACACCGCCTAAACTCGATTCACCATGGGGGGTTGCGCCTGGTGATAAGAACTTTTTACACTAGCCCTGTTGACTGCCTCTATGCTGAATTTGCTGAATTACCTTTACCCTATCAATGTGACATATTGCTGTGTCATCTGTTTTCGATGCCCCACCACCCTTCCTATCCATCATTCTTTAATGACTCCCTCAATAGCCATTACAGGCTGTCCACGATTGCCCTGCTCCCACCTGGAGTCCGCTTTTGTCGCTAGCTTCGGCAGCTAGATTTTACCCTCCCTTCCACATTTCAAATAGGTGAGAGCCCAGTTTACATTCACCTCCAACTCACCTCACTCCCAAATGAGACTACTTCGGATGCTGTTTACCGCTTGAGATTTTATGAACTTCATGCACGGCTTGAAAATTCCATCTTCATATATACCAATGGCTCAGAGACCAATGAAGGTGTTGGATGTACGTTTGTCATCGGGGATGACAGTTTTCAGTACAGGCTTAATGACCACTGCTCGAATTTCACAGCTGAGCTTTTTGCCCTCTATCAGGTTGTACTATACATCCGCCGACACCATTCTCCTTCCTACGTCATCTGCTCTGACTCCCTGAGCGCCATCCAGAGTCTGCGAGACCCTCTTTCGGCCCATTATGTTGTGCACCAAATCAAGCGCTCCCTTCAATTATTAACTGCCGATGGCCCTCGCATTCACCTCCTGTGAGTCCTGGCCACACAGGCGTGCCTGGTCATGAGGCTGCTGCTGCGGCCAAGGCTGCAACTCTCCTACCTCGGACAGCTATGTACTGTGTCCCATTGAATGATATTCGAGGGACTCTTTCCCGTTGCCTTATATCGTCGTGGCATAATGTATGGTATTTGCTTAGAACTAATAAGCTTCGAACCATTAAACCGCTCCCTGTAGCTTGGATGACCACATCACACCGCTCGCGACGAGAAGAGGTCATCTTGGTCCGGTTGCGGATTGGACATTGCAGTTCAGCCACCACCACTTGCAAACTGGTGACCCCGCACCATTATGTTCCTGTGGTTACCCGCTGACAGTGCACCATGTTTTTTTGTCTTGTTCAAATTTTACTCCGGTTCGGGTTGCACTGAATTTACTGGATACACTGGAAGAAATTTTAGCTGATGACGCATGAACTGTTGGCTCAAGTATAGAATTTTATCAGCTTGACCAATTTGTCAAAGGGCATTTAGCTCTTCCCTTTGTTGTATTTTATCCTATGTTTTTAGTGGGCCCTAAAACCAAACACACACAGACAGACAGACAGACAGACAGAGAGAGAGAGAGAGAGAGAGAGAGAGACAGAGAGACAAAAACCACAACCCGGCTTGGTTCGCTCTCCCCTCACATGGAGCGCTGCATGACTATCAGCCTGTCATCTCACTTTCTTATTTGTAGATGTTTATTTTGAATTTGAAAAGTGAACATGATTTCGTTAACTTTTGCTTCTGATTACGAGAAAGTTCAATTAGACGAAAATAAATAAAATGACATAAAAAAAAATCCTGTGGCCTATACTAGAGATATTTATTTATTTATTCCTAGAATCTCATATCAGAAATTTAGGTGCCGCCTATATTCACACACAGACTATATTCGCGCAAATACAGTATACGGTATTACTCCCCTTCTCTCTCTCTCTCTCTCTCTCTCTCTCTCTCTCTCTCTCTCTCTCTCTCTCTCTCTCTCCACACAGAACCAGTAGTGCTTTCGTGTACCTTGTGCCAGAAGGTCTAAGAGTAGCTTGGTCATCAAACTTCACCTAATCACAATAAGACTAGACAGGAGGCAGGCTCTGAATATGCACATGGAAAGGAACTCCACAAAGTTAAGTTTGCTATGGAACGCTGTATGGTTGTTGAGGACTGGAAAGATAAGCTACCTTGTTTGCAACTATTGAGAGCACATGGTGCAGTCATCTGGAAGTCGTGATACACATAGGCGCTAATGAATTGTCTCTTGGGTCCTGGGGCCACCCTAAAAGGTGGCTGACAAAATCTGTGAAGATTGGTGTTCTCGCATATAGCATGCAAGTAAAATTTCACAATGCACAGGATTGTTACCAAAGTTGATCAGGGTCCTTGTATTGACTTGAGTGTTTTTACTTCCCTCCTGATTCCACTATGACAGTTCTAGAATCCAAAATAGTATATATAAAAATACAGTAGTAACTGGATGTGACTCAACTACTGCATATAGTCTGGTGTCTAAGGATTCATTCCAGGCAGCACTTACAAGCAGCCCTGTGAAGTATGGTAAGTGAACCAGTAATTAGCATTTAAATTGTACATTTGAAATATGCATTTAATCGCTAAATAGATCCATCATCTATAGATAAAAATTTATGTCCCAATGGTGATGAATAGTAAGATTAAGTACCAATAACGGGGTGTTGGTACACTTTGCACTGCCGATTACTGGTATGAAAAGTACATCTTATAAAATGTCTGCCTAGGGGTGTGTGTGTGTGTGTGTGTGTGTGTGTGTGTGTGTGTGTGTGTGTGTGTGTGTGTTTACCTTCCTTTTTGTCCCCTAAGGTAAGTTCTTCCACTCCTGCTGGGATTGGAATGACTCCTTTTCCACTTCCTTAAAACCCATATCCTTCCCTTTCTCCTCTCCTTTCTTCCTCTTTTCCTGACGAAGCGACCAACGGTTGCAAAAGCTTGTATGTGTGTTTGTGTGTGATTTTTTTGTGTCTGTCGACCAACCTGTTCTTTGGGTAAGTCATCCTTTTTCTATTATATATATATATATATATATATATATATAAGAGTGTTTGACTTACCCAAAGCACAGGCTCGCCAATAGAAACAAAAAACACAAATAAAAACACACAAACATTCAAGCTATCGCTACCACTGGCAGCTTCTTCAGGAAAAAGAGGAGAAAGGGAGGGATATGGGTTTTAAGGAAGTGGAAAAGGAGTCATTCCAGTCCCAAGAGTGGAAGGACTTACCTTAGGGGACAAAAAGGAAGGTAAACAAATACACACACACTCACACACATCCAAACACAATCACACCTATGCAGACAATTGTAAAAAACAAAGAAGTTGGACAGAGATACCACTTGAGGCAGAGGCTCTGTCCACCAAGGCAAAGATGTTAAAGTTGGTGGGCGGGAACTTGAATTTAGCGGAGGTTCAGACCAGGTGGGCAACAGGAAGAGAGAATATGCTGAAGGGCAAGATCCCATCTCCGGAGTTATGAAAGATTGGTGTTGGTGGGAAGTATCCAGATAACCCGGACGGTGTAACACTGTGCCAAGGTGTGCTGGTCGTGCACAAAGGCGTTTTTAGCCACAGGGTGATCCTCATTACCAACAAACACTGTCTGCCTGTGACCGTTCATGCGAATGGACAGTTTGTTGCTGGTCATTCCCACATAGAACGCTTCACAGTACAGGCATATCAGTTGGTAAATCACGTAGGTGCTATCGCAAATGGTTCTGCCCTTGATCATGTACACCTTCCGGGTTACAGAACTGGAGTAAGTGGTGGTGGAAGGGTGCATAGGGCAGGATTTACAACGGGGGCAGTTACAAGGGTAGGAGCCAGAGGGAAGGGAAAGTTGTTTGGGGATTTCATAGGGATGGACTAAGAGGTTACGGAGGTGGAGTGGGAAGGGTGTCATGAAGGATGGATCTCATTTCGGGGCAGGATTTAAGGAAGTCATATCCTTGCTGGAGAGCCACATTCAGAGTCCGCTCCAGTCTCAGAAAGTATCTGCTGACAAGAGGGGCACTTCTGGGGTTCTTCAGTGGAAGGTTCTGAATTGGGGGGGGGGGGGGATGAGGAAGTGGTCCTGGCAATTTGCTTCTGTACCAATAGAGGAAAAATTCCTAGCAAGGAATATATATATATCTATATATATATATAGAGTAGATGAAGTTTACGTACCAGGCGAAGCAGCACAAGTAGTGATAGTAACATAAATATAACACACACACACACACACACACACACACACACACACACACACAAACGCAAACACACCTTGGCAGACGTACTGTAGAAAGCAAAGAAGTAGGACTGAGATACCACTTGAGGCAGAGGCTCTGTCCAGAGAACCGAGGCAAAGATGTTAAAGATGGTGGGCGGGAATTTTAATTTAGCGGAGGTTGAGACCAGGTGGAAAACGGGAAGAGAGAATATGCTGAAGGGCAGAGATGGGAACTTTTATAACTAAAATGTGTTCATTTTCACAGTATTAAATAAGGAAAATCCACTGATGATGGCACAGAGGTTCTGAAAAATATACATGACATTTAACCCCCCCCCCTCTTCTCCCCCTCCCACCACCCTTTGTAGTGTTCTACAGAAATGTGAAGAAGTTATACAGTTATTGGGTTTGGTTAAATTTTAAGAACTAAAATAATGGAGCGCCTGTGTAATGTATCCAGATACTCTATTCTAATATGATCAATTTCTTTTCAGGACTGTATTTCAGTTGATGGAGAGGCGACAAAAACTTTGGGAGAAAATGATTGCTTTGGAGAGTAAAGCTAATGACAGAAATCGTTTGTTCGACAACCGTGGAGGGCAGTTACTACGGGAAGAAAGGGAGAGAAAAGTTATACAGAAGGTACTTATTGTTTGTTCTTAATCAGAAGACCGGTTATAAGCAATCAGAATTTAGAGATATTTAAATGCTGTATAAAAGTGGAAGTGATGGTGTTGCTCTTTGCTCATATTCCTCGGGGGGGGGGGGGGGGGGCAGAATGCACAGGCATTTGCTCCTATTCATAATTCAATCTCAAAATTAACAGTAAGTGAAACAAAAATACTGTAATATAGCAGTGGAAAGCCCAGGTTAGAATGTCAGTAATATTTTGTTATATTGTAAAGACAATTGCTGAGATTCACAGAAAGAAAAATCATCGACCAACTTAAATTTTCAACCACTACCTTCATTAGAAAAGATCATTCACATAGTCACTTGGGCACAAATCGTGCACACAAGTAGTAATATCAATTGCTGAGTAATGTCGAACATGGTCTTAGGTAATGAATGGTGTTAAGTAGGGGAAGATATGGCAAGATTTATTTGAAAAATAAACTACAAATTCCTTATCTTGCACCATATGCAGGGTAAGACAGGGAACTAGTATGAATTAATTTCTAAAGCTTGTATAAAGACTGGAATAATAGTGATGATAAGGTTTTAATACATATTTCTGTGAATTGTAGAATATAGTCCCACCCACCCAATGTGATGTGGGGTGTTTTTTTTTTTTTTTTTTTTTTTTTTTTTTTTTTTTTTTTTTTTTTTTTCACTTAGGCCTATTACTTTCAAATAGTGCACAAATGTGAATGCTCTTACTTTCTATCCCCGCACAAGAGCGTCTGCATCCAATACACTGTGTTCAGCCTTCTTCAGAGAAGTTGTAACAGTATAAACAGTCTTCCTTCTTGTCATTTGATTAAGCTTCTTTGAGAAGAGTCATTTGAATGCAGAATTTTTGGGGTTCACTCTTAAGGAGTTTTGGTTAAAACAATAATTTTCCTGTCTGTTGGATGGTTTTCGTTTGGTTTTTCTTATCCACCTTTGGAATAGTTAAAATGATTTCAGAGTTGAAAAAGAAGAAACAGATACTTCATCTTCAGTTGTTAATTTTTTAGGTGTTTTAGACATCATCTCAGGAATTTGTTCTTCAGTTTCTGTAACTTCCGATATGAGTGCTTGATAAATGTCTGTAGTTGAACAGAAAAGGTAATTACTTTCTTGAAACACATTTCTGTTTACAGGCTAAATTCTTGTTTTCCTAAACCTCTTCAATTAAGAGTTCTGTATTTTTATTCTCCATGTGGCCTAAAGCTTAATTTGTAATAAATTGGGAAATGTTCGAATAGTGAATAATGTACTTGTTCGAAACCAGCAGTAAGGTACACACATCATAGTATTAGTAAGTAATGGTTGGAAAAATAGTTGGGAAAAGTCGGGGAAGCTCCCTGTAAAGATGCAAGGGAGCGATCACGAAACGTTTTACCCTTCGTCATGTATATGATATATATTCCTCAAATAAGACGCAACAGTTCAATATCTAACATCTCAATGATATATACATGATGAATTTGATGTTTTCCTTTTTGGACTCAAAATTAGCTAAGTACAGTAAAACCTTGTTTTTAGATTCTCGGTTTTTACGTTTTCCCGCCATTTACACCATTTTTTGTCGGTCCCGTCAAATTTCCTATGCTTACAATGTTAATTCGCCCTCGTTTTGCATTAACATATTTACACTTTTCCCGCATTTTACACTTTTTGAAAGCATGTTCATGAAGAAAAATTACATATTGTACATAAATTGACACTAGCATGGCTTTCCCCATAAAGTATAGCGCTTAAAAATTATTCGCAGTAGAGTTTCTTGACACTTCGCATTTATTCAAATGTATATTTCGCGTTTCGTTGTTGACTTACGACGCGCCGATTTGTGGCGATGTAGTTCCTCTTTTCACCAGCTTCTTTGCCAGAGCGCCTGGCGTGTACTCAGACAAACAGAACGGTTTGTTGACAAGAGAATAACGCTGATTTGTGGCGGTGTAGTTTCTCTTTCCGCTAGCTTCTTTGCCAGAGTGTCTGGCGTGGACTCAATCAATCAGATCCAGTTGCTTTGTTGAAGCAAGAAGAAAAGGGTCCGAAAACAAGCCACAACTACTACTGTCTGCCGGAAAAGTTTTTCTTCCTTTCATCCACAAAATTACGGACCATATTGGGAAAGTTTTGGCCAGGTTTCAAGTTCAGACCGTCTTTAGACCTACAAAGAAAATTAGCGAATGCTTACGATTAGTGAAAGACGCACGACACTCCTAGCAACGCCTGGGGTGTATAAAATTCCCTGTAGCTGTGGCATGGTTTGTATAGGAACAACAAAAAGGAGTGTTAATACTCGCATTTTGGAAGACAAAAGGAATTGTCGTCTGGGTCACACAGATAAGTCAGCTGTGGCAGAGCACGTTTTTACATGTGGTGACTATGAAATCAAATTTAGTGAAACGAGCGTGCTAGCCAGGACGTCGCATTATTACACACGGATGTATAGAGAAGCCATAGAAATACAAAAACACCACAATAATTTTAACAGGAAAGAAGAAGGTTTGAAATTAGATAAGATTTGGCGGTCAACTTTGAACCAAAGATATGACAATTGATTACCTATAATCAAGAGACATGACATCGGCAGCATGTGACAAGTGGTGGCGCCATCTATTTAAGCAGGACTTTCAGCGCCTAGTAAGCAGTCGTCGACTCACCCTTGAAGATGTTGCACGCAGTAGGCAACAAAACGTCGGGAGTTAGAAGTTTTATGGATGGACCACGGCAACTTAGCCCGGACGTTTTAATTAATGTATATAGCTATGTTTTTGTGAAGAATTCCATTACTTTCTTTAAGGATATAGATAGTTCTTAACCAATAATTTGATGTTTTACTATCTGCAGAGTGAACTCTCCTTTTGAATGTTTTGCAGTTAACTAGCATTATATTTATGTTTTAGATATGTGACCTGTAAAAAAGTATCTTTTCCCTCCATAGCAACTATAAAAATTCCTTTTAACAATAATGCCAGTTTGTTGGTTATCATGGAAATACAGTGAATTTGGCAGTTTTTAAGAAAGTTGTGCAAAATCTTTGGAATCAACGAAATTTGTCTGTGTTTGGGTAAGAAATATAGTGTCTAAGGATGTCAGTAACATATGTAATGTAGAAATGTTCCATATTCAAATGATGTGGCCAGTTTATTATTTTAAAACACATACTGTAATAATACAGTTAGACACTTTGTATTGACAGTGGTAAGATTTCTTATCGGTAAGCTTATTTCTCTGTATGTGTTAACTTACAAAAATTTTAATTATTATTGATGTGATTGTTTTCAAATTTCAGTTAATATTTTTACCAAAATTCCTCTAGAATTTTAAAAGGGTTTACTATTATTTTTGCTAATCAAATGCCTCCTTACAGTTCACAAATTCAAAATAATGCACATGCGTAGCTCTGTTTGCCGAAACTGCATTTTAACAAGGTCTTGGAACTGGATTGAAGATGAACACTTTTGTAGTCATATTCTTTGACTGTGAAGTTACTGTTATCATTATGTTTTCACTGCGAATTGAGTGACTAATTTAGGACTTGATGTTAAATTTATCTCTGGTTTATAATCCCCAGAACTGGATTTAGACCACTGCTTCGTTTTTGTGCTAATGTCCGCAGTGACCTTTGAATGCTCTTCGAAAACTCAATAGCATAATAGAGTGGAGAGAACAATCTTTTTGTAGCCCATAAAATAAAATTAATCCTGTCCAGCTATATTCTTGACAGCTGCTTGTGTGTACCGTTGTCTTGTTAGTAAGTCAATTAACCTCGTAAAACGGACATTAATGCACTATGCCGCTGCTGCCATAAGTAAAATGCTTTTTTATTAATTCTGACTTGTCTGTTAAAAGCGCTGCTTCTTTTGTTCGCATATAGATTTCTGTTTTGTCTTTTTCATCCAACTCATTCAGATCTTTGTAAAATAAGCAGCCACCAGATCTTAGCAAAATCAGCAGCCACAAATTTGGGGTTGGGGGAGACACCAATGAAGGGACACCGAGCAGGGCGGGGGGGGGGGGGGGAGCTGTACGTCAGGCACTGACAGTGCAGTGTGTAAATGATACTTACTGCCAGTTGTTTGTGTGTGTCAAAAAATAAGATCATCATAAGACATGTTGTTGTATCAAAATTAATTTGCTGATGGGAAATAGAACCAAATATTTTCAACTAACTTGGGACTAATCATTCAAAACTATTAAGGAAATTCAATTTCTTTCGTAATTTTACCGTGGCTTAAATACCATTTCTAAGAGTTTATAAATATTTTGTACCTCAGAAATAATTTAATTGTATGTGAACCTTCAACCTTTTCTGCTGATTTGCATGTAAACACTTCGCTTGTGGTTGCACCAATACTTGATTTATTAACACATTGGTGCAATGGCAAAGACTTTTCCTTAAAAGATTTTCTTCTCTGTTTCATTATTGTTGTTCTATTGGGACCATATAACAGAAATATTTAAGTCTGTGAGAAAAGTTGTAGTCTCAAAAAAACAGTCTCTGGATCTGAAAAAAGGGACTTCCGCGTATATTTTAATCTGCTAAATACTGTACTATCATCGGTAAAATTGTTCACAGTACTTCAAATACTTGGTGTGTAAAAAAAGGGGATTTTTTATACTTCATTGCATTTTCTTAAAAAAAAATCTTAACTCCTGCCTCACTTCTGACCCACCCTATCTTAAACATGGTGTTGAAAAATGGGTAAATATTACAAAAACATAGACCTGAAAATGGAAAATGTTCACCAGAAAATAACACCAAAAAGTACAATTAAATGACTATTTCTTCCTGTTCCTAACTATAAACGACCCCTTTTATTTCAATGGTGTGCTACACGTATATGCACATTTAATATATCGAAACTAACATCAAAGCTGTCTTGTCTACACTACATGTATTATACCATTGTAGTAGACATTTCACTTATTAAAGTGTAATCTACTGTTACATCCAGTTTAATAGATCAAGGAGAACAGATCCAGTTTGAACAAGTGCAGTGTCTCATATTTATTGTTGGCACACAGGACACATTGACCAAAACTTCCAAAAGGCTGTACCTACCTATGTCATCATTAACTATCACAAATAGTACCAGAACAAACATGATTTTGATTGACCTTCATTTTGCAGTATCACTGAAACAGTATACTTTCATATCACACAATTCATAACTAGGCAAAATATAATAATGGAAAGTCCAGGTTGGAATAAATAATATAGTGAGGACAGTTTACTACTCACCGCAAAGACGTGGCGACGAGCTGCGACAGGCACATACAAAAGACACACACATACAACACATTCAGCTATCGGCCATGGCCTTCTTCAGAAATAGAGCACTCACGCAATCACACAGGCACCCAACACAGTCATACAACCATCACCTCCGACTGCCACACTTCGATTCGAAGTGTGGCAGTCGGAGGTGATGGTTGTATGACTGTGTTGGGTGCCTGTGTGATTGCGTGAGTGCTCTATTTCTGAAGAAGGCCATGGCCGATAGCTGAATGTGTTGTATGTGTGTGTCTTTTGTATGTGCCTGTCGCAGCTCGTCGCCACGTCTTTGCGGTGAGTAGTAAACTGTCCTCACTATATTAATTCATAACTAGTGTGTTTTCAAATAAGAAAAATCTTTAATTAATGATACATATTCACTTGTCATTTCTGTTGCGGTTATTTCTACATTTCTCAGGGGAACTTCTCATTTACCCCACTTCCTTAGTTCTTTGTTCACTCCAGGCAAGAAGCCCAAATATTCCTCTGAGAGGTGGTCTGTCCATATCACATTTGTTCTAAAAGTAACTGGAATATAGTATATATTTATACAAACAGCTACATTTCACTTTGTGAAGACTGATACAGCTGGAATGTCGCAGGTTCACTAAAGGACTCTCATTGGTTGTTTTACTTCCACACCCAATTATCCAGGTTCACACAAATGGCATCATGAGTTCACTAGTTTGGAACCCATATGGAGTCAGGATTAGAGATTCACATTTGTCCTTACTACATACTAAGCAAGGGACAAGCCGTATACCTTCAGTTTGACTGAAGCCAATTTGTTCATTGGTGCAAACTAGTGGGGCAGTTTTATGGTTTGTGTTGGTTGGTGAATTGATTTGTTTTGCATTTGAAAAACTGTTACCTCAAACTAAATTATGTAGTACTAACACTGACTTGGCTGCAGTAAATTTTTAATTTCATTGTTACACTGACAGTTTTTTGTTATTGTCCTGTGTAATTTTAAACTTTTTATCAGGAATTACCAAAAATAGAAGAGGAAATTTCACACCTGGTGCAAAGTTACGAAGAAAGAAACCATGAACCATTTTTGTTCTATGACCAGAAGCTGTCTTCTCTCATTGAAGACCAATGGAATAAACACCAAGAGGAGAAGAAAATGGCAAGGGTATGTACTGTCATTGCATGTGCATTTTTTAACATTGCTGATAATATATTTGTTATTGAAATTTTATGATGAATCAAAGTATTCTGTATCAACATTGGCATCAATTCAATTATGTAATTGAAATCAAATTGTAGAACATGGTGAGCCTGTTCTGATATGAAAGGATGAAATGTACATTGTGAGTACAACAGTAAGATCTGGTTGGAATAGTGGCATTCAAACATCGAAGGCACTACAAGAAGACTGCCTGTGTTGCATGTGAAGATCAGGTGGATGGGAGATGGGGGTTGTGTATAGCATAGGTACACCAGACAGGAATGTGGCACTGGCATATGCTCAGAGATTCGTGCAGCATACTAAGAAGATATTGTGCAAGAGTTGATAAGGAGGGTGTATTGCGTGGAAAGAGACATTATTCTCAGAGGACAGGGGCCTATAGTCGAGCCACCAAAAGAACAATCCTGACAGGTTACAGGTGTGTTGCTGTATTACTACGGTGTAAACAAATGACAATAACCCTAAGGCATGGAAAAAAACTTTTTATGATGAAAAACAAAATATTTAGAAATACAAGTTGAGGTAAGGTAAAGATGTTTTCATACACCAATACATATCACCTGTAATGTATATTTCATTCTGCAGCCAAATGTCAGTAATAGAAGAATTTTGTGTGTTTCTTCTCCTGCCACCATTTTCAATCTTTGGCTGCAGTAAAACATCGTGTGGAATTTATACATGTTATAATGAATAGATTGATCCCTCGCCTGTATTTCATGGAAGAGGGTCGACTCCACAGCCTGCTATGAGTGTGTCGTCATTATCTACTTCTTCTGTGTTGATGTCATTGTCTTCACCACCTGCTGCTACTGCTACTGTCGTCCCGTAATCTTATTATTAATTCCCTAGTGTACCTTCTCTTTTCCATGCCTCTTCTAATGTGACAACATTGTTCCATATTGTGGGAGTAATACTGACCAATTGTACTGGAACAGCCGATTCCATTCAAAATTAAAGTTCTTCAGCTTGATTGTGTTGGACTTCGACCCTAGCCATTCCAATAAACTCAAATTATAAATGAAGTTTAAGGTTTCAATTAAAGAAAAAGAATCTTCAAATGTTACTTGCTAAGTTCTTGTGCAAGATTAAGAGAAAATAAAACTGTTCAAAAGAAATTTAAAATTCGAAGTTCAAATAGCTTCTTGTATAATTTTCTCAAAAAATAAAAAGATAATCTTGTAGAAATTCAGTTAAATGTTTTGTTTCTTGAATCAGTTGTGAAATATGTCAAATCATTAAAAAAAATACCGTGAACTCACTACAGTAAAACCTCGTTTTTACATTCTCGGTTTTTACGTTTTCCTGCCATTTACACCATTTTTTGTCGGTCCTGTCAACTATCCTATGTTTACAATGTTAATTCGCCCTCATTTTTGCATTAACATATTTATGCTTTTCCCGCGTTTTACACTTTTTGAAAGCATGTTCGCGAAGAAAAATGACGTAATGTACATAAATTGACACTAGCATGGCTTTCCCATTAAAGTATAGCGCTTAAAAATTATTCGCATTCGAGTTTCTTGACACTTTGCGTTTATTCAAATGTATATTTCGCATTTCGTTGTTGACTTAAAGACGCACCAATTTGTGGCAATGTAGTTCTTCTTTTCATCAGCTTCTTTGGCAGAGCGCCTGGCATGTACTCAGGCAAACAGAATGGTTTGTTAGCGAGAGAATAACGCTGATTTGTGGCGGTAAAGTTCTAAATGTATGATCATACTGCACGTGTGCAGAAACTAGGAACTATAGTTACCTCTATGAACTCCAGAAGTTGACACACAGAATGGCACTTCGTTAGCAATGCCTATATAAGACATCATGTATCTGGTGCAGGTGTTAGATTGGTTACTGCTGCTACAATGCCAGGTTACCACAATTTAAGCGAGTTTTAATGTTGCATTATAGTTGGCACATAAGAGATGGGACACAGTATCATCGAGGTAGTGACGTGGTTGGGATTTCTCCGTAGGCCCATGTCATGAGTGCGCCATGAATATTTGGAATCCAGTAAAACATGAAATCTCCAACAATGCTGCAATTGGAGAAAGTTCCTGCAAGAACAAGTCCAATGATGACTGAAGAGGTCCGTTAATCATTACAGAAGTGCAACCCTGCAAGGGTCAGCGTGCAAACCATTCACCGAAACAATGTCTGTATAGGTTTTTGGAGTCAAAAGCCCACTTTTGTTCTCTTGCTGACTGCACGACACAAAGCCTTACAGTTTGCCAGGTCTTATAAGTCTTGTTTTCAATTGTATCATGTGGAAGGATGGGCACGGTATGAAGACAAGCTAGTGGATCCATCGACCCTTTACGTCAATAGGGGACTGTTCAAGGTGGTGGAGGCTCTGTAATGGTGTAGAGTCTGTGCAGTTGGAGTATGTGGGATCACAATGCGTCTAAAAAAGATTGACAGGTGACATGCATGTACCCATCCTGACCAGTGGTGCATCCATGAATGTTCAGTGTACATTCCAGCTGGACAATGCACACCCCCACATAAACATAATTGTTAAAGAATGACTCCAGGAACACTTTTCTTTATTTAATTGCCTTCACTGGCCACCAAACTCCCCAGACAGAACATTTTTTGGCATATCTGGGATGCCTTGTAACATGCTGTTCAGAAGAGATGCCACCCATTGTACTCTTACAGATTTACGGACTGGCCTGCAGGATGCATGGTGTCACAGACAAAAATATGCAGACAGGAAACCTCTGTAAGGGCCCAGTCATACATGCAGGGGTGCGGGGCAGGGGTTTTCAGCAGTTCCGTAAGATGTACCATGATGGTGCTGAGGTCAGCAGCAGCCCTTTAAAACTGGCCAGAGCAGGTGGCAGTTAGTGGCTGTCCCCACCACCACCACCCTCAAACGCCAGCACTCCGGACACGTCCGTGGCCTTGTGGCAGGCGGTGAGAGGCGCACCCTCAGAAGCGTCTCTAGTGTCTTATACCAGTATTGAGCCGGGGAACCACCTGACATCTGCTAGCATCTTATGGAACTAAAAGGATAGCGTAGGACAGTGGTTTAGGGGGGAGGGGGGGTGTTCTTTTCTGTATAGTTACTCTGTGATGATCTCTGTTTCCTCCATCACTACTTCAGACATGAGTTGAGTCCTCTCCACATTGTGCTGCAGCACTAGTTTGCCCGTGGGCCCTACATGATACTAGCAAGGTGTACCAGTTTCCTTGACTCTTCGGTGTGTATAAGTGCTTTTGTGCCTTCTTAAAGTCTATTATAAACGTGTTTTAATGAAAAAGTTTGAATTATTAGACAAGGAAAAATTGCACTGTCATGTTTTTGGGTCCACTTTTAGATTTGCCTGTAGTTTTATGATTTTTTTGCAAACTTTTCAGACTAAAATAATAATATAAATAATAAAAAATTATGGACAGTTACGATTACAACTCTATTATTGTGATAATATCTATGCACCCAACATGTAATTTCTTTCTGACTGTATTGTAACAAACGGACAAAATTATTTGATATTTCAGTTAACATAGTCTTCTTCTTCTTTTCCATTAAAATATTATTACTTTTCTTGGCTTGCTAGTTACTTCTAAGTTTATTTTCTTTGCCTTTTCCGGTTACAAATGACAACAGCCTGGAACGAACGTAGTGTGCATTTGGCCTTCTGACAAGTGACTTAGGCCTTAAAGGCCTTCAGAAATGTCACGTGACGTACCTCGCCCAAAATTCTTTTGCATGCTCCTTCTTTCTGTATTTGATCATTTTCTTATTATAACTCAGGCGTAGTCATTCCAAAGCAATGGCACACTGAAAATTATCAAAAAGATGTTGTTCTTAATATAATTAATTATAATCTAATGCCTAAAAATGCCATGTTAGCAGTTAACACCTGCCATTGATGGTATGAGAATTAGAGATTACTCTCGGAGCTGTTCGCCATAGCGTAAAGGGCAGCGAATTAGTTTGTGATGTATGAACATGTTTGAATCTTGTCGGGCGGGGTGGCTCAGTGGGCTCGGTCAGAGTGTTGCAGATGAACAGGCTTGCACAGGACAAGGTGGCATGGAGTACTGCATCAAACCAGTGTGCGGATTCATGACCACAACAGTAGCAGCCAGTTTCAACAAGTTGATCCCTGCACTCTTGTCAGTACATTGTCATCTTTATTTGATGTGCAATGAGAGTAGTTGTGGATGCTATATGTCTTTTAGTTGCTTTACTTCCAGTTGTCAGGGCCAGGTGGAACTGAACTATGGTACCATCCAGTGTGGCAAATATTAGGGGAGGGGGGGGGGGGTGTAGGAACACTTTAAAATGGTTTCAAAAGGATTAATTAACAAGATAAAAAGTATTCTACAAATGAATGCAAGACTATGTTGATAATACAAATCGTTTACAAAATGTAGTATCTTGCGGGAAAATGTTTATAGTTTAATGCAGCGTTGGAGAGTGTCACCTATGTGTTTTTTCAAAATAGCAAAGCTTGTTGATGCTATTGTTGCCAGCCTAGTTGTTACCATATGCTTACACATTTGAAAATTGTGTGTGAGCTAGAGAGAACATCTACAGAATCAAAAATTATTCGTGGAGCACTGTCAATTATAAGAATTAAGTAAAATATGTGCTAACCATCAGATTCCAGAATCTTTTGTAATTGGACCTTGTGTCTAAACTGTGTTTACACATGGAATGATGCATGCCCTGCTTTCCCTTTCACACCATCTTCTTCCGATATACCATTTACATTGATAAGTTTCCTGTTACACTCCTCTGTATTAACTTTTTCTTATGTGTGTTTCATTGAAGCAACTGTAATTGCAAAAAGTGTTTGTTTATCCATTTCCATTGTACGAGTGAAGTGTGATATGTGAAAATAAGACATAATGTATGAATGACATGGTTGGAAAAAGTTGGCTGTATCTGAAAGTGTATTTGGGGGGAGGGGGCTACTTGTGGCCTTGCCAGTTGTCCAAAACTTCACTTTGTGGTGCTCCCCCCCCCCCCCCCCGCTCTCTCTCTCTCTCTCTCTCTCTCTCTCTCTCTCTCTCTCTCTCTCTCTCTCTCTCTCTCTCTCTCTCTCTCTCTCCCCCCCCCCCCAACCCTTGTTGTGATCGTGTATTTCACAGGAGGCATTGTTTTTTCTGTGTAAAATTCATTACTTGTTTGATGTTGAATTATTTTTTGTTTCAGCACAAGAGTTCCTGACTGTTATTTTTGCGTAATGAACTATTGCTCCCTGCTGTACATTACAAATAGTCTCAATGTTTAACTGTACATAAATCTATTTGTATCCTATTTCAGAGAACACGGGGTGCAGAGACAGAATTCAAGCCACCAATCAAAAGGAAAGCAGGCGCTACTACTTGTTCTTCAACCTCCAAAGTGACTCCAATAATAAATAGAAGCAAAAACGTAAAGGTATGTCATTGCTATTTCTATTTGGTATTAACAAGAAAAGAACAAGAAAAAACGGTATTTCAATACATACAGTATGGATAGAATACAGTTTTATAAATTATGTTGTATCTTGCATCTTCATGTTTTCGCGGCGCAATGACTGTTCATAGAAGTTTTGGGCGTGCAGCCGCATAAAGTTGAATTCTTCTAATATTTCGACTGAGCAACATTCAGCCATCTTCAGAGAGAGATAAAGACTGATTCTCCAGCACATGCTTCGTGCTTATAAACGTGCGGACTGTGGTACTGCGCATGCGGCCACAGATACAAGGCGCCAAAGACCTTGCTCGGTAGCAAGGAAGTATACTTATATGTAAATTATGTCTGTGCCTGCATGATTGATTACTGCGGAGAAATCGAAGTGTTATGATCGGTGCTGTGGCGGCGTCTTGGTAAATTTATTAAAGAAAGTGCCGGATTCCAAGATTTACCTAAACTGAAGCCACTGTCTCTGTTAATTAAATTTGTCCCCAAGCAAATTTTAATTGCTTCATTCACCACTGAGTCCCAGAAAGATGAAGTGGAGGCTAAAATTTTGACATTTTTGTACGCCTTGGAGTGTCCAGTATCAATACAGTGCTCTGCCACTGGTGATTTATTAGGTTGTAAGAGACAGGTATATATTTGCTGTTCCATGCATCTTTCCTGAACTGTATGTGTCATTTGTCCTATGTACGAAAGACCACAATCACAGGGGATCTTGTAAACCCCGGTCTTTGATGGAACCCAAAAGTGCTGTTGTCTTTGGTGGGGGCCGAAAAATTACCTGAACTTTGTTTGTGCAGAATCTTTCCGATTTTAGACGACAGGCTCCTAACATATGGCAGGAAAGCCACGGATTAAAAACTTTCTGCATTATCTTCTTTGTTCTTTAGACATACCGTTGGCTTCATGCATAGTGCCTTATGTATCTGCTGTGGAGAGTACCCGTTGGCTTCAAAAACTCTCTTTAGATGTAGAAGCTCGTCCTGCAGACTGCTCTCATCAGAAATGACATGTGCTCTATGGACCAGTGTTCTTAGAACACTTATCGTCTGGGATGGATGATGGCAGCTATTTGCATGCAAGTATAAATCAGTACGTGTCGGTTTCCTATATACTGAATGTCCTAAGGTTCCATCGTCTTTGCGTTGTACCATTACATCCAGAAATGGAAGGCATCCCTCTTTTTCGACTTCCGTTGCAAACTGGATTTGCTTATGGATGGAATTCAGGTGGCTTAAAAATTCTTGTAACTTATCTGCACCGTGAGGCCACACAACAAATGTGTCATCAACATACCTCAGAACACTGTGGGCTTCAATCTGGCAGATTCCAGCACCTTGTCACCTTTGGTAGCCAATATGTTTATAGAGGACTTCGGGGAAAAGGTGCTGGAATCTGCCAGATTGAAGCCCACAGTTTCTTATTTTATTTATTCGTGTCAAAAGTGTTGCATACAAAAGGTCAAAGACAAGAGTAAAACTATAATGCAAAACAAGAGAGATTATATATAAATAAATTATAGAACTACTAAATACAATCAGACCAAAAATTGGCAAGCTCAACGGCATTCTCCTTGGCCTGCAATAGGATGGATGTGACTGAGATGCTAGAACCAAGTTTTCAACCTTTGCAGACCCCCGGATCACATTTGAATATTCCAAAAACTGCTAAATTTTGGTGCTTTTTCAGTTTTTACTCATTTTTGCCATGAAAGAGCACATTTTCGACAAACACTGTTTGTACATTTTTAAACTAGATTGAATTTTCTATAATTTAAGACCAAAATGAGCATGGAACACACAATAGTTCCTGAGATGCAGCTTTTCAAAAATTGGCAAATTTTTGTAACTTTTAAGATTTAAGCTAATATTCGTGTTTTATTTATTCAGTTTATTTTGAGGGTCACTGGGGGAGAATTTCAGTGGAAGGTCACTATTCACAAGGCATATTAAACTGAAGAAATAAGTGTATACAAGAAATTTGTTAAACAAATAATTACATCAGGTTGTATAAAAAGTGTAAATGAATTGAATGTCTAAACAGAATGTTAATTAAAGACGTTCTCTTCAATGGATCTGGGCAAAATAAATCTGCCAATCCGCATCCTTCAGTGTAATTTTCGTCTTGGATAACCTGAAATAGAATACAAGTATGTATTTGTCGATTATCCCAAGGTTAAACCTTGTCAAGAAGACCTAATATAAATTCAACATACATGTTGATAAGTATTAACTGATGGAAATAATGGTTTCAATAACGTATTATAGGTATTAATAGAAATAAAGGTAACTTTCACCAAATTGTGGGTGTTGAGATAGGCGTCCACAGTAATTTCAGGAAGATTTCCGCATTATCGGCCATTGCTGGTTCCACAGATGACTGAACTCTTCAAACCAATTTCCTACAGCTGTAAGCATATCTGCATTCCTTCTTGCAACTGCAAGAAATCATGGTAAGCAGGTTTGAGAGAGCTATTTCCCTCTACATCATCTTTGGGAAAAGGCCTTGGGCTGTAGAAACCCATCCCCATTTGGTCGTATTCTTCTTGTGACCCAGCCAGTGCTGCACCTAGTGCTATGTATATGAAACGAATGCAGCTTTGCAGCTGCGTAGGCGGAAGTCTGGCCAAGGTGAAACTGGCCTTGACTGCAGGCCTTGTGAAGAGCTGGTAGCGCAAATCGTTTACGGTTTGAGTGGATCTTTCCCCACCGTACAGCTCAATGAGGATTTTCTGTCCAGCTTCATCTACTTCAGCAGGTGTCACTGCTGGATTAGAAAAAGCTGCAACTGACTCTTTAAGGTCCCCATGTTTTTTCAGTATCTGAAATAACTCTAATTTTCCCTGGCCAAAGAGGCATGGCATGGAATCACAGCCATTGAAGGCACGAGTGAAAGTGATCAGGTGACTCTCTGCAAATGTTGAGGTTTTGAAAGGAATGCAAAAGGAGGACAGGAGGCTAGAGAGGGGAGGAGACATTAATTACCCGCTGGTTTATTGTCACTGTGACTGCCCTGTGGCTGAGGCAGACTCGTAACACACTGAATTTCTTTAAAAAATTCTCGTCATATTCCATATAACAACTGTAGATATCCTATCTCATTATGTGTAGTCATTTCTCTCTCTCTCTCTACATGTTCTCCCCTTTCATAATATTAAAATAAACAAATATTTACTTTACTGATGCATTTCGGACTGGGTATTGTGGATATAAAGGTATTGCGTATGAAAATTAGCATAAACTTCTAAATTCTGGAAAATTTATCAATATTTAAAAAAGATCTGAGCAAGTATCGTGCCATCCGAGCTCAAATTGTAGAAAATTTAATGTAGTTTGATCAGTACATTTTTAGTGTTTGCCAAACCGAAAAAAGTGCGAAAATTTAGCGGTTTTTGGTATATTCAAAAGTGATCCGGGGGTCCGCTGAGGTCGAAAACTTGGATCTAGCATCTGTCACATCGCATACAAGGGGGAAAAAAAAAACCTACTACCCCCATTTAATGCAACTTGGACCCCCCTTTTCATGACAAGGTTACTGGACTAATATATAGAAACTAGTAAATGCGCGGCAGTAAACAGAATTGACTGCTGTTCTAGATATTATGAATTTTGATTAGGAATCTCCATCCTGAAGATTCGACTGGATTCTCTAATAAAATTATGATATGGTCCAGGATACCAAGCCACAAACAAAATAGTTATATATAAATTTGTATTGTCCTCTGTTTCTTTGTGCAGTTGAAACATATTTCTGTCACTCAGAGTAATAGCATCAGTCTCATATATATAAAACGAAAATTATAGAAGGAAACTTTCCTGGTGGGATAAACAAATAGAAAAAATAGAAAACTGGTGACTTACCCAAAGGACAGGCTCGTCGACAGACACAAATAAAATCACACACAAACACACATACAAGCTTTCGCAACCGTTGGTTGCTTCTTCAGGAAAAGAGGAAGTAAGGAGAGGAGAAAGGGAAGGATATGGGTTTTAAGGAAGTGGAAAAGGAGTCATTCCAATCCCAGGATTGGAAGGACTTACCTTAGGGGGAAAAGGTAGGTAAACAAATACAAACACACACACACACACACTCACACATATCCAAATGCAAACACACCTAGACATACATTTGTAAAAAGCAAAGAAGTTGGACAGAGATACCACTTGAGGCAGAAGCTCTGTCCACAGAACCGAGGCAAAGATGCTAAAGATGATGGCTAAACATGCGTTAGTGCACAGCTAGCACATCTTGGTGCAGTGTTGCACCGTCCGGGTTATCTGGATACTTCGCACCGACACCAAACTTTCAGAACTCCGGAGATGGGAACTTGCCCTTCAGCTTATTCTCTCCTCCCGTTGCCCATCTGGTCTCAACCTCCGCTAAATTCAAATTCCTGCCCACCATCTTTAGCATCTTTGCCATGGTTCTTTGGACAGAACCTCTGCCTCATGTGGTATCTCTGTCCAACTTCTGGGATTGGAATGACTCCTTTTCCACTTCCTTAAAACCCATATCCTTCCTTTCTCCTCTCCTTACTTCCTCTTTTCCTGAAGAAGTGACCAACGGTTGCAAAAGGTTGTATGTGTGTGATTTTATTTGTGTCTGTCGACGAGCCTGTCCTTTGGGTAAGTCATCCATTTTATATTTGTTTATCCCAACAGGAAAGTTTCCTTCTATAATTTTGTGTGTGTGTGGGTGTGGTGGTGGTGGTGGTGGTGGTGGTGGTCTTCAGTCCGGAGACCGGTTTGATGCAGCTCTCCACAATACCCAATCCTGAGCAAGTCTCTTCAACTCTACATAAGAACGGCAACATACATCTGACTGAATCTGCTTACTGTATCCATCTCTTGGTTTTCCTCTGCGGTTTTTACCCCGCGCACTTCCCTTCAATGCTAAAACAATTCCTTGATGTCTAAGAATGTGCCCTACCAATCTATCCCTTCTTTTAGTCAAGGTATGCCAGAAATTTCTTTTCTCCCCAATTCTGTTCAGTACCTCCTCATTAGTTACGCGATCCACCAACCTAATCTTCAGCATTCTTCTGTAGCACAAAATTTCAGAAGCCTCAATCCTCTTTCTGTCCGCACTGTTTATCGTCCATGTTTCACTCCCATACAAGGCAACACTCCATACAAATGCCTTCAGAAAGGACTTCCTTAGGCTTAAATCAATATTCAATGTTAACAAATTTCTCTTTTTCAAGAACGCTTTCCTACCCATTGCCATTCTGCATTTTATATCCTCTGTACTGCGACCATAATTTGTTGTTATACTGCCCAAGTAACAAAACTCAGCTACCTCCTTTATTGCTTCGTTACCTAATCTAATTCCTTCAGCATCGCCTGATTTTCTTAGACTGCACTCCAATATCCTAGTTTTGCTCTTGTTAATGTTCCTCTTATATGCACCTTTCAGCACATTGTCCATTCCATTCAATTGCTCTTCCAGGTTCTTTGCTGTATCTGACAGAATTACTATGTCGTCAGCAAAACGCAATGGTTTTCAATTCTTCCCCCTGAACTTTAATTCCTTCGCCAAATTTGTCCTTGCTTTCCTTTATAGCTAGCTCAATGTATAAATTGAACAACATTGGAGAAAGGCTACAACCCTGTCTTACTCCCTTTCCAACCACTGCATCCCTTTCATGCCCTTCAACTCTGACAACCGCTGTCTGGGTTTTGTACAAGTTGTAAATAACCTTACGCTCCCTATATTTTACTCCTGCTTGCTTCAGAAATTGAAAGAGTTCATTCCAATCAACATTGTCAAAAGCCTTCTCCAAATCTACAAAAGCTAGAAATGTAGGTTTGCCTTTTCTTAATCTATCTTCTAGGATAAGCCATAAAGTGAGTATTGCCTCCCGTGTTCCTACATTTCTCCCGAACCCAAACTGATCTTCCCCGAGGCTGGCATCTACCAGTTTTTCCATCCTTCTGTAAATAATTCGTGTTAATATTTTGCAACAATGACTTATTAAACTGATGGTTCTGTAGTTTTCACACCTGACTGCACCTGCTTTCTTTGGAATGGGGATTATAACATTTTTCTTAAAGTCTGATGGTACTTCACCTGTCCCATACATTTTACACACCAGGTGAAACAATTTTGTCATGGCTGGTTCTCCCAGAGACTTCAGTAGATTTGAGGGAATGCCATCTACTCCAGGGGCCTTGTTTCAACTTAGGTCTTTCAGTGCTCTGTCAAATTCATCTCTAAGTATAGTATCTCCGATTTCATCCTCATCTACTCCTTCTCTCCTTTCGACAATATTGCCGCTAAGTTCACTTCCTACATAGAGCGTCTCTATACTCTTTCCACCTTTCAGCTTTCCCTTCTTTGCTGAGAACTGGTTTTCCATCAGAGTCCTTCATATTCATAGAGCTGTTTTTCTTATCTCCAAATATTTTCTTGTAGGCTGTATCTATTTATACATTTACATTTTCTACATCCTTGCATTTGCCTTCTAGCCACTCTTGCTTAGCCATTTTGCACTTCCTGTCAATATCACTTCTTAGTTGTCTGTACTCCATTTTGCCTGTTTCATTTACTACATTTTTATATTTTCTCCTTTCATCGTGTGTGTGTGTGTGTGTGTGTGTGCGTGTGCGTGTGGTGGCGCCCGCGCGCATAACTGCTTATGGAACTCAACAACAGCTCTGCACATCCACAGTTCTAGCAGCAACAAAGTGACACACACCTAAGCCACTTACGAATAAGATGTGACAATTATAAACGAGATATATATCCAGAATGTTCTTCTACACTGCCATATCCTCTGTCGCTTGTACCTCTTACCTGGGTTCATTGAACACCTGTAGTGATACTGATATCAGATAGTGCGTTAAGAATGGCATGGGAGATTCTGAAACCAACATAGTAAAAGATTTGTTGAAGGATTAGTTCTCGAATATACAATTAGGAAAATAAACCTTGGTACTAATATTTCTTATTTTAATATGTCATTGGGTTCATAATCCTTGCTTGATTAATAGCAAATTACTTTCAATCACAGTGTGATTATAATCGGTGCAGATAATCAAGCTGAATAAAAGACAAAAAATATACAAAATCAGAGCTGTTTACAAGGAAGGAATTTATAAGTACATTTTTACATTATGGCTTATACATAACCCCCCCCCCACCCCCACCTCTCTCTCTCTCTCTCTCTCTCTCTCTCTCTCTCTCTCTCTCTCTCTCTCTCTCTCTCTCTCTCTGATGACCACTTTTTATTTTTGCTATAAAAGCTTACACAATAATTACAGCAAAACACTTAGAGACTCCATTTTGAAACAAGATACCCTTGATCTCCTAGCAACAAATAATCCTGAGCAAGTAAAGAGCCTCAAAACAGATACAGGGATTAGCGAACATAGAGTTTTAGTAGCGAGACTGGATATCGAAATTCCCAAATGCATCACAAATAAACTAATATATGTAGTCAATAGGGCAGATAAAAGTTTGCTTCACGCTTTCCTGAGTGATAGTATCTAGTCTTTCAAAACTAAAAATGTGAGTGTAGATCAGTTGTGGTTTACTTTCAGAAGACATATCAGTAGCAATCGAGAGATTTGCAGAAGCAGAGAAAAATGCATGCAATATTTAAACACACAGAATCCCCAAAACTGGCAACTTTTACAGAAACTCGCAATCTAGTGTGGACTTCAATGCGAGAAGCTTATAATAGTTTCAACAACAAAATTCTGTCTCGTAATCTGGCAGAAAATCCAAAGAAATTCTGGTCATGTGTGAAGTACACTAGCGGCAAAACACAAACAATACCTTCACTACGCAATAGCAATGGTAATACTACCGATGACAGTACTGCTGAAGCAGAATTGCTAGAAACAACTTTCCGAAATTCGTCCACCAAAGAAGACGAGGTGAGCACTCCAGAATTCAATCCAAGAACACCTGCCAGCATGCGAAATTTAGAAGTTAGACGTTCCTGGAGTAGTAAAACAACTTGAGTCACTAAACAAAAATAAATCTTCCGGGCCACATTGTATACCAACTAGATTCCTCTCAGAGTACGCTGATGCAATAGCTCCATAATTAGCTATCATATACAAGCAATCATTCAGCGAAAGATCTGTACCCAAAGACTGGAAAGTTGCCCAAGTCACTCCAATGTGCTTATGGAATATCACCCCAATTGTGCAATTTGATTCACGATTTCCTATCAGAAAGAACACAGTTTGTAGTAATTGACGGTAAGTCATCGAATAAAACGGAAGTGATATATGACGTTCCCCAGGGAAGCGTTATAGGTCCCCTACTCTTCCTTGTTTTTATAAACGATTTAGGAGATAATCTGAATAGCTCCCTTAGACTGTTCGCGGATCGTGCTGTTGTTTATCAGTAGTGAAGTCAACAAAGGATCAAAAGCAACTGCAAAGCGATTTAGACAAAATTTCTATATGGTGTGAAAATTGGCAATTAACACTAAATAATGAAAAGTGTGAAGTAATACACATGACCACCAAAATAAATCCGCTGAACTTCAATTACACGTTAAATCAGTCAAACAGTGGGCAGCCCGTGCGGGCAGCGCTCCGCGTTCCGGTTGTTGAATGGCGCTCGTAGTGTGCAAGTTAAGCTGCAGAGCATATAATCATGAACAATAGTTAAGACAAGAATGAATTTCTACTTCTCATTTTGCTTGCTTCAAAGAAGCAAAGAAAATAAGTTCACGAAATTAATATTAAACGAGAATAATATGGTGAATTTCATTGTCTTTGGAAAGAGCTTTTTCAGTTATTTTCGAATGTCTTGATAAATGCATTGGCAGCTACATAGAAAGCATGAACGGATAAAATGTCTGAGAAAAGAGTGGCTCAAGTTGTCTCATTTGGAGTTGTTGATCATAATGACATCTTCGTGGTTTGGATGTGGGCAGCTAGAGCAGATAGAATGATTGTGTTATTTTTTAAAACACTACATTTCTCCATGGATTTTTACAAGGAGAAATTATTCTGCCTGGAAAGCCATTGCAGAATAGAAGCACTTGTGTGCCTCGCGTGATGGTTTAAATTGCAGAATTTTTTAATGTGTCCCTTTCCTAAAGCTGCAGCCTTGGAAGAGCCTCAAAAGGCCATTGACAATAAATGCCTCTGCAAGAGACAGCATGTAGTGGAAATTCTTGTTGAAAAATGGAGTTCCTTTTTAGGGCCAATATACCTACAAACTGACGCTGTAAATACAGATTTGGAAGCAGCGTGCATAATTTCCTCCGCAGCAATGCAATTCAACACAATGCAAGCTATGTGCCTTCTGAACAAAAGGAACAGATTGATAACCTACAGGCTAATACATTTTCGAATATGCTAAGACTAAAATAGAAACAAATTTCTTGCGTATTTTGTCACTAACCAGTAACAAGGTATTGGCATCAAGATGTACGTCCAGTTGGCAACCAACAATTACCTTCAGCACCATCTGAGTTGATGTTTGTCCAACATCGTTTTTTGACTGTATTTTGCATAACACAGCCAGAAGTGTACTGTAATTTTCAATATCCCTTAATTCATTTTCATGTAATAGTTTGTATTAGACAAGTAGGTATACATTGGTTTGTAGATATGAAAAATAAATTAATACCTGTTTGATTCAGGCTTCTGCATATCTCCTTCCAACTGTCTGTCTGCCTAGACGCATTTTTGCATTCTGGGTCACGTATGACATATAGGAATGGCTTTGGATGCACCAGATCGACCAGTTTTTCTGTTTTCCGCCACACTGCTCCCGCTTGCCCGCCGCAGTCTCTGTTGAAAATCACTGCCTGCCCGCTGCACGTGGCCGCTTCCTGTTTGACTGATGCGTTAAGGCAGAATGCAACACAGTGCCTGCGCGAACTGCCCACTCTCTGTTTGACAGAGCCTTAAAGGTCGTAAATTCTCCGGATACTTAAGGGGTTACAATTACGAACCAGGTGGGACTGACGGAAGACATTGAGAAGGTTCAGAGAAGGGCAGCTCGTTTTGTTTTATCATGTTACAGGGGGGAAAGCGTCATGGAAATGTTGTAAGATTTGAGGTGGAAATCATTAAAGGAGACGCTATTCGTTGCGGTGAGATGTATTTGCGAAATTTCGATCACCGACTTTTACTTCTGAATGTGAAAATATTTTTCTGCCACCCACCTACGTAGGGAGACATGACCACCCCAATAAAATAAGAGAAATCAGATTGAAAACTGAACAATTTAGGTGTTCTTTCTTCCCACGCGTTATTAGAGAATGAAATGGTAGAGAAAGGTTATGAAAGTGGTTAATGAACCCTCTGCCAGGCACTTAAATGTGATTTGCAGAGTATCTATGTAGATGTAGATCGGAAGATTGTGTTCCACCATTGTTTTATTCAGACATTAATAGTATTAACATTAGCTGCATCACAAACCATGCGTATGTTGAGCACTTGTATATCTATACACTGATACGTGTCCTTTTTCTGTATGTCCCATCACTTTTGCACGTACGTCTTCTGAAACCCTGGAAATAATTTACTTAAACTTGGCATTTCCTCTTGCTGCCTTTGCTCTTCTTGGCCATAAAAGATTTCTTAATACTTAACTGTTAAAAAGAGAGAGTGGCATGCTAGTACTTACTTTATTTCAGTATCGCCGATAGTAACGAAGAAGGCACAAATGGTGATGGAAGCAAATTTTTTCCACTATCTCCTGAAAGTGAATATTTCCTTCATCAAGTAGGAGGGAACAGGAGGAGAATAGACGGGGAAAAATAACTCAGAATCTAGGTCATGTGGTAGGGATGGGTGATAAAGAATTAAAATTATTGGGAAGAGTAGGGGGGGGGAGATGGCGGAGGGGGAAAGTTTAACATACATTTAGACCTAGGGGATGTGTTGGAGAGCAAGCTCTGAGAAACTGGTGCTATGTGAGAGTAACCAGATGCCACGCTTGGTGTACCACATGCCAAGGTCCCCGGAACCAAGTTGAAGGGATTGCTCTACCACAGGATATTGATTTTCCCCAAGCAAACTGTCTGTCTGTGATCATTCATGTGTTCAGCCAATTTGTTGGTGGTCATACTAACATACAAGGCTGTGCAGTGGACACATGTCAGTTGGTAGATGATGTGTTGTTTCACTTATGGTCCTGCCTTGAATTGTGTAGGTTTATCCTGCAGTGGGACTGGACCAGTGGTTGTGGGAGGATACGTGGGACAGGTTTTACAGCATGGTCAGTTACACAGGTAGGAACCATTAGGTAGAGAGGAGAGTGTGTGTGTGTGTGTGTGTGTGTGTGTGTGTGTGTGTGTACACTACCTAACTTACTGGAAGTTTAGATGTCTTTAAATGAAATCCAGTGCTGTTTTTATGATGTTGAATTTACTTGATTTTTCACTTGTGAAATGCTAAATGTTGTACCTGCAGGTCACACGAACTCTCTTTCCTGTTGTGGACAATGGTCATCTACAGAGCACATGTACTACTCACATCTTGAAAAGCCAAGCAAGTGTCATGCCAATGCTTGACGAGAGTGTTGCTTCTACAACTTATGCTGACTTTGAGGTTAGTATTAGAAAATAAATTAAAATATATTAAGTACTGTAGGTTTCTGCTTCCTTTTACAGCTATAATGTTTGTAAAGATCTGTGACATTTTTGATAATTATTTTTTTCAGAGAAGCCTTATTGAGACTGCCTCTAAGGAGAACATAATTTTTAATGACTAAAATTTTTATAGTTTACTGTAATGTTTTAAGTACTGATTTTAAACACTCTTAACAAAGAAAACTAAGAAATTGTGTATATGAACGTTACAAGCTAATTTAGCAGGTTTTATTATAAATTCTATAATGTAAATTATTAGCCTTAAAAGAATCTAGTTTGAAGCATAAGTAATTTCATGCTACGCATTCATATTTTATTACTAGGCAACTTCTATTTTAAAATTAATTTTTTGTAAGTATTTATACTGACTTTAAAAAATCTCAAGTAGAAACATTCCTATTTTAAGTACTTTCCAAGAAGTTTCCTGTATTGTGAAACATTGTTAAAAAATGTTTGTGGACAATGCATGGTCCAACAGAACTGACTTAGCAGTTTCAAGGGATTACAGATTGGTGATGTTATGTCAAATCATATAGGTCATGTCAACTCCTAGTCATGAATTTCCCAAGAAAAATATATTTTAGACCTCTACATCATAAGTGTTTAAGTATTTTAGTTTGGAAGTTGACATGACCTTCATGATTTGAGATAATCACCTGGGTGTAATCCCTTAAAACTGCTTAGTCAGTTCTGTTGCACCATGTATTATCTATGATAAACATTTTTTTTAACAAAGTGATGCAGAATAAGTCATTTCTGGAAAAGAAGTATGTATATAATAAACCAAATGTGCAAATGTTTTGTGTTAAAATTCCCTCTTAGGGTGTTAAAAATATTTATTACTGAAAACTTGCATTATTAAGAGATTTTACGCATTATTTATCCAAATCAGCAGAACATGTTGGAGAATTACACAAAATACTATTTGATTACTATGTTAGTAGTAGTCAGAGCAGACATAGTGGGCAGTATTTTCCTGTGTAGTGTTAAAAAATTCAACATTCTGTGTGTTTCACATTATTGAATTTCTAGTGTGTGTGTGTGTGTGTGTGTGTGTGTGTGTGTGTGTGTGTGTGTTTTGTCCTTAGCGTAAGATAATTTAAGTAGTGTGTACATTTAGGGACTGATAACCTTAGCAGTTTGGTCCAATAGGTTTACAAACATCTGAAATGTAGCAAAAGATTGAGGTGTGTAGATTATGAAAAAGACGCAAAAAGGTGGTGTAAAAAAAGAAAAACTTCAGTCGTTGGGACTCTGTCAAATGTATTGCAGAAATATCTTGCTCGTCAAGTCATGGTATTAGCATCACATCCATCTGCAAGTGATAATCAACCTGAACTATCACCATCATCCAAATGTGAAACTGAAGAAGAGTGTAGATGTTTTTATTCCTGGGTGCAAAGTTGTTGATGCATTGAATATCAGAAATTTTGCTGTAGCCCATTCTATATCCCCCTTACATGCCCAGGAAAGGAAAGCAGCGCAAGAAAAAAACAATATGTAAAAACAAAAGTTGAAGAAACTGGGACAACTTTTACACAAGCAACATCTTCAAAACTTTGTTTAGTTTATCATATAGATGCACTTGAGAACCTGAAGCTGAGTTTTCATAAACTAAATAACATAATCTCAGCAGCTTCCTTCAACAAGAAAGTACAATTAGTGACAGTGATACTCTAGGCACCAGATACAGAAATACATACCCAGTTCCTGATATTTTATTCGAAAATAGCTAATGAAATAAAGTATGAAAAAGATATTCAAGGCTGCCACGATTCTTGCTGTGAGCATTTGTTGCAAGATGATAAACTTACTGTTGCTATTTGATATTACCTAAGTGATGACAAAGATTGCAGTGGGCAAAGTACTAGCAAGACTGGTGTTATCTCTGATAGTGAAAATGGTGAAAAAGGTAAGGAGATGTATGACAAGATAAATAATAGAAGCATCTCTCCTAATGACGAACACCACCAGTTTAAACAGGGGTCTCACAAAACTCTGCTTTGTACAACCAAAATAAGTAAAATGCCAGTCAGTGACAGAAGTATGAACATGTAAGTTTGTTGGCAGGAAGAGCACGATTTTTGGTCATGAGAGTACAGGGTTATAAATACAAAATCAGTTAGTGGTAATCCAGGAGTAGGTCTGATAATTAATAAGAAAATAGGAATGTGGATTAGTTACTATGTCAGCATAATGAACACATTATTTAGCGAAGATAGACATGAAGCCAATTTCGACCACACTAGTAAAAGTTCATATGCGAACTAGCAATGATGAGGCGGTGGAAGAAATGTGTGAGAAGATAAATTATTCAGACTTTAAAGAAAAAGAAAACTTAATTGTGATGGGGGACTGGAACTTGGTGGTAGGAAAGGGAAGGGTGAAAAAGGAGAACATCTGGTAGAATTCTGTGCAGAGCACACTTTAATCATCACAAACACTTGGTTCAATCATCATGAAAGACAGTTACGTATGTGGAAGAGACTAGGAGACACTGGGAGGTACCAGATTGACTTTATAATGGTAAGGCAAAGGCTTGGAAACAAGGTTTTAAACTGTAAGAGACATTCAGGGGCAGATATAGAATCTGGCCATAACTTATTGGTTATGAACTGCAAAAAGGTAGAAAATGAAGGAGATAGGATCATATAGGCAGGAGGACAAGGCCTAATAGAAAACCTTGGATAACACAGGCTATATTGAACTTAATTGATGAGAGGAGAAGCTATAAAAATTCAACTAGTGAAGCAAGCAAAATGAGTACAAACGCCTGAAAAATGAGATTGACAGGAAGGGCAGACTGGCTTGAGGAGAAATTTAAGAGTGCAGAATAATGAGTAACTAGGTGAAAGGAAATAAGACACATAAAGCAGTGGTGTGAAAATCAAGAACTCGGATGGAAAACCAGTACTAAGCAAAGAAGGGAAAGCTGAAAGGTGCAAGGGATACCTAGAAGGCCTGTACAAAGGAAATAAACTTGAAGACAGTTTTCTAGAAATGGAAGATGAAGTAGCGGAAGATAAGAGATACTATAATGCAAGAAGAATTCGACATAGCACTAAAAAATAAGAGTAGAAACAAGGCCCCTGGAGTAGACAACATTCCGTCTGAACTGCTAGTCATAGAGATATTTTTCCACCTGGTATGTAGGATGTATGAGACAGAGGAAATACCCCTGACTTATATAAGAATATAGTGATTCCCATTCCTAAAAAAGCAAGTGTAGACGTGTGTGAAAATCACTGAACTGTCGGGCCCGGTGGTCTTGGGGTAAAGTGCTCGACTGGAAACCGAAGGATTGAGGGTTCGAAACCCGGTCGGACCTCGGGATTTTTTCAGTCTGCATTTTAACCCATCGTTCACCTCTCAACAATGTGAGGAGTTGCCAGAAACGACACATGGTTTGGATTCCACATTAAGCTTTAGGTTCCCTTTCTCCAATTGGATAACTGGGGTAGGCTAGGGCAAAGCAAGTCGCCGAAGTGGCGTCCAATTGAAAGACTTGCACCAGGTCAATGACCACATGAAATAATAATAATAATAATTATTATTATTGTTATTGTTACTGAACTATCACTTTAATAAGTCATGGTTTCAAAATACTAACATGAATTATTTACAGACAAATACCTTGGGCAGATCAGTTTGGATTTAGGACAAATGTAGGAACCCGCAACGCAATATTCACATTAAGACTTCTCACAGAATAGATTAAGAAAAGGGAAACCTATGTTTTTAGCATTTGTGGTTCTGGAGAAAGCTTTCGACAGTGTTGACTGCAATACACTTCAGATTCTGAAGGTAGCAGGAATAAAATATTGGGAGCAAAGAGCTATAGTCGGCTTGTACAAAAACCAGACAGCAATTATTAAGAGTCGAAGGTCATGAAAGGGAGCACTGATTGGGAAGGGAGTAAGACAGGGTTATAGCCTTTCCCCAAATGTTGTTCAATCTGTACATTGAGCAAGCTGTGAAGGAATGCAAGGAGAAATTTGGAGAGGGAATTAAAGTTCACAGAGAAGAAATAAAAACCTTGTTGTTTGCCGATGACATAGTAATTTTGTCAGAGACTGCAAAGGATCTAGAAGAGCAAATGAATGGAATGGACAGTGTCTTGAAAGGAAGGTATAATATGAACATTGACAATAGTAAAACGAGGGTAATGGGATGTAGTGTCAGAAAATCAGGCATGCTGAATGAATTAGATAAGGTAATGAGACAATAAAAGTAGTAGATGAGTTTTGTTATTTATTTAGCAAGATAACTTCTGATGGCCGAAGTAAAGAAATATAAAATGCAGAATAGGTATGGGAAGAAAAGCTTTATTGAATAAATGAAATTTGACATCCAATATTAGTTTAAATGTTAGGAAGTCCTTTCCCCAAAGCATTTATCAGGAGTGTAGCATTGTATGGGAGTGAAACGTGGACAATGAGTGCAGACAAAAAAGATGATAAAAGCTTTCAAAATGTGTTGCTGCTATGAATGATGAAGATTTGGGGAGAAAAGGAGTTTCTGGCATATCCTGTCTAAGAGGAGGGATAAGTTTCTGGGACACATTCTGAGACATCAATGAATTGTCAACTTAGCATTAGAAGGAATTATGTGGGGTAAAAATTGTAGAGGGAGACAGAGGTACGAATACAGTAAGCAGGTTCAAAATGATGTAGGTTGCTGTTCGTATTGTCAGGTGATGAGGCTTACACGGGTCAGGGTAGTGTGGAGATGCATCAAACTGTTCTGTGGACTGTTCTTTGTCAAAGAATAGGAGCAATATTTCATCCAATTCTTTATCTAATAATTTGATAATGTAATACCGGCCTTAGGCATGGGCTCGTGAAAGGAATAGCTCACCATTAATCCGGACACAGGCCATAGTTGAAGTATAATCAGCCGCATCCCAGAATATTGACACATTAGCTCTTAGTTTCATCTTTACTGAGAAACATGTCTGTTGCTTTACAGAACGAAATTTAAAGTTACCTGTGGCACATATCACACCCATCAATATCCATGTGTATTTCGCACTTCCTTGGAACATCACACTGTTTTGCTATTGTCAGTATATAATTGACGGCATAGCATTTACAGGCCATTAAATTTCTTAAACATATATATGTGACTGATGCTGCAGTATGATACTATAAAAACAGCTTTCAACTTTGAGCTTAGTTGACACTGTAGTAAAGGAAGTAAGGGGGGAAAATGATATTTTCAGCAACAGTTCATGGGAAAAACACATGTAAGAGGGCTCTCTAAACATTTTGCAACAAGATTTGATCTCCAATGTGAAGCTGTTGGTGCTTTGAGTGCTACTGGATTTGTGCACACCATATCAAAATTAGGAAACAACATAACTTTTAATTTTAAATGAGAGTATATTAAGGGAATACCAATTAAAAATGAGTGATCTGCTTTGAAGGCTGTGGTAAGAATTCAATCAAGTCACTTCTGGGTTGCATCTGGGAGTAGCACATACTCTAAAAGAATGATTATCCCTGAATTACACCCTGTTACTGTGTCAATGCAGAGACTGCAGTATACCTTGGAAGACTTTATTATAGGCAACTTCATTTCTTTTGTGTATGACAATCATTGGTGGGTGGGACAAATACAAAGTCTCTCATAAATTGCAAGATATAACTGTCTCCTCTGACACCTCATGGTCCTGCTGTGCATTCTAATGGTAATCATCAAAAGGTCAATGTACAATTCCCATTTCCAAAGTACTGCTTTTATTGGATCACCCTGGTTAGTGTAGACTCAGCTCATCTGTATAATAGTTCAAGCAGATGTGGGGCGGGGGAACACCCTCTTTTCAGCAGTGTAGTTCTGATTGTTATATTGTAGGCAGTTTTAATTTATGAAAAGTCATGAAGTAGTAAAATCACGACTGAAGACAAAATTTGTGAGTATCATCCTAAAAACAAAAACGGGTATAAATATTCTATATCTCATTTTGTTACAAAATGCTTGACCAAAATTTGTTTTCCCACACACAATGCTGTGAGGTAATTATTTTCATTCAGAAATACCACTTTTGCATGACATTTATTTAAAATCGGTGATCAATTGAAGTAATTCGGTGCTTATGATATTTTACCTCAAGTAGACTTTATCATCATTTCAATTTTTATTTTCTTTATTTTTATTGTTTCAAATCCCTCAATTCCTCCCCACATTCCTCTACAGCTCCCTTTTATCCTCACCCACCCTTCCCTTTCATTATGTGTATCTCATTTCGGGGCATGGCGACAGATATTCAAAACCCTGACAAAGGATTTGATGTGTATGTTCTAGTCCGGGATGGTATTGGGTGACAAGGAGGGCACTCCTTTCTGACTGGTTATTGTGGATGGAGGGGAGGGGGGTTGGTGGTGTGTAGGGATATGGCACAGGGAAATCCTTTTGCAGACTAGGTCAGGAGGTAATATATGTCTATGAATGCATGAGTGAGGCCCTCAGAATATTATGTAAAGGACTTTTCATCACTTCAACTTCACCGTCCACAGTTGGCAAAGCTGTATGGGAGGGATTTCTTGATGTGGAAAGGATGGCAGCTGTCAAAGTACAGGTAATGTTGGTAATTAGTAGGCTTAATGTGGATGGAGGTACGGAAGGAGCCTTCAGTGAGGCGGAGGTTAATCCAGCAAGATGACATGCCGGGTTTCGAAGAACCTAGTGAGACTAAATGGGGAGGAGTAGTTGAAGTTGTGAAGGAACAAAGATAGGATGTCCTTCCCCTGAGTCCAAATCATGAAAATATCATCAGTGAACCTGAACCAGACCAAGGATTTGGGGTTTTGGGAGACTACAAAGGTTTCCTCTAGGTGTCCCATAAATAGACTGGCAGAAGAGAGTGCTATAGGGTTGACCAAATTTCATAAACCAATCAAGAAGGCTAGGAGCGTGTTTTTGTTGGGAAGAGCCGATAAGCAAATGTTACGATCGCACTTAGAAAATGAATGGGCATCGTTTAATTCTGGGACTATGGATGTAGTGGAATTGTGGACTAAATTTAAGTGCATTGTTAATAAAGGGTTAGAGAAATATCTGCCAGTAAAGACGATTAAGGATGGAAAAGATCCACCATGGTATAATAATAATGTTAGAAAGCTGCTGAGAAAGCAAAGGCTGTTGCACTCTAGATTCAAAAAAGAACACGCAAATGATGACAGGCAAAAGTTAGTAGAGATTCGTGCGTCTATAAAAAGATCGATGCGTGAAGCATACAATAATTATCACCGCCATACCTTAGCAAAAGATCTTTCCGAGAATCCGAAAAAATTCTGGTCCTATGTAAAATCGATAAGCGGGTCAAAGCCCACTGTCGAGTCACTAGTTGATCATTCCGGCGCAGTAATAGAAGAAAGCAAACGGAAAGCTGAAGTTCTAAATCTAACCTTTAATAAATCTTTCACGCAGGAGGATCGCACAAATATACCATCATTTGATCAACGTACTAATTCCGAAATGGGGGACATAGCAATAGGTATTTCCGGTGTAGAGAAGCAGCTGAGAGAGCTAAATACGAAAAAGTCTGCTGGTCCGGATGGAATACCAGTTCGGTTTTACAGAGACTATTCTGCGGCATTGGCCCCCTACTTAGCTTGCATTTATAGCGAATCTTTAATTCAGCGCAAAGTTCCTAGTGATTGGAAAAAAGCGCAGGTGACTCCCATGTATAAGAAAGGAAAGAGAAATGACCCATACAATTACAGGCCAATATCGTTGACATCGGTTTCATGTAGAATTTTGGAGCATATTCTCAGTTCGAATATAGTAAATGTCCTTGAAACGGAAAAGCTTCTTTCCATGAATCAGCACGGGTTTAGGAAACATCGTTCATGTGAAACTCAGCTTGCCCTTTTCTCGCATGACATCTTGCGAGCCATGGACGAAGGGCAACAGGCGGATTGTGTTTTTCTCGACTTCAAAAAGGCGTTCGACGTGGTGCCACACTGCAGACTGCTAACGAAGATACGAGCTTATGGAATAGGTTCACAGATTTGTGACTGGCTGGAAGACTTCGTAAGTAATAGAATGCAGTACGTTGTTCTCGACGGCGAGTGTTCATCAAAGACGAGTGTATCGTCAGGCGTGCCCCAGGGGAGTGTGATAGGACCGCTATTATTTTCTATCTATATAAATGATCTGATGGACAGAGTAAGTTGTAATTTGCGGCTGTTTGCTGATGATGCTGTGGTGTATGGGAGGGTGTTGTCTGTAACTGACTGCAATAGCATACAGGTTGACTTAGACAAAATTTCTAGTTGGTGCGAAGAATGGCAGCTAGCTCTCAATGTAGAAAAATGTAAGGTGATGTGCATGAGTAGAAAAAACAATCCCATAATGTTCGAATACAGCATTAGTAGTGAGCTTCTTGATACTGTCGCGTCGTTCAAATATCTAGGCGTAACATTGCAGAGCGATATGAAATGGAACGAGCATGTAAGGACAGTTGTGAGTAAGGCAGACAGCCGACTTCAGTTTATTGGGAGAATTTTGGGAAGATGTACTTCACCTGTAAAGGAGACCGCGTATAAAACGCTTGTACGACCATGTCTTGAGTATTGCTCAAGTATTTGGGACCCGCAGCAGATCGGTTTGACGGAAGACATAGAGGTGGTTCAGAGGCGAGCAGCTAGATTTGTTATCGGTAGGTTCGACCAATGTGCGAGTGTCACGGAAATGCTCCGGCAACTCAATTGGGGATCGCTGGAAGAAAGATGACGTTCTTTTCGTGAATTTCTGTTGAGGAAATTTAGAGGGTCGGAATTTGAAGCCGAGTGTAGTACGATCTTGCTGCCGCCTACTTACATTTCGCGTAAAGATCACAAAGACAAGATAAGAGAAATTAGGGCTCGTACGGAGGCATATAGGCATTCTTTCTTTCCTCGTTCAGTTTGGGAGTGGAATAGGAAAGGAAATGCCTAGTAGTGGTACAGTGTACCCTCCGCCATGCACCTTACGGTGAATTGCGGAGTATGTATGTAGATGTAGGGTTGCCCATGGCTGTGCTGCGTGTTTGATTGTATACTTTTCCTTCAAAGGAAAAGTAATGGTTTTTTTAGGATGTAATTGGTAAAGATTTTAAGGAATTGAGCTATCAGGCTTGGAGAGAAGGCTGAGAAAAATTGTGTTCTAGAGCAGCAAGAACATGGTCATGTGGGTTATTGGTGTATAGGGAAGTGGCATAAACACTGACAAGGATCCAGGAGGTATAGGGGTGGGAATGGTGTAGAGTTTGTGAAGGAATTGGTTGGTATCTTGGATGTGTGCAGCTAGGTTTTGAACAATTGGTATGATTTTGGGAGCTTGTAAAAGGTAGGTGAGTGGGGCGTTTGTGGAGTAAGGAGGGAGATGGGTACAGGGCAGAGGTTCTGGGAAGGGCCATAAGATTTTAGCAGGGATTGTAGGTCATTTTGTACTTGTGGGATGGGGTTGCCCTGGCACAACTTGTAGGTGGAGGAATCCAACTGACATGGACCTTCTGTCACATAATCACAGTGATTCATCACTACAGTGGTGAAACCTTTCTCTGAAGGGAGGATGATTAGGTTGGGATCTGTTTTGAGGTTGTCTAAGGCTGTCCTTTCGTCTGCCAAAAGGTTGGTATTCTTTGGAAGTTACTTGGGGAAGGATGGTGATGCCAAGTAGGAAGTGAGGAATTTGTGAAAGGCGACCAGCAGGTGGTTGGATTATGCTATGAATTGGGAGAGTTAGGGTTTAATGTTGGAATTAGATTGACTTTAATTGGAGAGATTGGTGGCAAAGTAGTTTTTCCACTGCAGGGATCGGCAGAAAGAGAGTTGGTCATTGATAAGTCCAAGAAGGTTAAATTTGGATGTGGTGCTGAATGTGAGACCTTTGCATAGGACTGAATTTTCTGTGGAGTTGAAATTTTTGGCAGAAAGGTTAACAACAGTATCCTGGATTACTTAGGCTTTGGGTATTGTGGATTGTTGGGGAGTTTTGAGGGATGTGGCAAGTGGAAAAGGTCTGGAAGGCAGGAGTTATATAGTACGATTTGAGGTGAAATCGCCCATTTTGAGATATGGTGGGGGGTAAGAAGTTGCTCATGGTTTTCCTTTGTTCCATAAGTGACACCATTTCAATCACCAGCTGGAGCATATTGATGCTTTGCTGTGCAGGTATATTTTGAAAATAATTGACCTGCATTTGAGATGCAGAGAGCTTTCAACAATGGTTCAAAATTCTACACAGTAATGCTGTTTATATTGTGAACACAATTTAGTCCATGGTTTGGCATTTGTAAGAAGATAATAGCCCACTAAGAAGAGTGAACATATGCCCAGTTCAGATTATCAGGAAATTTGCAGCAGTTGAACAATCACCGAGGTGCTATGCTGAAAGATATGCTGTTGCGTTGGTGATTTCAGGCAATAGTTTGAGGACAATTTGCATTTAAATTTTAATTCCATTCCTTCAAAATAATGATGTTTGTATGGTTGAGCTGAGCAGACTGCTCCTAATGCAGAAATGTGTGTGTGTGCAAATAATTGCATACCTGTCTTTGTTGGCGGTTTACCTGACTACTGATAAAGATGATTTCACAAACAAATTTTTGCAAAAAATAATCCCTGAATTATTTATGGAAGTCTGTCTTATTCCCCAAAAAATGTTTTGTTCCACATCATAATTTGGCCAAATCTACCTGTGCTTCTTGAAGAGAGAGGCATGATGCTGACTGAATTGCAGCCATCGATTCATTCTAAAAGAAATCTGGAGTTCAGAATGGTAGAGATTCTTGAAGAAGAGTGATTGGGAGACTTGTTATAATGGGATGATGCTATATTTAACACAGCCCAAAGTACTGTAAATTATTTTGAGAAAAACAAGGTATCTATGAAGAGTGACATCAGCTTGCATGTACAGTCACCAGATGTGAGCATTTTTGGCTGCTTTCTTTGGGCATACGTAATTAAAAAAATGCTTAAATGCCACATTTACATCTTATCCAAGCTAACAGACCAAAAGCTCAGGGCTGCAACACACAACTTACTTTCTGAGTAACAAAATGTGGGGGGGGGGGGGGGGGTTGTTAATCAAATGGTTTTATAACACCGCTTTTTTCTATTTGTTTGTTATAATTTTTGTGTTTTAATGAAATTTTTCAATAACAATCAAACCATAAATCAATTCTGTCACAAATTACAGTATGTTAATAAATTGTTGGCTTATGGGCAATGTGTTTCCAAAATTAATGAATCAGCATTTCATTCCATCAAAAATATTTGTTTTTCATGAAAGATATAAAGTAATGGGCAGAGTAAAAATTCGTTAAAGATTATTTTTTATTAAAAATTATGCTTTGTCTTTGTTAGTATTTGGATGGATAATTTGTAGTGATAACTCCCCCACAAATAAACGACATCCTTCGTCAGCTCTTTGCTCATCTGTTATCATGACAGAAATGAGACATCTTATCCAAAATTCTTCAGACATCTTCTAAAGTAGTGTTCTGTCACCCACCCAACATTCACATCATAGTCTATCCCTATACAAGACCTGCACTATCCAACCACCCAGCACTTCCTCTTCCAGTCATGATACTGGCTTGTGATACCCTCATCAGAGGCGGGACTACCTGTGAAAGTAGGTACAGTAAAACCTCGTTTTTATGTTCTCAGTTTTTACGTTTTCCCGCCATTTACACCATTTTTTGTCGGTCCCCTCAACTTTCCTATGTTTACAATGTTAATTCGCCCTCGTTTTTGCATTAACATATTTACGCTTTTCCCGCGTTTTACACTTTTTGAAAGCATGTTCGTGAAGAAAAATGACGTAATATACATAAATTGACACTAGCATGGCTTTCCCCCTTAAAGTATAGCGCTTAAAAATTATTCGCATTCGAGTTTCTTGACACTTTGCGTTTATTCAAATGTATATTTCGCGTTCCGTTGTTGACTTAAAGACGCGCCGATTTGTGGCAATGTAGTTCTTCTTTTCACCAGCTTCTTTGGCAGTGCGCCTGGCATGTACTCAGAGAAACAGAACGGTTTGTTAAGGAGAGAATAACGCTGATTTGTGGCGGTGTAGTTAGTCTTTCTGCTAGCTTCTTTGCCAGAGCGGCTGGCGAGTATTCAAACAATCAGAACCAGTTGTTTTCTTGAAGTGAGAATAAATAGTTGTGTTGTTTTTGTGATACATATTTCTGATTAATAAAGAACTTTATCTGTCAAAGTTGGGTATCACAATACCCACAACCTCAAAAAAGCGATAATAGTGAGAGATGCCAATCCTATGCAAACGCCACAAAAATACGTATGCATATGTTTGTACTCGAGAACGCGAATAAATTCTCGAATATTGTCATGTGAAACATCGAAAAATACAAAACGAACGGAACTGTAGGAGTTTTACTATGTAAATAATTAATTCTGGTAAAAGGCAGTAATTTTGAGGATGTGTTACATAGCCTGGCACGGGCGTCCAAACGATACCTATAGAAGCGGTTCAGGTAATTTTGAAGATGTGTTACAGCCCAGCAGTGGCATCCTCGATTATAATGAATGAAATTAATAAAAAAATTCTAATTTCCATAAAATTACCAGTTTGCCTGGCGCTTAAAATAGCGGTATCCTCGATTACAATGACTGAAATTACGTCAAAAATTTCCACTTCCCATAAAATTACCAGTTCTGCCTGGCACTTAAAATAGTGGCTTTCTCGATTATAATGAATGAAATTACGTTAAAAATTTATACTTCCCATAAAATTACCAGTTTTGCCTGGCGCTTAAAATAGTAAAAGTTTGGATAACATTTATTGTAGAATCAACTCCCTGGCGAGTATTTAGATTTATATTATGTACATATATCAAACATAAACTACGAAAATGCAAGGCTGATCCAGTAAGCATATTTTAAAAATTTAAAACATTATTTCCTGCATTTTACACCATTTCACTGAAGTCCCCTAAAAAGCGTAAAAATGAGGTTCTACTGTATCTTATTTACCACCTCTGCTGCAACCATTGCACAGTTATTTACATTGGTATGACTACCTACGAACTGTCCATCAGGATTAATGACACCATCAAACTGTGTCAAAAGCAAGGTGGACCACACTATGGAGAATCATGCAGCTGAGCACAACACACCCTCTTTTACAATGAGGGCCATAAGATCCTTTCGCGTCCATCGCCAGCTTTTCTGAATTGTGCAAATGGAAGTTGCACATACAACACATCCTACAGTTCCGCGACCATCCTGTCCTCAATCCAAGGTAGCATATCATCCTGACATCCCACCCCAAACAACCCTCTCCCACCCCCAATCCCTCAAATTTTGTGCCTCCATCCAGTTCATGTCTCTCTTCCAACTGTGTCCACGTGTTTTTGTTGATTTCATTAATATGTGGGAATGAAGAAATTAAAAATTGAGACAGTTGGCTCAAGTTTGTTACGTCCATATTATAACCCTCTAAAATAACAGGAAGATTACATAAAGTCCATGTTACTGAAGTAAAAAACATAATTTGTAAGCAGATTGAACTTTCTGGCAGGTTTACGCCAGATGCATTAGTACAGGGTGAGTGTAATAAGTACAGATTTGGGGTCATTTATAAAGTGTGCTGTAGTTTAAAAATGGCTTGTTTCATATTACGTTATATATAAACATCACTAATACATGGAATACTCAGACATTTTCAAAATAACGGACAGACTACTTAAACAGCGTCTCTGTAGTCTATTTGTTGTTTTGAAAATGTCTCGGAGAGTACTTCACGTATTAGTGGGGTTTGTATAAAATGTAATATGAAACAGCCATTTTGAAACTACAGCATGCTCCATAAGTAACTACAATCTTGTACTTATTTCATGTATGTAAATGAGGCATGTAAAGATGTAGCTACCTGTTCAGACCACTTCTTATTTGCACCACCTGTATGCCCCCCACCCAGGTCTCTCTCCCCCCCCCCCTCTCCCCTCCCTCCCTCCAAATGCAATCGAAACATTTCTTCTTCTTTATATTTAAAGTAGTGTTTCTATTTCATACAAATCAACACTTTTAAGTTGTGCACACTTCCTCCACAAAACAAAAGAAAGGTTACAGTCTACCTAAAGTTACATATGGTACATGGCAGAGAGGGTACTTTATCTACAGACTTCAACAAAAGCTACAGTTCTATTCAGATCTTGATGAAATTTTGCTCACTTTATCTTCAAAACAAGAGGAAGGCCACACAGCCAGTACTTCTTACTGGAGTCCACAGTAAAAGTATCCAAAGATTAAAAATGCCTGCTTGTGGCATATGCAAAGAGACTCCATGAATGCTATTGAATCACGAACCAGAGTGACGTGTCAAGTGTTGGGATGCAGAAGCCCGCATAGGTGCCCACATGGCAGCTGCAGTGCAACAATCTCTTGGCTTGCCACACAAATGTGTGAGGTACCGTTCAAAGAATGTTCGGGCATGCAGCCGCATAAAGTTTACTTCTCCTAATATTTTGGCTGAGAAACATTCAGCCGTCTTCAGAGAAAGTCAAAGACTGGCGCTCCAGCACACCCTTCGTGAGGTACCATCTGTTTACCAATACTTCTGCTTCAGTTGTCCGGATGTCTCTGTACCCAGCAGATGAGAAACAATTGTATGAAAGTTCATTATTGACTCCTGTTAATGTAGTAGATAAATATCCCTGTTTTTCCGATCACATCAGTGGTGCTTACTTAATTTGTTTGCCAAAGAGAATGGCGGCATAAAATAATGTCAGACACAGCTTCTGTAGTTAACTCGTAAAGTGTCGAAGTACAAATTCAAAGGTCACGATTTTGATCCCTAGATATTCATGTAACTTTTATTTTTCACTTATGATGTTTTCCATTTCTGGAAATATATTTTAAAGGTCAAAGACAAGAAGTTACAGTCTAGCTAGGAATCCGCTTTTAACTGTACGTCCCCCTGTAAGTGGTAGTTATTCAGTTCACAGCTTGGAAAGGGAAATTTCAGACTACCTTTAATGAGACCATTTCTGGTGAAACACTGTGGTCTTCAAACCAGTCTTCATATTATTGACTGATTTACTTAATTTTGTATGACATAAGGTGGTTTACTGTAAAACATGTATGCAAATTTCATTTTAAAGATTCAGTGTGCATAATGTAATATCAAATCCTTTCTTCTGAAAAGACGAAGACAAGAAAGAAACTATAGAACACATCTGTAATATGTGGTTTCAATTACCTTAATGACTTGATTGACATCACAAAGTAACCAATATTCACCTGTTCTGTGAAAGGAAAAGCAATCTTTTGGCAAAGATTTACATACCAGAGTTGGGAAGGTGCCTCTTAATAGTAGTTTACTGAAACAACTTTCATTTATACTCTGCATGTCAATTGACAAAAATTGTCCATCTACATAGTTCAGGAAAAGTCTGCTAATGATTTTTCATGGACATTAATAATTCATTTGAAGCCAACTCATTGGCATTAAACTTTGAAAAGACTCACTACATGCAGTTCAGAATATTTAACAGGTTTCCATCCATCATATGCATAAAATATAAAAAGGAGTAGACAGAAGAGATTAACAGTAGTAAATTCTTGGGATTACAACTTGATAATAAATTCAGTTGGGAGGAGCACACCACAGAACTGCAGAAACGACTTAATAAATTTGTTTGTATTTAGAGTGTAATCAGACGTAGGTAACAAGAAAAAGCTTCCATACTTGGCTAACTTTATTGCATATCATATAGTATAATATTTTGGGATAACTTTTCAAGACAAGCAAAAGTTTTCAGAGTCCAAAGCATATAATACCTTATTATTTGTGGAGTAAATTCATCTACATTCTGTAGAAGCCTAATCAAAGAACTACTACTTCTCAGTATATTTATTCCTTATTGAAATTTGTCATAAATAATAAATCCCTCTTTCCAACAAACAGCTCAGTTCATACATACAATACTAGGAATGAAAACTATCTAAACAAGGGCTTAAGAGCACTTATTTTAGTTCATAAAGGGGTCCACTTCAGGAACACACATTTTCAATAATTTACCAGCAACCATAAACAATTTAGCGACAAAGTGCAACTCCTTCTACACCATTGAAGAATTTTTGAATAGAACTAAATTATGTATATAATCATACTATTAGTAACATTACATCAGCTTAAAAAATTATAGATTGTCATGTTCCACATCCACAAGGAACTCCTCAATATGATCTATGGAATGAACAACTAATCTTACATCTAAAAATAGCCAACAACATTATGCCTTGTTGTTGTAAAATATTGATACAAAATTAGCAAGAACTTCAACCCTGTCTTGTCTTTTCTTCTTCTTCTTCTTCTTCTTCTTCTTCTTCAATGGCTGCTTCACAACCCGGGCCATTTGGATCCTCCCTCCCACCACCAGCTTTTCTGAACTGCACAGGTGGGAGTTACACCTCCAGTACATTCTCCGATCCCGAAATTATCCAGGCCTCAACTTACAATAACTTCCCTTTTTTCTGCACCCTACAGTTCCAATATCTCTCTCTCTCTCTCTCTCTCTCTCTCTCTCTCTCTCTCTCTCTCTCTCTCTCTCTCTCTCTCTCTCTGTGTGTGTGTGTGTGTGTGTGTGTGTGTGTGTGTGTGTGTGTGTTTGCAGGGTGCACGTGCATTCATTCATTTCATTTCATTTTATTTTTCTCTTCTCCACTCACCCGCCTCCCCACTCCACCCCTAATCCGCATCTTGTTCCTCCTATCTAATACGTACTTGCTCATGAAGGGTGTGTAGTATCCATCCCCACCACTGTGACACCACATCCTTTCTATCTTCCCTCCGCTCCTGCCCCCCCCCCCCCCCCCCCCCCCGTGGGCTGAAAGTGTTGTATTTGTGTGTGTGTGTGTGTGTGTGTGTGTGTGTGTGTGTGTGTGTGTGTGCCTGTCATGTCTAATCACGTTTTTGCAATGAGTTGTAAACTGTCCTATTACTATATTGATAAGTTTTCATTACTTCTTTGTGTCTTAGAAGCTACTGTTTTCAGTCGAGAGCTGATCATATATTCAATTTCCAATTCAAGATTTCATTTATTATTGTTGTTGTAATATTGCTTATTTTATGATGAAATACTTTAAATAATTCATTTCAGGGTTTTGGGTTGTTTTTTCCTTTCTTTGATTTACATTTGAATAGGTAATAATGACTGTCACATATATTTATGTAATCAAAAAGATTACATTTTATTTTCCTGCTGTTTAAATATGTAAAGATCAGAGTACTGTATAAGAGGAAAAATAGGTATTTTGTATTTCAATTTCAGTTATTCAATAAGTATTTTGTACTTCAATTCTTGCTTTATGGAGATAAAAGTTTCATAAATGTTGTAGTGGCAATTTTTTTCTGAAGAAACGAAGAAGTGTAGGTGTCTTTGTTAAATGTTGTATTTATTCATTATTCCTGAATAAACTAATTTGAGATTTTGGTGTCGTGTGTCATTTTAACAACATACGTAATTAAGGCCCCAGTAGATGACAGTGGGATCTTGTTCACTGCTGTCACCAGTTTGTCTCCAGCTGAAATAAGTGTTCCATCTCTTATATTTACAGTAAACAAAAACCTTTACTTATTCCTGATTGAGAGTGAATAAAACAGTACATGATTGATCACCCATGTTCAGTAAAAACGTTTGTTTATATAGGAAAAATTTAAAGTAGGAAAAATATTATAAAAAGTAGATAAAGTTTATTTACCAGTCGAAGGAGCACGGGTAGTGAAAGTAACATAAATAAATAAAACACACACACACTTAAACGCAAGCTTTCGAAACCCAAATCCTTTCCTCTTCCCTCTCCTTTCCTACTCTGCCTGAAGAAGCAACAAATGGTTGCGAAATCTTGCGTTTGTGTGTGTGTGTGTGTGTGTGTGTGTGTGTGTGTGTGTGTGCGTGTGTGTGTGTGTGTTTTATAGAAGGAAACCTTCCGGGTGGGATAATTTATATAAAAGATAGAAATCAGATGACTTACCCAAAGCACAGGCCCGTCGACAGACACAAATAAAATCACACACAATATATATGTATTTATTTATTCAGAAAAACTGGAAGAAAGTTGGACTTAACAGGCGAGAAGACACCGGTTCGTTGATACACAAATAAATAAACACACACACACACACACACACACACACACACACACACACACACAAAACTGAGCTTTCTCAACCTAAGGTTGCTTCATCAGAAAGAGCAGGGAAGGAGGAGGAAGAGGAGAGGATCAGGGTTTTAAGGGAGTGGGTAAGGAGTCATTCCAATCCTGGGAGAGGAAGGACTTACCTTTGGGGAGGGGGGGGGGGGGGGGGGAAGGAAACATAAACAAGCGCACCCACATAAACACGCTTAGGGTAAGTTATTCGATTTCTATTTTTTTTTTTTTTATATATATTTTTTCCTTTTTTTCTGTAATTTCACTTTCTTTAAGTCAAGTCTTGCTGTGACTTCTTCTTGTGAGTAGGCTTAATAAAAGGGTGATTTATATACAGTATAACCCCGATTTTGTGCGACCTCGATTTAGCATAAACCCCAATTTAACGAAAGAATTTTCAAGTCCCGAAAATTATTCCATAAGTGCAATACAATTTTATATTCGATTTAACGTAATTGTATTATAAAAAACCTGCATTTAGCATTAGGAAATGTCGAGATTTCAAAGTATTTATTTCTATTTGTTATGGTTACGCAACAATAAAAACCTATGAAAAAGATGTCATAAGCTTGTGAAGGATGATTTGAGGCATATAATTGAGGTTTTCCTTCTCACATTATAAATCGCAAATTTCACGACGACATATACCATACACCTATCCTGTGGGTGGAAAATGGGCCTGTGTGCTCATAAACAAAAAAGCCGATGTGCAGAACACACAGAGTACAAAATCATTGAAATGCTGTGTGTCTAGCATGTGTCAAGTCTAGATCAGTGGCATGGTCGTACTGTACTTAAGTGATATATTGGCGGTGGTCGTTGTGCATGTCGGCAATCACTTGTTTGTTAATATGCGTAAAGTGATACACCTGTGTTCTGACAAAAAATAATATGACATTAAATTTCTACCACATTATAATTTCCATTGCAAATTATCAGTGTTTTAAATGATTAGTCTCTGCCAATTAGATCATGGGGCTTAGTAGGTGTATGTGTGAATGTAAATGGTTCACATTGTATTGTGAAAAGTAAAGACACTTACTTTAAAAAATTACAAATCATCATTGTTTGAAATTAGTGTCTTTAAATTAAATCATGTGGTTCATTAGGTGGATTGGTGATCGTAAATGGATCACCTGGTACTGTAAAAAGTGATGACACATTCGTAACAAAACAAATGTCCACGCACAAACACCATTCAATGACTTCACGGAGTATATATTCAGTCAACTTCATATATTTAATGGCACAGACTCCCATAATCACTCACGACAATACCTCACGAACACAACAAACCAGACTGTAGCTTTATATCTAGCACTATAAACACATTTAAGCATTTCACACTTCTAATTATAGTGGCAACTCATTGCCCAACAATCCCTGAGCTACAGGCACGCACATAAGAGATCATCACAACCACACAACTTTAAATTTTCAGTCAGAGCCTTCATCAGTAAAGAATTCAAATGCATTCACGGAATCACTCAGGCATAAGACATGCACATACGACAACCATCTCTGGCTGCTCTGTTCTAGTGGCATCTTGTTAATGAGGTAGGAAGGGGAGTAGAGGGGGAAGGGTGTGGACAGGCTCTGATAGGTGGAAATGAGGTGCAGCCTAGAATACAGTAAAGAGAAGGGCAGGTGAGGGGAAAAGAAGGTCCAGAGGGGTGTTGTGAAAAATCATACAAAATATGTGGATATAGTTGGAAGAGAAACAAATTGTTGCAGCTCCTCTAACTGGTCAAGGTAACATGGTCTCTGAGATAAGCATATAATGAGACTGGAATAGGAAGTGCTGGATAGGGGCCTTGGGCGGGTCTTCATTGGGGTCTTCCACAGGGATATGAGCCATGTGGTTGAGGATTTAGGATTGGGAGTGGCATAGAGGTGGTCTGTGGTGTTGTTGATGTTGGATAGGTGATGGAACACTACTTTAGGAAGCATTGGAAGGAGTATCGGTAGGATATCTTTCACTTCAGGCCTTCACTGCAAATATGTCCTCCACGGTTGGCAAGACTTTAAGGTTGGGGGGGGGGGGTTATATGGAAAGGATGGCGGCTGTGAGGTACTGTTTCTAATTTGTAGTTTTAATGTGGATGGAGCCATCAGTGAGATAGAAGTTAACATCCAGGAATGGTGGGTTGACGAGAATGAATTGAAATGTATGAGAAAGGCATTGTGGTTCTGAAGGAATGAGGATAAGATGTTCTGCCCATGGGTCCAAATCATGAAAATATCAGCAGTTAACCTAATTCAAATCAGGAGTTTAGGGTTTTTAGAGGCAAGGAAGGGAAATGATCATTCATTGTGATTCAGATACAAAAGTCAGTGTAGTTCGAAAGATGGTAAGAAATACAGGAAACAAAAAAGGAAAAGTTTGAAATTTCTTAAAACATTAATCATCTACATAATAGAAAGTCAGGTTTTTTCAGCATAGCCTTCTGCACACTGCACAATATTGTCTTAAATTTGGAAGCTTGAACATTAGTTTCCCACAAATAGTTTGATGGCATGTTATCCAGCAATTACACATACCCTTATCGACATCTTCATTCTTTTCAAATTGTGGATGACATCACTGATGCACATTCCATGTCTGTTGTTTGGGTGAGTGGCTTTTGCTGACATTGCCAACTGACAAATGTAAGCTAAAATCACCTAGTTTGATTATTTTAGAGGTGTTGGCCTTTACTGTGCAGTCTCTCTCTCTCTCTCTCTCTCTCTCTCTCTCTCTCTCTCTCTCTCTCTCTCTCTCTCTCTCTCTCTCTCTCTCTCCCCCCCCTTCTTCTTCTTCACCTCTTATTTAACAATTTTGATTTTGTAGTGTAAAGATGAAACCATGCCTCATTACATGTCACAATGTGCTTGGAAAAGTCCACTCTTTCTTTTTTGAATCGAGTAATAGTCTCTCACAGATTTCCAACATGACCTGTATTCTGCTGTTCCATTAACAAATATGGAAGCTATTAAGTACCAGTTTTAAGGCCAAGCTGTTCAGTGCTAATGGTATGAGCACTTCCAAAATGCTGCTGCTTTATTTATTTATTAATAAAAAGAGAAACAGTTTGGATGTTATCACAAGTGAGACTTAACCTCGGGTGTCGATCATGAACTTCATTTTCTACATGTTCCAGAGTACTCTTAAATTGTGTGACTCGAGTAAATACTCGGATCTGGGACAATGTTGCATCTCCAAACTGTGCCCCCCCCCCCCCCCAGGGGAGCCCCACAGCTCTTTTATGGGTACGTGTGGGGCACGCACGGGGCCCCAAGCCGAAGCAGCCTTTCTTCTGTCCCAGGCTGCTTTCCTCTTTCCCCTCGGTTTGTGCCTTCGCCTGGAGACAGGCATTCTCATTCAGTGAAAGGTTTTCTTTTTCAGAGGCTTCTCCTTTTCTTGGTCCTCATCCTTTCCTGTCATTTCGCCTTCCCCTCTTGCTCCTTTCTCCTTGTCCTCAACCCACCCTTTTAATCTCTGCCTCGGCATTTGAGATTTTCCTTCCTTCATCCCTTTCTCTTCTTTCCTCCCTGTGCGTGTCTGAAGGTCAACCCACGCTCTGCGTAGCCGATGACGGGGTAAGGCGTAACTCCCCGCCCTGGGTAGACATGTAGAGTATGTTTGTAACCCCCCCCTCCCCGGTAAAGGCCGGGTCCGGGCAGGGGTGATTACCCGAGCTGGTACCTTCCGATTATGCCAATTGGTCCCTCTGTCCGTTCTCGGGAGGTGTGACCTGAGGTGAAAACAGTCACCTAAGGCGGGTGCGCCCTCAGTGAGGGCCTCCATAAGGAAGGAGCGCGCCATCGGAGACAACGGTAATCATGGGGGACACTTCCGCGATGAAACCTTCCAAATCTATTCTGACCCTGACCCAAAAAAGAAAACATGACGAATCACAGTCCAAGAAAGTCTTACCTAACATTCCCAAGTTCCTCGTAGTATCTTGTACTGATCATTAGGATTTTTCTTCCGTGAATCCTTTTCTTATTCAGAAGGGAGTCGATGCGATCGCAGGTCCCTTGAAGACCTGCTCCAGACAGCGCAATGGGACCTTGTTACTTGAAATTGAGAATGCCTTTCAGGCACAGAAATTATTTTGGACTACGCTCGTGCATACCTTTCCTGTGAAAGTGGGGGCTCACCGCACCCTCAACTCTTCACGGGGGGTAGTCTTCACGAGATCCCTGGATGGGTTATCCGGCGAGGAAATACTTAACTATATGTCCGATCAGGGAGTTACGGCTGTTCATCGCGTAGTGAAAAATGTTAACAATGATCTTGTGCCGACTCGTACTGTCTTCCTGACTTTCGACAGGGTTGACCTACCATCTAAGGTGAAAACGGGCTACAAAGTCATCTCCGTTCGCTCGTATATACCAAATCCTATGTGCTGCTACCATTGCCAGAGATTTAATCATACTAGTAAATCTTGTCCTAATGCAATCAAGTGCGCCACCTGTGGCTACGACGCCCATGAGGGTCAATGTCCACCTCCATCCCCTCTCTGCATTAATTGCATGGGTGACCATGCTGGGACTGCCCCTTCTATAAAGAAGAGCGGGTCATCTAGGAGATTTACGTCAAGGAAAAGGTTTCAACATGTGTCGCTCGGAAGTTACTAGCGAGTAGGAAGCCCGCTGTACTCGCAGCAGGTACTTACAGCCAGGTCCTCACCTCCCCTGGACCAACTAAGGAGGTAGGCACTCAGATCGGCTAGCCCGAAAATTGCTCGTTCCACCTCTCCAATCCCTTCTGCCTGTTCTACAGTGAATTCATCAACCAGTTCCCACACATCCCGGGCACCTAAATCTGCTGCCCGGAGTTCTACAAAAGAACCCATTCGTGATGATTTTCTAAAAACTGTGTCTTCTCAATCGTCATCCGCTTCTTCTACTCATCATGCCTCTAAAAAGGCTCACAAAAAGAACAGTCCCCCCTCTTCCCCACCGCGGCGTGACTCTTCGGTCACGCCATCCAACAGTAGCTGGCCTCGGCCATCTTCTGTTTCACTGGGACGCTTTGTCAGCCGGGCCCATGGACCTTTACCTGCGGTGGAAGCTGCCCCTCCTGATCAACTCGGGGAAGTGGCAGACACGTCAGTCGAACCCATGGAACACAATCCTTTGCCTCTCGATAGCAATAGCAGTGCTCCCTCGAAGTCCGGTCCTCAGCGGCCGTCAAGGTGACCCCGCTTGCTTGTTCCTTCTTTTCTTCTCATTTTTTATCATGGCACTTCTTCAATGGAATATTCGCGGCATTCGTTCCAATCGGGAGGGATTAAACTCCTCCTTAGATTGCACCATCCCATCTCATTGCATACCCACCTACAGGCAGTTGCCATCCGCATCACTCTCTCCATCTTTTCCCTCTGTAGTGTCTATTCGCCATCGTCGTCTGCCCTTACTAGGGCAGATGTGCTACACCTCGTTGACCACCTCCCTTCACCTTTCGTGTTGGTAGGCGACTTCAATGCCCACCACCCCCACCCCCTATGGGGTTCTCCAGCACCTTGCCCCCAGAGGCTCCCTTCTAGCAGACCTCTTCAACCATCTTAATCTTGTCTGCCTCAACACCGGTGCACCAACCTTCCTTTCCGACACTACAGATACTTACTCCCACTTAGACCTCGCTATATGCAGTTCTCAGCTTGCGCGGCGGTTCTAGTGGTATGCACTTTCTGACACGTACTTGAGTGATCATTTCCCTTGTGTCATTCACTTCCTGCATCATTCCCCATCTCCTCGACCCACCAGTTGGAACATCTCTAAAGCCGACTGGGGGCTTTATTCTTCCACGGCCGTTTTTCACGATCAGAATTTTCCCGGCTGTGACAGTCAGGTCGAATACCTCACAGAGGTTAATCTCACCACTGTTGAACATTCCATACCTCATACATCCTCTTCTCCACGTCGCATCCTGGTCCCTTGGTGGACTGCAGCCTGCCGCGACCCTTTTAGAGCCCGGTGACGTGCTTTATGCACCTTCCACTGCCACCCGGTGTTGTAGAATTGTATCAATTATAAATGATTGCGAGCACAATGTCGTCGTGTTATAAAAGACAGCAAAAAAGCTTGCTGGTCTGCTTTTACCAGTTGTTTTAACCGCTCTCCTCCCTCCTCAGCTGTCTGGGGTGGCCTACGCCGTTTATCTGGCATCAAGGTCCACTTCCCAATTTCTGGCCTGACCGTCGAGAATGCAGTCCTTGTGGACCCCGCTGATGTTCCCAACGCTTTGGACCACTCCTTTGCGGAGGTTTCAAGCACTGCCCATTACCACCTGCCTTCCTCCCTCGCAAATAGGCAGAGGAGGCACGGCCGCCTTCTTTCCACTCTTTTAATCGTGAAAGTTATAATGTGTCCTTCACCATGCAGGAGCTAGACCGTGCTCTCGCCCTGCCCCGATCTTCTGCTCCTGGGCCCGATTCCATCCATATTGAGATGCTGAAGAACCTTTCTCCTGCTGGCACGTGTTTCCTTCTTAGCGCCTATAATCGCATATGGACTGAAGGTCAGGTTCCCACAAGTTGGCGTGAAGCCATTGTTGTCTCCATCCCCAAACCAGGCTTCTCGAATCTCGACACCTCCTGACTAATGTTCAATGTGGTTTTCGTAGACACCGCTCTGCTGCTGATCACCTCGTTACCTTGTCGACCTTCATTATGAATAACTTTCTAAGGAAGCGTCAAACAGTAGCAGTGTTCTTTGACTTAGAGAAGGCTTGCGATACCTGTTTGAGGGCGGGCATTCTCTGCACTTTGCACACATGGGGCCTTCGTGTCCGCCTCCCTCTTTTTATTCAAGCGTTTTTGGCAGATTGCAAGTTCCGGGTACGGGTGGGCTCTGTTTTGTCCGATACCTTTCGCGAGGTGAATGGGGTCTCCATCTTGAGCGTGGCTCTGTTTGCCATTGCAATCAATCCGATTGTGAATTGCCTTTCAGCCGACGTTTCCGGATCCCTTTTTGTAGACGATTTTGCAATTTATTGCAGTGCCCAACGGACGTGTCTCTTGGAGCATTGTCTTCAACACTGCCTAGACCGCCTATACTCTTGGAGCATTGCAAACTGCTTCCGCTTCTCCACGGAAAAAATGGTGTGTATATACTTCTGGAGATACAAGGAATTTCTTCCACCATCTCTACGTCTCGGGCCCGTTACTCTCCCATTCGAGGAGACAACAAAATTCTTTGGGGCTAATGTTTGATCGGAAACTTTGCTGGTCCTCACACTGGTCGTACCTGGTTACCAGTTGTGCCCGATCCCTTAATGTTCTTCGTGTCCTTAGTGGCACATCATGGGGAGCGGATTGTACCGTCCTGCTTCACCTTTACCAGGCCATTGTTCAATCGAAGCTGGACTACGGAAGCTTTGTATACTCTTCTGAACGGCCGTCTTTTCTCCGCCGTTTCAACTCCATTCACAATCTGGGATTACGCCTATCGACCAGTGCATTTTATACCAGCCCTGTTGAAAGTCTTTATGCCGAAGCTGCTGTTTTACCCTTGACCTCTCGGTGTGACATACTCTTGTGTCGGTACGCATGCCGACTGCTGTCGATGCCCACCCATCCATCTTACCCATTATTCTTTGATGACTCCCACAATCGCCAATATCGGTTGTCTGCGGTAGCCTTGCTTCCATCTGGAGTTCGGTTTCGCCGCCTGCTTCAGCGACTTGATTTTACTCTTCCTTCCACTTTTCGGTTGAGCGAGAGCCCATTGCCATCGTGGCATCAGGCCCATGTTCACACCCACCTTGAACTTAGTTCGCTCCCCAAGGAGAGCACTCCGGATTTGGTATATCGCTTGAGGCTTGTCGAACAACGTTCGCGTTTCGACAATGCCATATTTATTTACACTGATGGTTCCAAGAGCACTGACGGTGTCGGTTCTGCCTTCGTCGGTCGGGGATAACCTGTTCCAACACAAGCTCCCCGACCGGTGCTCGAATTTCACGGCTGAGCATTTTGCCCTCCACCCGGCTGTTTTATACATCCGTTATTGCCGCCATCCCTTTTATGCAATCTGCTCTGACTCCCTTAGTGCCCTGCAGAGTCTTAAGGACCCTTTCTCGACCCATCCTGTTGTGTGCCCAATCCAACACTCTCTTCAGTTGCTAGCAGATAACGGCTGTCATGTTTGTTTTCTGTGGGTCCCTGGCCACGTGGGTGTGCTCAGGAATGAGACAGCCGACATTGCAGCCAAGGCAGCAGCTCTTTTGCCTCACATGGCTACCTTTTGCGTCCCCTCAGACGATATTCAACGGGCTCTTCGCCGGTGTATTGTGTCGTCCAAGCACAGTTCGTGGTTCTCACTCCACGACAATAAGCTGAGAACCATAAAACCAATCCTGACCACTTGGAGGACCACATCACGCCCCTCTCGGCGAGAGGTGGTCAACCTGGCCCGGTTGCGGATTGGTCACTGCCGATTCAGCCACCGTCATTTGCTAACCACTGACCCTGCACCGCTGTACTGCTGTGGTGAATCGCTGATGGTGTGACATGTTTTACTGTCTTGTACTAATTTTAATCATCTCAGTGTAGCCCTTAATTTGCTGTCTACTCTGGAGGAACTTTTAGCTGACGACACACGAGCAGCCGCTAGAGTTTTACGTTTTATCAACGTGACTAATTTATCAAAGTATATTTAACCCTTCTATTTATATATATATATATATATATATATCCTGTTTTAGCTTTCTCTTGATACTCTCCTTTCTGGCAGTTATAAATTTTTTCGAGATCTAGCGAATCTCTGTCCTGGTCTGGGCGCTAATGACCTGTGAAGATGTGTAGCTTGAAAAGAAAAGAAAGAAAGAGGAAAAAGAAAAAAGTTATAATCTGAGGATTTAACCCATTCATAAGTTAAAAAAAAAAATATTGTGTAACAACCTAAAGAACCTATTCTATAATGAGGTCAGAACAGAGTGCAGTTATAAGCAAAGCCAATTCCCTCCTCTGTAATACACTGACCTTGAACCCCCTCCTGCTCTGTCTTCCCATTCATAACTAGGTGTGCAGTACAGTGGCTCAATTACCTTTAATATTTAGCACACATTTTTCACGGTGAATAAATCTGTTCTAGTTTTAATTATGACTAACTTGATTGTCACAATCTCCTAGCCAGTAGACGATGGAGTGGATTTATTCACCATGGAATATTGCAGCAACAGCTGTGGATGTCCCAAAAATACACTCTTATGCATATTTTGATAGGGAATATCTGTCTTATTTTTCTTGGTGTTTTGTGATTACAATATGACTGGCAATACACCTCGTGACAGTTTGTCCAAGCACAATGATGATTGGCTCAGATAACTCGGACACAAACAAGTCAGTGCAGATAGCCTGCCAGCTAGTGGAAGAATAGGTGATGCTACAATTTTAACATTGTGGGGTAGAAATGGGAGCTGTTCTATGCTGCAGTGCAGGTATACACTCACATGCACAGAACACAGGATTTCAGGAGGGCTCTGTCTACTTTTTTCACTATGGTCTGCAGGCAAAATACATTTCAGATTTGAGCAATCTTTTGGCTTTTGTGCTAGATGTTCCACACATATTCCAGTGAGTAATTTCTTTTATAAAGACAGTGAAAATTCTTCTGTAGCCATTGAACTGCATTTAAAAACTACTTCAATATTCCTCGTATTTTTACTTGACAGCTCTTTACACACTCTAATTGATGTGTTAACTTCAAAATGACAGACAGCAAAATAAATTATCAAGGAGTAGTAAAGCAGCTGAAATAACAGGGGGGAAACCCTCTGGGCCTGTTGTGACACTAATTTTATTCTACGTGTAGTATGTCCAAGAACTTGCCTCTCTAGCACATACAGATGATGGTATGTCAGTTTCAAAGGAAAGAAGTCTTCAAACATAAAAGTTAACTTCTAGTGTTTCCCACAGAACTATATAAACGACCTAGTAGATAATGTTGACAGTTTTTGTAGATTATGCTGTCAAATACAGAGAAGTCGCAGTTTTACTAAAATGCTGAAAGATCTGCCGTATATTGATGCTTGTTTCAGGAAGTGCAATTGACCCTTGTAATAAACCTGCCCTTAAACAATATGAAAAGTTCAGTTAATAATTTTATAAGTTGTTAGTTTGGAAATGTCTCGTTTAGAGTCTCGCCTGCTTTTGTAATGAAAGTGTCCAAACAGTGTGCAAAGCTTATTATGTATCCTATTCATTTGATGATGTAACAGTCAGTTATTGAAAATATGTAATTCAGCACTCATCTTTTAACATTGGCATAATCAGTGGTTGGTTTATATGTTCATTTTTAGACTTTGGAAAGGCAGTTGGTGTTGTATATAAATTTGGTAAACAATACTCTCATCTCATAGCTGTTTCAAGTTAGATCCCCTTCGTACTTCGTCTTCTCGTAATAGCGGATATTGTTGTTCTAAAGTACTAAAGAGAGCACATCAAACTAATTAAATTAGATTATATTACAGTTCTTTCTTATTATCTCATACTCGCCTTTCATGTAAGTATACAGTAAACAGTGACAAAAAGAGTTCATTCAAAATTGTTATTGATATTATTTTAACATCTTTGGCTTAGTCATTATTGAGCAGTATTTTCTTACAAATTGGCGTACTTTATGAAAGAAAAATTTATAACATCATTACTTAAAAAGAAAGAAATTGGAAAAGTTTGTGGAAATGAACATTTCTATATTTAAAAATTATGAAAACTTATTTTCTGTGATGCAAAAATGCCTAGAAATAGTAAGACTTTAGACTTCAAAAATAAGATGTTGAGCAATTGAAGATAATACACTCAAAATAAAATCCAACAGATAAACTTTAGGTTTTGGATTTGCCATGAAATTTGTAATATTATACACCACACTACTGGAAAGATACCCAAGATAGTAATCAATTTCACCCTCAATAAACAGCTGTAATATTTTGTAAATAAAGTAACAAAGACCCTTGATTGTATGATTATATCATTTCTGAACAGTCACCAAAATCTGTAAATTTACAAAAATGTTTGGGAATATACGTAAGTTGGTAATTGAAAGGGGTAAGGCAGATACAATAAAATTCTTTGGAAAAAATCCTCAGAAAGAAAGGTAGTAGCATACAGACCACCCATTCAACCAATACTTGAATATTGTGAATCTACATGGAATCCACACTGGATGGGATTGACATGGTAGACAGAAGATCAAAGAAAAACAGCTCCCTCCTTTATCTCCCCATCCCCCTTGCAGGTTTATTTAGTAAGAGGGAAAATGTCGCGGAGATGATCAGCTGACTTCAGTGGCAGATGTTGTGCATCATGACATCTGCACATTCTGAGAGCATACATTTTCAGAATACTGTAGCAAGATATTGCTTCCTACTTATATATATCACAGAAAAATATTAGGATAAGATTAGAGCCTACACTGGTGGTTATTGCCAGTCATTTATCCTGCGAAGCTTGCTCACCCTGTAAAGTTGCTTGCAGTCTTTAAATGTGTAGACTTCTTCATTCTATTTATACACAGCAGTAGTGTTACAAAATATAACACCATTGTGGCCAACATGTCTCTTAACAATATGTTTAATTGTTGATAATATTAAATTGAAAGTGTCGAATACCTTATCTAAATATGGGGTTGATTCAAATGAAAACCTTAAATAGCCCTTCTTTTTAATTAATTAATTATAAAAATGAACATCCAAGTCATGTCTTTGTTTTCTAGCCTAGTTTCCTTCTGTTGAAGGACATCAACTGTGTGTGTGTGTGTGTGTGTGTGTGTGGTGTCACACCACAGTTTTCGTCATTTCTGAAATGACTGCCTTTCTTCTCTCTCTCTCTCTCTCTCTCTCTCTCTCTCTCTCTCTCTCTCTTTCCCCTCCAGCAATATTTATTGCATCTAATGGGAATTATACATATGATGTTTCATCAACACTCCCTGTTTTTTCACATCATTCAAGTGGCCTTCCTCCTTCATAAAACATATCAAGGCTAGTTGAGGTCTTACAGTTATTTCCCAATTCCTTTGTTGATTGGCAGATTAAATACCAGCTGTTGAGGTGTGATAACTATGTATGGTCTCCCCACTGCTGCAAAATTGGCACTCAATTGAACTGCCTTCTGCTGATGTCACCATCTATGCCAGTGACTAACTGTACTCCTCTCTACTTCTACACAAATGTTTGTGAATATTCCACAGTTTTTTCTTCCTCTGAAGTGAAAACCTCCAAGACAGCACACTGCTTGTGATGTACATCACTTACAGACACAATCTGTGTGTGTTCATTTATTTATTTGTGATGCTGTCACACCTGTGCTCCTTTGCCTGATGAGTAATCTTCGTCTATTTTTTATATATAATTTTTCGTAATGTGTTTGAATAAGATGTACTTGTTACCGTCTCCGCCCTTAGCTATTTAATGCTCTAAAATTGTTCCACTAGCTTCCTAGAAGTGAATGAGCATGACTTTTCCAGATGGAATGCGGATATTCCCTCCCTTCCTCCTCCTCCTCCTCCTCCTCCTCCTCCTCCTCCTCCTCCACCCCTCTCTTTCCAGTGATGTGTGGTGCCCATTCTTGCTCGACCTTCTTGTTTCTGTTTGGTGGTAGTGGTTCAGTGAACCCAAGTCTCATCACCTGTAACAGTTTTTTCCCCAAAACAGTGTCACATTTGATATAAAAATTTACAGGCAAGTTTACAGTCATGTATTTGGTAGTCAGCTGACTTGGCTCTCACCCAACAAACACCATATTGAAGTGCAGTACATTGTGTACAATATTCTGTGTTGAATCTATGCTAACCTTCAAACTTGTGGCTTTCTTGTTCAGGGTTGCACATGAATTCTCATTCACAAGTTCCTCCACTAGCACAGTGCTCTCATGTCACTAGTGGTGACTTACCTGCAACTTGGAGAATCTTCCACAGAAGTTACACTAGGTTTTAACCCTTTCACTGACAAAGCTGTGCATCCTGCCTTCTGGGTTGAGCGCACTCTTGAGACCATCTAATCCCACTCACTACGTTAAAGGGGCACCAATGCCTGTGCTGAACTTATCGCTCAGCTTCCCTTGGCCTGTGCTGAATTTTCTTGGAGCCAGCAGTCACGTCGGTCCCACCTTCCAAACGTGATCACCGACACACAGTGTATAAGCGTACTTTTTACGTGGCTTTCAATCTTCAGATATATTACTGGACAGTCTTTAGTCCATTTAAACGGGTTTCGAAGAAATTTTATATGAACAGTCATACAAGTCCTCTATGAACATTGATGAAATTTAACTATCGTAAAAATAATACTGGGTTAGATGTAATCACTTGCTTTACTTCATTTACAAAGTTGCGCATAGTAAGCGTGAATTTTTAGTGAATTTCAGCTGTTGTATCTGGCCACATTCTACAACAATAAGCATTCTCTTAGGAATAATGAAGAAAAGCATTTTACTAGGCATATTCAACCAGAAAATGTTAAGCAAAGTCACTAGAAAAATTGATGTCAGAAAAAATCTCATAGTTTGGCTTCTTATATATTAAGGACTGGAAGTATGACAGAAGTGAAACTTGGCATATAGTAACCTGACAAACCAAGGTTCTCAAATATAGTTTCATTTATGTACCACTTTCCTATAGTGAGTAAATTTAGTTCAAATGTGCCCATCAAGTCATACAAGTGACTATATCTCAGTATTGTTTTGACAATCATTGAATATTACCACTGTTTGTACGTTGAGAATATTTTTCCTATCCTTCTTATTGATCTGGGCTTTGGACCGGCACTGGCGAAGATTTTTATATAAATACAAATAAAAACACTCACAAACATTCAAGCTTTCGCCACCGCTGGCAGCTTCTTCAGGAAAAGAGGAAGGAAGGAGAGGAGAAAGGAAAGGATTCAAGCGGTGGCCGAGGGCATGGATATTTGTGCCGTCCTAGTTCGTAAGTAGCTCATAAGTAGTTTGTAAGTTTAGGGACTGATGACCCCGTAGTTAAGTCCCATAAGCTTAACAAACATTTGAACACTGAAAGGATTCGGCTTTCAAGGAAGTGGAAAAGGAGTCATTCCAATCCCAGGAGTGGAAGGACTTACCTTAGGGGGGGGGGGGGGGGAAGGTGAACAAATACACACACACTCACACATATCCAGACACACACACACACACACACACACACACACACACACACACACACACACACACACACCTAGGCAGACATTTGTAAGAAACAAAGAAGTTGGACAGAGATACCACTTGAGACAGAGGCTCTGTCCACAGAACCGAGGCAAAGATGGTAGGTGGGAACTTGAATTTAGTGGAGGTTGAGACTAGGTGGGCAACGGGAGGAGAGAATATGTTGGAGGGCAAGTTCCCATCTCCGGAGTTCTGAAAGATTGGTGTTGGTGGGAAGTATCCAGATAACCTCATTACCAACAAAAACTGTCTGCCTGTGAACGTTCATGCGAATGGATAGTTTGTTGCTGGTCATTCCCACATAGAACGCTTCACAGTGCAGGCATGTCATTTTGTAAATCACGTGGGTGCTATCGCAAGAGCTCTGCCCTTGATCGTGTACACCTTCCGGGTTATAGGACTGGAGTGAGTGGTGGTGGAAGGGTGCATAGGGCAGGTTTTACAATGGGCAGTTACATGGGTATGAGCCAGAGGGTAGGGAAGGTGGTTTGGGGATTTCATAGGGATGAACTAGGAGGTTAGGTGGGCAGCGGAAAGACACTCTCGGTGGAATATGAAGGATGGATCTCATTTCGGGTTAGGATTTAAGGAAGTTGTATCCTTGCTGGAGAGCCACATTTAGAGTCCACTCCAAGTCCCGGAAACTATCTAGTGACAAGAGGGGCACTTCTGGGGTTCTTCTGTGGAAGGTTCTGAATTTGGGGGGGGGGGGGGGGGGATGAGGAAGTGGCTCTGGCAATTTGCTTCTGTACCAGATCAGGAGGATAGCTGCGGGATGTGAAAGCTGTTATTAGGTTATTGGTGTACTGGTTCAGGGATTCGGGACTGGAGCAGACTCGTTTGCCATGAAGACCTAAGCTGTAGGGAAGGGAATGTTTGATGTGGAATGGATGGCAGCTGTCATAATGGAGGTACTGTTGTTTATTGGTTGGTTTGATGTGGACGGATGTGTGAAGTTGGCCGTTGGACAGATGGAGGTCGACATCAAGAAAAGTGGTATGGGATTTGGAATAGGACCAGGTGAATTTGATGGGACTAAAGGAGTTGAGGTTGAAGAGGAAATTCTTGAGTTATTCTTCACTATTAGTCCAGATCATAAAGATGTCCTCAATGAATCTATACCAAACCTTGGGTTGACTGCCTTGGGTATCCAGGAAGGCTTCCTCTAAGCGTCCCATAAATAAGTTTGTGTATGAGGGGGCCATCCTTGTTCCCATGGCTGTTCCCTTTAGTTGTTGGTATGTTTGGCCCTCAAAAGTGAAAAAGATGTGGGTTAGGTTGAAGCTGGCTAGGGTATTGAGGAAAGAGAGCTGGGAGTACAGTTTCGAGATTCTGTTGAAGACTCATCACTGCTAAAGAAGTCACACTCACTGTCACTCTTAGTGAGCATATCCAGGATCTCTTTATCCGTGCAACCACAGCAACATGACATTTCTACCGCAGAAAACAACAAAATGATGGATCACAGCAACAAATTCATATGCACTGTTGAGCTATACAGCCAGAACACTAATCAGCTAATGGAAGTGAAGTGCAGAAAGACAGCTCTGCGTGTTAACACGTCAGTAGCGCTCAGGAAGCAGTCACTCAGCGTCTGAGCAGTGAGGGGGCCAGTGGCACCGGATGTGTCAACACGTCATTAGCACTGCAGGGAAACCCAATGGCCACGCAAAGACACATCTGCAGTACGAGGGGAAAGGTGAGACAGGGCGAGTTAACACGTCCGCAACAATCAAAGAGTTAAACTTTCTAATTGTACACTTGCTGCAGCGACAAACACAAATTGCCGTGTACTGTCACACTGACATATAGCAATTGGTTTACTCCATCAATATACAGAACATTCATCACAGATTGTTGTATGACCTGTGCATGTTTACAGTTCAATGTCCATCTTGTTTTGGATGCTGCTGCCTTCTGCATTTTAGCATTACTCTGCCATCTGTTGATTACTTTGTAAAACTCAAGAAACGCTACTGTCATCTACCAACTCCCTCACATAACTTTTTGAAATTTTATGAAACTCTTTAGATTTTCATTAGTCAGCCTCTTGTAACAGAAAATAGACATGATTTAACTAATTTGGGATGTTTCTGTGGAGTTTAATCTGTATTTATCTTACTGGGTAGTTTAATAATTTAAATTATGCTATTAAATATCTCTTGGAATTGTCTATATTCATAAACAAAATATAAATCAAGGATTACCTGGCCGCAGCTGAGCACATTGAGGCGCTATGTGAAAGACCGTTCCCTGTCTGGGTTTCGAATCCTCTCTCGGATATGGATGTTTGTTTCGTCTTTAGTATAAGGTAGTTCATAAGTAGTTTGTAAGTTTAGGGACTGATGACCCTGCAGTGAAGTCCCATAAGCTTAACAAGCATTTGAACATTTATTATTTTCTCTAAGATGCTGTGAGAATTAATTTTACTTACTTACCATTTACTAATATGGAAGAAGAGAACTGCCTCAACTTAAGTCTTTATTGAAACAGTCAATGCATATTGTGCAACGCAATTGAATGTACAACATTGTTTCTATAATTTTAGGTATTACATAAATATTGTGATGAATAAGAAAAAATTTAGTGAAAGAATGGTGTGATCTAACTGTGTGTTTCTAAAATTGATAAAATTTCAGTTCTTAATAGAGCATATAAGAAGTGAAGTAAATCTGATAGAAATGCTGTTGAATGAAGTACCTACATTTTTGTTCAGAATAAAGAAACTACTTTGAAAGACTAGTTTGGAATTTCATGTTCATAGGACATGTTCATTAGTACGTTCTGAAAAAAATGATTAGCTTTTTAGTTACCTTTGTTCAGCAATGTCCTATTGTCTAGTAGGCACAGGATCTGCTATGTGTCCTGATAACTCATTCCTTCGCATTGACATGTATAAGGCACAAATGGCTTCCTGTGGTAAACCATCTGTATTGCAGTCACATGGTTCCGAACTTCACCTGTAGTGTTTGGCATTGGGTCACAGCACTGCACCCATCGTGTCACCATATCCCGCACATTTTCGATTGGCAACAAGTCTGATGATTTGGTGGGCCAGGGCAAAGTTTGACTCCCTGTGACAGTAAGAAGGCACATGTTCATGCAGCAACATGTGGTCATGCTCAGACATGTTGATAAGTGGTGCTAGGAATATTGTGCAGAAAGGATGTGGGTAAGGGTTGCAGGATGTCACATAGGTCAAACTGATCACAGTGCCCTACACCCAATAGCACCCCCACAACATAAGGCCATGGGTTGTCACTAATAGGTCTTGTGCAAAATTCAGTCACTGTGATGCCGCTGCCTCTGTTTATGGTGAACTAAAATGTGTTCAGCATTTGCAATTGAACAGAACCTGGATTCGTCTTAAAACACTATTTGATGCCGTTCCTATCCCTACTAATGTCATTGCTTATGCAATTGCTTTTAGCATGTTTCTGCATATAAGATGAAAGTAAGTGGAGAAAAGAAAGAGACGCATGTTACTCATGCAGTAAGAAACAGCAACAGACTGGCACCCCTGATAGTATATAGTGTGTTACATATACCACTGTTCCAGCATAGCCTAGGAGAATGCCGATCTGTCCTTCAATGCCATTTGACTGAGGTGTAATTTTTTATGGGAATGATATTGGTGGCATGACCCGATTGTCATTGTTCTGCACACTGGCTAGACTGCCAAAACAAATCGTCTTACACGAGCATCAGTTTCCTGGATGGATGCATCCCATTTTCTAATGCCAATAATGCATTCCCTTTCAAACTGACTGATTTGATGGTACAATTTTCCCATACACATCTGTGAGGCATCCTGCAAGTTTTCTGAAGTGCCACTGATTCATTACCTTATTATAGCGACAGTGAGAGCTGCAAGCACATTTAAACTGTAGGTGGTGTTGTGCGTTAACATCAATGTTGACCATGAATCTGTGGGCTAACAAGATTCAAATACTAATCATTTCTGCAAAACATGTGAATACAAGCCTTTTTCTCTTAGTCTTTTGAGAGGCTCTGTTCATGACTGCCCCCCCCCCCTCTCCCCAATAGGTGTTGTCTTTTAATTTCTTCTGCCTCTAAAGCCTTCAAAATGTAGTGTTTTATTGTTAAAAAATCTTTCTTTCTGTTATTTCAGATTGTTTATGTTTTCTCTTTCTAGTTATTTCCTTATTTCTGTAACCCAAACTATTGTTGATTTATTCTTCCAGAAATAAAGGAGTTTTTTTGTTTTGCTAACTGGGTTTCATTAATTCAGGAAGAGAAAATTGATCTTTTTTTTTTTTTTTTTTTTTTTTTTTAAATAAATGAGGCTGTATTCAAGCATCCAATTTAAAAACTTGCTAGCATTATGATCATCCAAGTTAGGAAAAGTTCATAACATTTGCATTTGATGGAATATCAAGCTCATCCTGCATACATCTATTTAAGGATTTAGTTATTCTTATTGTAACTTCACAGTATATATACTCACTTACAAGATTTGTTGTTAATAATTCTACCAAGTTCAAAACAGCAGTGTGCATAACTAAACACCAGAAGAAAGGATGTTCTTCACTATGCAAAGTTAAATCTGACTTTGGCACAGAAAGGGGTGAATTATGCTACCACAAAAGTCTTCAGTCACCTACTAAATAGCATCAAAAGCCTGACAGATAGTCAAATAGCATTTAAAAATAAATTCAAAGAGTTTATTAATGAAAACTCCTTCTACTCATGGTATTATTTTTTAAATATAAATTAGTAAAACATAAAAAAGCAATAAAGATATTTGTGTCACGTAATATTTTGTGTAATGTAATATGTACAGACATGTTTTATTAACCTGACAGGTTCTACATCATTACACAATGTCATATCAATGATCTATGGAACAACTATTAATCTAATCTTATCAGTATTAACTGAGAAAATCAAAAGAGCATCAAAGGTTTCGTAGAATTGGGGTTTAACTCTGCTATAAATATAAATGGAAGTCCAACAATAGCTCACAGACTAAAGTCCAGGCAGCAAGTATAAATATCAGCAAATCTCAAAGCACCTGAAGAAGATGAGATGGATCACTCACTCATATCAATGCTGTAAAGAAATAGGAACACTTAGATGCTGACTGTTAGGCAAATGACTTCTCTGTTAGCCGTATTTCACACTTCACATTATTCCAAATAATGTTCTAATAGTCATCTTCCTCTTCCTTTTAGAAAATTTATTTTGACATATATAGCCTTTGTGGCAAATAATTGACTTTGCCACTCTTCTACTCTGGGAAATTCCATGTCAAATAAACAAATGCTACAACCTGACCCTCTCAGGTTTTTTTTGAAATTACGTATGCATACATTACTCATAGATCATGACACAAATTAATTTTTTCATATTTCTGAGGAAAAGGTGCCAAGTAATGGACCTTCAAAAATTGAAAAAAATTACAAATTTTTGACTCGTGGAACAACATTGATTTCGTTATAACTCGTGTTCTAATTAATGTAGAATAATGAAATTTAATTAATTGGAAAGCTCTTTTAAAGAGCTTTTATATGATATCAAACATCATTAATTTAATACATACATTGTTTATTGAAGAAAATTGTTGGATTTACCAAATTCTGAAAAACTGTCCTTTTAAAATTCTCAAAAAAATATATGTGAAAGATACACTTTATATCTATGTATTCTGAAAGTTTCATCTTGGGATCACTATCAAAAACAATTTTATGTTTAAGGAGGTGCTTTAAAAATTCATAAAAACTATATATTTTAGATATTATGCCTACTTCTCACTAGCTGTATGTAGTTGTACAATGTGGAAATTAAAAATAGCTTATAATTGAAAAAGAATGTTTTTTATCCTTCTATCATTAACAAAATTAAAAGTTAAATAACAGACGGATGAATACCCGAGATCAGGTCCAAATTCACTTTGTAATTACTACTTTTACCAAATAGGAGTCCTATTAGTGCACTTCTTCATATTTCTTAATCAGTCTATTGCATCAACATTTCTGCACTTGATAACCTATATGTTTACCCTGTAGCAGTTTGAGGATTCATGATTGCCACTACTTTCCTGCTGCTTATTGAAAGAATATCTGGATACCTCAGAAATGTAAAAGATGATGACGGTCCATGTGGATATAAGAAACTGTGGTTTTTGTCCTTCTCCTGATTTTTTTTCAAATACTCAGGTTAACCACCAGTGTTTATTATAATCACTAGCAACATATCCTTTTATGTCATTGAACAGTATTGTATCACTGTCGGAAACTGTAACCACTTCAATTTTACATTCATTGGAATTTGAATACAAAATGTATTATGGAACTTAACTGCGGGGTCATCAGTCCCTAAACTTACAAACTACTTATGAACTAACTTATATTAAAGACAGCACAAACATCCATGCCTGAGGGAGGATTCACACACACCCCCGATGGGGAAAGGCCTCGCGCATAGGAGCACAGCGCCTCAATGCGCTTGGCCTCTCCGCCGCAGCATTTTAACACTTTTGTTATTATTTTGCCCTTACTAAAAGGAATAAAAGTGTGAAGTTTTTTGTCCCTACAATTTTGCAGCATTTCTTAAATCCCTCTATAAGTTTCATGTCTTCATTTTTGTGATCTTCTGCAGTAGCATACTTTCATTTCTTCTATGTTATCCTTGGTGCCTGTATGGCTGCTGCAGACTAGCTTGAGCAGCAAGTCGTTTAACTGTTCCACCAACACCATCGCTAGCTGTCTTCCCATGCCAGGTGCCTGAAAAATGCCATTCAGCTTCAGTTTGGGAGTCTTCATGATGGCACAGGTTAATAAATTTCTTGTATAATGAACTGCTGCCCCATCAAGAAAATAATATATTTTTCTTTGTTCTCTACTGAATTTACCACTCAACAAGTCCATCAAGTACGATTGGAACAAATGCGCAGCAACAGTCTCATATTAGGCATTCTGATACGATTACAAGACTTTTGTGCTACAGTTTGTTCCCATCCTGGTAATAAGCAACAATGGAATGAAGTATTGCTTCATGTTTGTCCAGTGGTAGCCTTGAACTTCATCCTGGATGACAAAGGAGTAATTCTTAGAAAAGTCACAGATTGCTAAGACCTCACCTTCTTGAAGTTCATTTCTCAGTCTCTTTTAGATGACTGATTGTTGACTGGCAACAAACGAATGTCGTGTACACAATTTTAATTTTGAAGAAGAACAAAAGTCAGATGTTTTTATGATTGTTTCTAGTGATGTGTTATCAATGTAAAACCCATTGCTGATAAGTTATATTATCAATATCATTAGTATTCAACAAATTTTGTAAATACGTCTTAAATGTTTCTAGGCCTGGGCAGAATTTACATTCATTAAAATTACAAACAGGTAATGGTGATTACATATAACTCTTGCAGGTCAGTCTTTGTAGTCAGTCTAGCTTTAAGCTAGATTCAAAACACATTTCAGAGTTAATCACTTAATTTCACTACAGCTGCCCCAAACAACAAAATGTGTGTTTCACTTTCAACATTAGATGAAAATTGCTGACAATATTAACCAGATATAAAATACTGAACAGATTGCAGACAGTAACACCACAGAATCATTTTATATATAGTCTTTCTTCTTTTTGTCCTGCTTCTGCGGTTTTACAGCTATTAAAAATAGTTAACACTGAACTTTAATAAGCAGTTATTTGTTTCAAAAGTACAATTTGTGGATCATGTAGCAAAATCATCTAACACTATAATATTTTCATGTGTAGCAAAATAATAGAAATTCTCCAATCTGACTGCAATTTTGGAGAACGTGGTACATGTAAAATTGCTTTTCATAGTTATCCCAAGTTGAAACTTTCAGAATATGTACATGTAAAGTGTATCTTTCACATGTTTTTTGTTTATATAAGCAATGTGTATATATTTATTAAACTAATGCTGTTTGGTATCGTATAAAAGCTTTCCAGTGAAGTAAATTTTATTGTTCTAGCTTAATTAGAACACAAGTTATGAAGAAAACAACATTGTTCCACAAGTCAAAAATTTGTAATTTTCAATTTTTGAAGGTCCATTACTCGGAAACATTTCATTAGAAAAACGTGAAAAAATTAATTTGTGGTACTATTTATGGGTACTATAGGCATACTTAATTTCATTTTAATCCAAGAGGATAAGGTTGAAAATGATTTTCATTTGTTGATTTGACATGGAATAGCCCCTTCTTTGTTTTTCAAGTGGTGTTGATGTGATGTTATGTAATGTATTACTGGACTTGGAAATGAACAATGAACTCTGATGACCCTCTGCTTTATGTGAAAACTTGTACTAACTTAAAAGTTTAATTAATTAATTTTTTCAATGTGCCTGTCTGCAGAGACTTTCAGCATTTTTAAGAATAACATTCTTTCTTTTTCAGTCTCATCTTGATACTGCTGATGCAAGAGCATTACGCAGTTCTCTAAAGAGGCGATGTCTAAGAGATTGTAATGATGCCTCTTCACGTCCACAAACACCTGCATCGAATTGCAAAAGTACTTCTTCTATTTCACGATCCAAGTTGGGTTTCCATCAGCAAAGAAGCAATGGTACAGTCACACCTTCAATGCGACGTGTACGAACTCCTGTACGTACTCCTCTCCGGACACCACCTTCAGCCACTCGGTCATGTCGACTTACATCTGCCCAGAGGGGGAAGTTACCGATTATAATTTGATAAAAATATTTAAAACTGTTGTATGGATTTATATTCTTTTGTCTGTGCCCTTACATTTGAATAAGTGTGTTTTTGATGTAATTTTGTAATATAATTTTACACTTTTGTACAAAAAATTTTATTGTAAGAAAATTTACAAAATATTTCAGCTAATAAACATGTTTCTTGCAGTATTTTACCAACTAAACTTAAAGTCACTATATTGACACACACAATAATTTGTGGTACTAACTGGCGTGTACTTTTAATTTCAAAGTTAAAATAGTCTGTAGGAAGTTGGCAATGCAAAATCATACAGTGATATGCAGATTTTAGATTCATGTCATATTTTATTGCAGCTTGTTCTTTAAAATTTTAGTTTGTCCATTGTTTACTATTGTAATTATATAGTTTGTTGTCTTTGTATACTTTTTTGTATTTTGATGAGTCATAAATTTGCCATTGTGATGTATAGTGATGAGTGTCTTGCCATCATCTATACATCATGCAATTCTTACTTTTGTACCATACAACTGCCTTACACTGTGTTGTGTCAGTTATTTTACTTAATCCCTAGTCTCCAGTCTAAAGTAAAATCTCATGTTCACTGTATGTACAGAAAGTCACAGAACCCTTTTTTATTGATCTTTTTATATCGCTGGCACTTTTTTCACACAAACCTCATTAACAGATGCTTAGGTTTGGTGGAGTATTAATACATTACGACTGGAACAACAGTAGTAGTGGTAATAACTACAATATTTAACACCATTATCAGTAATATTGTGTAAATATATGTAGATCTCATAGCCTAGAAATATATCTATGTAATGTTAAATTGTTATATTTAAAAAATATGTCTTCCATTCTGTACTGTATGTTGTAAAGAATATGGAAAATTAAATTTTTTTCTGAAACATTGTTTATAATATATGTATTTTTTAAATACCTTAGTGCAATAACTTGAGTTAGTGGAAGTTAAACTGTATATGACGAGAGCATAGAAGTGTTATTGAATGGAGAATGAACATCACTACAAATTTTTAGCTTGATATTTATTATTTACATTCAGAAATTTGTTGTCAGTTGTGGTAGTGATTGTGTTGCAAGTTTTTGAAATGGTATATGCACTATTGTGAATAAATGATTGACTGTGATCCAGTTTTGAAGTGCATTGAGTAAGTCATTAACCCCTTTTAGAATTGATGATTATTTTCTAGTTTTGTTATTTTTACAAATTTTGTGATTCCTTTTATATTTAATACCTGTAACAGTATGGTTTTGTTGAAAAAAAGTAGTATAACAATTGTGTATGGCATTTTTTTTCTCATTTTCAGTTTTTATCATAATAAATTAACAACTGCAGATTTAAATAAAAATATCAATTTTTGTCCACTTACCATTAATTAAATACTTAAATTTTCTGGCTCTTAAATTCTGAAACTTAACATCAGCCAGAATGAGCAGCACTGGTTCCAGAAGCTAGTGCACTTTTCCTTCTCACTTTCATATGTGTGTGTGTGTGTGTGATTTACATATTATTAGACCTACCTCAGTTTTTAAGGAGGAACTTGCGACAAATAAAAATATTTTATATGGTGTCTGTTCTTTTCTAACATGTCCAAAAGAACAAACACCATATAAATAATTGTATATATGCACTACCAGGCAGTTGACAATTTCAATGCGGATGCATTAATGTGCCCGATCTTTTGCGGGAATCCAGTATATGCTGTGAGCAAGTGGAATCAAATGGGCAGCGGGCACTGCAATAGTTGTGTGCTATGAGGTGAGACCTTGGATTGGAAGGGAAGCGTGCCTGGATAGCCTAATTGGTTAAGGCGACCACTAGCTGAAAGCGGGATTCGGGGATCAAATCCCAGTGCAGCACGCATTTTCATCTTTGCCATTTGATTTATTTGAATGCCCAGAAATGGTCAAAATGTTTAAATATTTAGAATTCATAAGATTACAGCCGTTAATGTCAACAAATGGTGTCTGTCTTTTTGGACATGTCCGAAAAGAACAGATACCATATAAATAAAAGAATAATAAGTACTTTGTGGCATTGCCACCTTACTTTGTGCCTTGCGTTTATTGTAATCCAGCACAAAGTTCAAAGTGACTGGAAAGGTGCAGGTAATTCCTGTGTATAGGAAAGGCAAAATGCTAATATCATTAACTGCACCCTCATGAACCTCAACAATACAGATAGTTGTACCATAGGTGCAAACACTGCAAACGGGTACCTGTGGAGAGGACGGACAAACATGTGGTTCCTGAAGAGGGGACAATAGTCTCTCCAGTAGTTACAGGGGCAACAGTCTGAATGATTGACTGAGCTAGCGTTGCAAAAGCAGCTAACATAGCTTTGCCATGCAGTTACTGTGAACGGCTGAAAGCAAAGGGAAACTACAGTCATTAATTTTCCCAAGGACATGACGTCTTCTTTGGTAAAATATTCCGGAGGTAAAATAGTCCTCGATTCGGATTTCCAGTCAGGGACTACTCAGGAGGATGTCCTCATCAAGTAAAACAAAACAGGCATTCTATGGAACGGAGTATGGAATGTTTTATCCCTTAATTGAGTAGGTAAGTTAGAAAATTTGAAATGAGAAATGGATAGGTTAAAGTTAGATATGGTGGGCATTAGTGAAGTTCGGTGGCAGGATAGACAGGATTTTTGGTCAGTTGAGTATAGGGTTATAAATACAAAATCAGTTGGTGGTAACGCAGGAGTAGGACTGATAATGAATAAGAACATAGGAAATGCTGCTAAGTTACTATGAACAGCGAACGAAATGATTGGTGAGCAGTCTACCCACGACGCTGGGGACAAACTCAACCCGAACATGCACGAATAAACTTTTACAATAATGGTATTTTAGACACCTCTTACCGGGTGTCCTCACTTGAGCTATACAACACGTGGTGTGACTTCCACAATAATAATAATACTTTTAATGCTTTTTACCGAATGTGCTCCCGCCGTACTTCACTCACAATACATAAACTGAACTTTCGCAATAATACTTTTTGGTGCTTTTTACCAGGTGTGCTCCCGCCATGCTACACTTGAGCCAAGATGAACATAGACTGACTAAACTCGCTCGCAGCATGAACAATCGATATAAACACGCCTAGGTCGACCCAGTGCCAGGCAAGTATTGAATAAAATATATCAGTGAGGGGCGTAGACCCCTTGCAAATGGAAAGGCAAAGGTTTAGAAACCAGGTTTTAAACTGTGGGACTGATGACCCCGTAGTTAAGTCCCATAAGCTTACAAACATTTTAAACTGTAAGACATATCCAGGGGCAGAAATAGACTGACCATATGAGTCATGTTTTTTAAGTAAGTACTGTTTTAAAATTAAAAAAATACATGCTAAGATATGTCAATAATTTTATTTTAACACAAAAGCCTCTACCTTAATCCACTTTTCTACACAATTTCTGTCAATATTGAGGCACTTGTCATAACATTGTACTAGTTTTTGAATACCCTACTCATAGAAGTCTGCCGCCTGACTTGTTATCCACTGTGTCACAACTGTTTTGACTTTGTCATCATCTTGCTCAGTCACAATGCCATATAAAACATTACGAAAGTCATCCTGCAAGGGGGAAATCGCAAGCATCTGTTTTCTCTCACTTTATTGTGCACTTCCTGCACCAAACTTTCATTAATAACTGAAGGACGCCCGCTCGATTGTTGATCATGCACATTTGTGCAGCCATCTTTAAATGTTCTCACTCACTTCCTTACCATTCCATCACTCATAATGTTTTCTCCATAAACTGCACAGATCTCATTATGAATATCAATCGCTTTGTAATACTCCTCTCAGTAATCGGTTGATTAATCCTGTGACAGAGTAACGTTGAAATGACCCGTGTGTCACCTACAATAAAAGTTGGGCAAGGCTACCTATACCGAAAAAAATATTGTGCAAACAAAAACCAACTAGTGAGGGAAAGCTGCCACAATGAACTACCACACCAGATACCCCGTTCCTCCTACTCTACTAATTACTAATTGAACTAATCTAATTTTGGAACAATCACACTCACGCACGAAAGTATTGCAAATTATAGAAAGTAACAAACAATGAAACAGTACAAATCTTTAAAAAATTAACATGGTCGCCAGCCCAATGGGGCACTCTTTAGTGTGTTGTAATTAACCACGACAATTATGAATGGGTAATCACACATAGTGTTGCACAACAGAAGCTTGGCAAACACTTTTGCAATTGAATAACTTTTACAAAAAATGATGCTTTGGTTTTATCAGTTTATAGTAAGAAAGAAAATAAACTACGTAATAATTCTGATATGAACTGGTTTAACTTGGAAACAATGTTGGATCGGAGGCCTGTGTTGCACTCAATGATCAACGTACCTTCACTAACTCACCTGCATGAGAATTATACAGTGAGCAGCAAAACACTTGATTGCCAGAATAATTAATATTAAGATTACCAAAAAAGAAAATACTCAAAATAACTTGCAACTAGATCACAACTGGACAACGCCGAAATACAAATCGACATAGCAAATCAAATTTACACCAATGAAATATCATATAGTAATGAACCAATTATTTCATAATTGTGCCAACTTTGTTTTAAAAGAAGCAGTTCTCTCATTCACAAAATTATGTTTAAATTAGCTTTAAAATTCAAACTTTAGTTATTTCAATTTTATAGTTTGGCACTGAATTTAATATTCTTTTCACTTTCAACAATGACATGGTAGAATTCTTTAAATTTTAGGTTATTATTAGAAAAAATAGTTTCTCAAGCGCAAAACTTGGTAACACCTTATAAATGTCTAAACTCGGTGTGGTCGGAAATTATTCGAGCGGTCTTATATTGCATCCTCGTTGAAGAGCAGGATGCGGTGACTCCGACAATGCTGCAGGTCACAATACAGGTACGGGTCCAATCCAGTGAGCAATTTGAGGGCAGAATCTTGACATACACAGATGAACTGCCTTGTGCCTCCGCTCATATTGGAAACGTGCACTAATTATGGAACTCCGCCAACAAAGCCTGGTAACTGCAAAGAGCGTGGCGCTGCACGCTTCTGCGCACTTGCCAGCATCCGAACTGTTCAAACCATAGATCTCGACTCCACAGCTATTACTACCACTTCCGCTCTGTTGCACTAAAGACCACATAACCCCACACACCAAAGGCTTTTCCTATCTGCTATTACCCAAATACATAAATAACCAATTACATAAATTCTCATAAACAAACCAAACAATACTACAATATACATCAGTTATGATAATAAGCTTCAACAAAACCTATGTACATTTAAAATTTAATACATTGTAGTATTACAGAATTAACTGCATTTTCTTCTAGTATCGACTTGAGTTAATCAAGGCATTAATTTGCGTGTGAGTGGCATAGCAATGCAGTGTCTACCGCGAGTATCTTTCTTTGTTGCAGATATGTCAAGTGGTCGGAATTGCAAAGTGGATTGTAAGAGAAGTGGGCAGAAGAGAATCATAGAGTAAACAATATAGAAACTCAGTGTTTATATAAGAACTCCATGTGTGAAAGCTTTTGTTTTTGACATTGTTGAGATTGGATATAATGTGCAAAAGAGATACATGTATTTATTTTGGCATTGTATCTAATTGCCAATAAAAGTGTCGTAATTAATCAGAACAAATGATGTGTTGTTCAGCCGTTATTTTATGCAACGGTGTAAATTTACGAATGTGTTTGAAGTGTAATAATTTGTAGGAATTTAGAGGCACAGCGTAGCTGCCACCTCGTTTCATTGTTAATCACCTTCAAAGATAAAGAGGAAGTTGCAAATACGGACTTGAAGGGAACTTTACACCATATAATCCATAACTGAAATTGAAGTAACAACACAATACACATCTGGATGCTAACATCACACATGCCGCACAGTTCATGAGGCAAAACTGATTAAGTACAGACTCGGGAAATGTCTAACTATAGTGGTAATACAGATGTGTACCTAATTCCATGTCAATGTGTATGAAAGCTGCTTCTCTTAGGTGAGGTTTACTTACCAGGTGAAGGAGCACAGGTACATGACAGTAACATAAATAAAACACACGCAAATGCAAGATTTCGCAACCATTGTTGCTTCTTCAGGCAAAGAGCAGGGAGGGAGAGGGAATAGGAAAGGATGTGGGTGTAGAGGAGTGGATGAGGAGTCATTCCAATCCCAGGAGAGTAAAGACTTACCTTTGGGGAAAAAAGATAGGTAAACAAATAAACACACACCAAGGCAGACATATCCAAAATGCAAAGAAGTTGGACAGAGATGCAGGCAGAGGCTCTGTCCACAGATTGGAGGCAAAGAGTTGTAGAATGGTGGGCAGGAATTTAAAACTAATGAAGGTTGAGACCAGGTGGGCAACAAGAAGAGAGAATATGTTGAAGGGCAATTTGCCATCTCCGGAGTTCTGAAAGGTTGGTGTCAGTGAGAAGTATCCATATAACCCGGACAGCGTAAGACTGTGCCAAGATGTACTGGCTGTGCACTAAGGCATGCTTAGCCACAGGGTGATCGTCATTACAAAGTCCTATGTCAATAACACGTAGGGAACATGATAAATCACTTCATTAGACAATTAAGTGAAAATTCTTTTCTAGTCTGATTAATTAATACGTTTCATATCAATTAATCAACATTCCACATTAGTAGTAGTAATGAGTCCAAAATTATATAACCATTACAGTAGTCCTGCTGGTGTATACTAAATTTAATAGAATAATGTTAGTAATACTGACAGTTCCAAATTTTCATAAGATAAAGTTAGGAAAATTCAAAATTTGAGTCCTCAGAAATTTAATTCCTAACCACTATAAAAATAAAAGAAAATTTAAATTTTTGTCAATTAATTACTCTTATTTAATTAGTACCAATCACCTTACTTAACACTTTACAATAGTCATTACATAATTCCATACATAGCTTCTCTCTCTGTATTTACATTAAACTCCAGCTGCATGAGAGAAAAATACTTTAGTTTGCTCCTTGAGTGAGAACAAAATTACGCAGCAGCGTAAACAAGAGACCGCAAAGGCTCAGTCCAGTTATAACGTTGTCGTGCCCCAGTCAGCACATCAGTCGCAGCGCGACCTCATTGTTGTTGTGCCACAGACAGCACTACTGTTGTGCTCCAGTCGGCACATCAGTCGCAGTGAAGTGCATTTGTTTATTATCAACGCCTCTAACTACAGTTCTTTGTAGGCGATGGTGACGAAAAAGATGTAAAATAACATTAATTGCATGGAGGTATTTATTGTGTGTGTTCTTTGCAGAATGAAACTTTCACTCTGCAGAGGAGTGTGTGCTGATATGAAACTTCTTGGCTGATTAAAATTGTGTGCCGGAACCGGGACTCGAATCTGGGACCTTTGCCTTTTGCAGGCAAACGCTCTACCACTGAGCTACCCCGACATGACTCACGATGCCGCCTCACAACTTTACTTCCGCCAGTACCTCACCTCCTACTTTCCAAACTTCACAGAAGCTCTCCTGCGAACCATGCAAGACTAGCACTCCTGGAAGAAAGCATGTGGTGGAGACATGGCTTAGCCACAGCCTAAGGGATGTTTCCAGAATGAAACTTTCACTCCGCAGTGGAGTGTGCGCTGATATGAAACGTCCTGTCAGATTAAAATTGTGTGCCAGAACCGGGACTTGAACCTGGGACCTTCTTTGATTGTTGGTCCCGGAGGGTGTACACTCCAAAACAATCGATGTCGTTGAGCGCGGGCGAAGGACGTGTGTCCATGGGTAACACATGTTTCTGCGTATGGCGCGATAAATACCGCATGTCGTGACTGTTGGACGGCACAGTATTAACTCTCGCGTCCATGTATGTGTTGGGAGCTCGCGTTCAGCTTGACCCACATGGCCTGTGGCAACGTATAGGAACTGAGGAGGTAAAAGACGTCCACTCGACTCAGTCCTACAGTTGGCACTACTCTCCTTCGGTGCAAGCCACGCCACTGCGATGATCTTTTTGTCGATGAAAGTAACTGTTTGCGTTGGCAGGTATCTGATGCCACTGCCTTGTGCTAGCTGTCTGCCACTTGCCATTCACGTGTTTCTGCTGCAAGGCAGTGCAACGGCATTGTAGTGCCCCCCCGCCTGCATTTCTTCCTCACCGCATCACTCCCGAGTATACTCAAAGGAGTCCACATAATATCACAGTGGAATAGCTCACACCGTCCATGTTTGTTAACACACACACTGGCTATCTGAAACTTTTACAACTCGTCTAAGTTCATCAGTAATTAACAAACTAACATCCATAATGATTATCACAATTTTACACATAAGTAATGTGTATTATATAAATTTACAAACATGACTTTACATAATAAATTGGTTATTTGTTGGTTCGCAGTTGCCATTAGCTACTACCTACTTACTCTAAGAAAATATTTGGTGTGTGAAATATTTTGCAACACACTACTGTTGACCATCTAGGTAAAAGAAATGGTAGGTGATATTATTTTTACAGAAAACTCTACTTAAACACCACATTCTTTTCTCAATGTTTTTTTTTTTTTTTTTTTTTTTCAATTAATCAGTCCTCCCTTGGTACAGCTTAAGGTCCACTATATTTCATGTACCAAACTCTCTCCTCGAAGTTGGATATGCCAAATGGTAAGCATTAGTGTGAGACACGCCAATAATTCTAAAAGGTCCATTATAAACAAATTTAAATTGGGAAATCTCGTCAATTTCACTTGATTTTACATGAGTTTTTATTGAAAACTGGTCTCCAATATGGAATTTTGCAAACCACCTCTTCTCATTGTGACTGCGAATTCTTGCCTTAGCTTTTTTATCGTCATCTCTCGTACTTGTTCCTTTTCAATTGACAAGTCATTCTATAAAATTCCATGCGGCCTTGTTTCCGGTCGCAATTTATCTGGTGGGTTTTTTAATCCTCCTGATTTTTACATCTTTTATTTTACTCAATACTCTGTTTTCATTTACAGTTTCCATTTCTGGTGTGTTGTCTAGAAACCAAGCTGATTCCATTGATCACAGTACTATGACACTTTCCTCCTTTCCTTTAACTAACCATTCTCATTTAAAACTTTGTTTTTCAGATAAACTTAAAGGAATGCTTCCCGACTGCACACTTGTTTCACATCAGCGTATGCATGACTCGTTTCACAATTATGTATAATTGTATACAAGCCGAAGCTGGGCTCCTGACGACAATTAATTGTGTCTCAATACCTCATGGTCTATTCTTCCTGATGCGGGAATACAGTATTGTGGCTGTGAGCATTATAGAATAAATACGCTGTGGTATAGGAAAGAGACAGCATGGCGAATGGAGATTTGTGTGTGGCGGGAGACGTACAGGGAACAGTCCTCTGCAGTCGGGCTGGTCACTGTGTCCTCGGTGGCGGAGTGGTCAATGCTTCTGCCTAGTAAGCAGGAGATCCCAGGTTCGAATCCTGGCCGGGCACAAATTTTCATTCGCCACAGTTTGGTATTCCATCTAAACCTCATACAGTGAAGCCATAACATCGCAAATTGTGATTTATTTCATTCATTTGAATGCTGTAATTCGTCAGAAATATATATAATTACATACAAGACACACACATACAACACTTTCAGCTAGCATCCATGGCCTTTACAAAATAGAACACTCTCTCAATCACACAGGCACACAACACAGTCATACAACCATCACCTCTGGCTGCCGCACTTTGAATCACACTCTGCGGCGTGTAAATCGGGGACGGTAGGGGAGGGGCGAGGGGATAGGAAAGTTGCGTCACAGTGGTGGGGATGGGTACAGCACAGCCTAGATGGAAATAACAAAATTGAGTTTAGGAATGGAGTGGGGAGGCGGGTGAGGGGAGAAAAAAAAATAAATATAGAAAAATATATTTAAAAAAAATGAAAAATAAAGGATATGATTCCTATGGCAGTAGGCTGGGTTTTGGGGTGGCATAAGGATGAACTAGAATGTTGTGGAGATTGGAAGGGCGACGAAACACCACTTTAGGAGGGGTGGGAAGGATCTTGGGCAGGATGTCTCTCATTTCTGGGCACAAGGATAGAAAATCAAAACCCTGGTGAAGGATTCAATTTAGTTGTTCGAGTCCAGGGTAGTACTGGGTGACAAGGGGAGTACTCTTTTTTTGATGGTTACTGGTGTTAGGAAGAGGATTTGGGATGTGTGATGATACGGCATGGGAGATCTGTTAGTGGACTAGGTCTGTGGGGTAGTTTCTGTCTGTGAAGGCCTTTGTGAGACCTTCAGCATATTCAGAAAGGAAGTTCTTGTCACTGCAGATATGCCACCCATGGGTGGCCAGGATGTAAGGGAGGGATTATTTTGAAGTGGAAGGGAAGGCAACTGTCAAAGTGTAGGTACTGTTGGTGGTTGGTAGAAATCCTTCCTAGCAACCCAGTACCCCAAACCTCTGGCCTGATTCAGGTTCATTGATGATATTTTTGTGATCTGGACTCAGGGCCAGGACATCTATCCTCCTTTCTTCAGAACCTCTACTCCTTCTCCCCCATCCACTTCACCTGGTCTTCCTCAACCTACCATGCCACATTCCTGCATATCAACCTCCACCTCATTGATGGCTCCATACACACTTCCGTCTGTATCAAACCTACCAACCACCAATACCTACACTTTGACAGTTGCCATCCCTTCCACATCAAAAAATCCCTCCCTTACAGCCTGACCACCCATGGGCGGCATATTTGCAGTGACAATAACTCCCTTTCTGAATATGCTGAATGTCTCACAAAGGCCTTCACAGACAGAAACTACCCCACAGACCTAGTCCACTAACAGATCTTCCATGCCATATCATCACACATCCCAAATCCTCCTCCTAACACCAGTAACCATCCAAAAAAGAGTGCTCCACTTATCACCCAGTACTACCCTGGACTCAAACAACTAAATTGCATCCTTTGCCAAGGTTCTGATTTTCTATTCTCGTGCCCAGATATGAGAGACATCCTGCCCAAGATCCTTCCCATCCCTCCTAAAGTGGTGTTCCATCGCCTTCCCAACCTCCATAACATCCTAGTTCATCCTTATGCCACCCTGAAACCCAGCCCACTGCCTTAGGAATCATATCCTTTATTTTTCATTTTTTATATTTATTTTATTTTCTTATTTTATTTTTCTCCCCTCACCCACCTCCCGCACTCCATTCCTAAGCTGCATCTCATTATTTCCATCTAGGCCGTGCTGTACCCATCCCCAACACCATGACGCAACCTTCCTATCCCCTCTCCCCTCCCCACCCATCCCCGATTTACATGCCACAGAGCGTGATTCAAAGTGCGGCAGACGGAGGTGATGGTTGTATGACTGTGTTGTGTGCCTGTGTGATTGCGTGAGTGTTTCATTTTCTGAAAGAAGGCCATGGCCGATAGCTGAAAGAGTTATGTATCTTTTGTATGTGCCTGTCGCAGCTCATCACCACGTCTTTGTAGTGAGCTGTAAACTGTTCTTATTACTATATTATTAATTACAACCTGGACTTTCCATTATTATATTTTGCCGAACTGTATATACTGTGTTTTATCAAAATTTAATGAGAGTACTTTTGCTGAGAACCACTTAATAATTTTGTGAGAAACATTATTTATGATTACATCACTTAGTCCTTGTTTCTTGGATGTGATTACTATACTTTTATCATCAGCAAAAAGAACTAACTTTGCATCTTCATCGATGCAGAATGACAAGCCATTAATGTATATCAGGAACAGTAAAAGACCTAAGACCAAACTCTGTGGGGCCCCATTGTTGATAGCCTCCTCCCCCTCCCCTCCATGAGGAATTAGCTGATGTTTTGACATTATATGAACCACTTATTTATACTTTCTGCATTCCTCCACTTAATTATTAATTAAACAATTTGTGCAGTGCCCCATTCAAACTGTAATGATCAAGCTTATCTAGAAGAATTCCGTGATTTACACAAAGACCTTTGAGGGATCACAAAAAAATATCAATGCGTGCTGTTGATTATTCAGAGCATTTAATATTTGATCAGTGAATGCATATATAGTGTTTTCTGATGAAAAGCATTTCTGAAAACCAAACTGACAGTTTGTAATGAAAATAATACCATCAGCTGTGTTCAGTACATTTATTTTACAACCAGTTTTGATGGTCAATGCTGTCATTTTCAGGCCCTGTGCATAGAAGAAAGAAGAGTCAATACAAACAATTGTTTACAATTTTTTTCTTTTCTTCCCTTAACATAAAATACAAAGATAGAAGTATATGGCGATACTAGATAAGGCTTGGGTCATATTAAAACAACTAAAACTTCACATGTTTGGCTGAGAATAAACAAAGAAGAGGGGGTCCAAATGTCTAGTCACATAGTTTATCGCACCACAGGAATTGGTAACATATTATTATTATTATTATTATTAAATTATTATTTCTGTAAGAAATGTCCAAGTGTGGGACACTCTATAGTATGAATCTCAGACTAGTTATCAAAAGTAAAAGTACTGGATAAGGGCAACAACATTCATACTATTATGAGAGGCGGTAGCAAAATTGACTAAAACTTATGTGTGTAATCTATAAATAAAAAAAAGGTCTAGGTATGGGGTACCCTACAGTAAAAACCATATGCTTGGGATCAAAAACTAAAATATTGGATGACGGAATACAAAGATTTGAGTACATTTCATGTATATAATCTGTAATTGATGGTTTGGGTATGATACAACATGGGTGTAAGTCTCATATATGGAACCAAATGGTCACAGTATGGAATGTGGTATATCATGATTTGGATATTATCTACATGTAAAGTGTAAATAGATGTCTGAATGCAGGGTTATTATTATTTAACTTTAGAAATGGAATAAAACTCCACAGTATTGGATAATGGCAAGCAAGATTTGATAAATCCTGTGTGTAATCTGCAGATGAAAGTCTAAGTATATGCCAACAGGAAACTATGATTTAATTCTCATAAGTGGAATCAACATTCAAATTATTAGGTGAGAAGTTGGCAAGATTTGAGGACTTCATAAGTTTAATCAGTAAGAAAGCCTAGGTATGAGGCAACCTATATTATGAATCTCAGACTTGTTATCAAAAGTAAAAGTACTGGATAAGGGCAACAAATTTCATACTATTATGTGCGTAGGTGGCAAAATTAACTAAAACTTTATGTGTGTAAGCTGTAAATGAAGATCTAAGTATGGAGTACCCTATGATATAAATAATTAAAATACTGGATGAGGAAATACCAAGATTTAAATATACGAGGGTAAGTCAATTATTATCCGCAAAGTAGTTATAAAATTTTATTGTAATAAAATACGAAACTTACTAGAACATCATTTTTTGACATAGTCTCCTTGCGTTTCAATGCACTTCATCCATCCCTCTACAAGCTTTCTTATGCCCTCATAAAAGGAGGTTTTCAGTTGAGCTGCGAAACAAGAATGCACCGCTTCCTTCACTGCTTCATCCGAGTCAAATCAACGGCCCCTTAATGCCTGTTTGAGTGGACCAAACAAGTGATAGTCAGAAGGGGCAAGATTGGGACTATATGGAGGATGATCCAGTACTTCTAATTTGAGTTTCTGGAGCGTTTCAGCAGTGTGGACAGCAGTATGCGGACAGGCATTGTCGTCTAATAACACAACACCTGACAGCAATCCTCGGCGTTTACTTCGAATTGCAGGCTTTAGCCTGTCAGTAAGCATCTCACTGTAACGTACACTGTTTATTGTTGTGCCCCTTCCCCATAATGTTCCAGTACATGACCTCGTGAATCCCAAAAAACCATAAGCATCAGTTTTCCTGCGGACGGTCGGGTCTTTAACTTTTTCTTGCACGATGAATTTGGATGTTTCCATTACATACTTTGCTGTTTACTCTCTGGATGGATCCATGTTTCATTACCAGTAATGATTCTGACTAAGAAGTTGTCCCCTTCATTACCATAGCGATCCAAATGTTTTTTGCAGATGTCGAGGTGCGTTTGCTTATGCAACTGTGTGAGTTGTTTTGGGACCCATCTTGCACAAACTTTGTGAAACCCAAGTCTGTTGTGAATAATTTTGTAGGCAGAACCATGACTAATTTGAAGATGATGAGCCACTCCATCAATAGTTAATCGTCTGTCTAAGAGAATCATTTCACGTGATCGCTCAATGGTTTCTTCATTTGTGGTGGTAAAGAGTCGCCCGACTCCTTCATCATGCTTAACATTTGTGCGACCATTTTGGAATTTTTCAATCCACTTGTACATACTTCTTTGTGGCAAAACACTGCTTCCATACTGTACTGAAAGTCTTCTATGAATTTCGGCCCCTGATAGACCTGCCACCCACAAAAAAAAAAACAACGTATCACTGAACATTGCTCTTCTTTGGCGCATATAGATAGCAAAGCAGCGACAACGAAACTAACGTAGCAACTTGAAAATTGCAAAGATATAACAACAAATAAACAAAGCACGCATCACTAACGTAAAACGACAGTACTACCAACATAAACAAAAATATAACTAAATTGCGGATAATAATTGACTTATCCTCATATTTCAAGTGTGTAGTTAGTAATTTATGGTTTGGGTACGAGGCAACATGGGTAAAGTCTCATAAATGGAACCAAATGGTCACAGTATGGGATGTGGCAGACCATGTTTTGGATAGTATGAATATGTGAAGTGTAAGTAGATGTCTGAATGTAGGGTTATTATTACTTTAGAAATGGAATAAAATCCCGGGCATAAGGTTTTTATCATAGGCTACCCCATATCTAGATTTTTTTTATAGATTACACATAAGTTTTAGTCAATTTTGCTACCTCCTCTCATAATAGTATGAATGTTGTTGCCCTTATCCAGTACTTTTACTTTTGATAACTAGTCTGAGATTCATACCCTAGGGTGTCCCACACTTACACATTTCTTACAGGCTACAATTATAAATATAAGAAGAAAGGAGAGGAGAAAGGGAATGATATGGGTTTTAAGGAAGTGGAAAAGGAGTCGTTCCAATCCCAGGAGTGGAAGGACTTACCTTAGGGGGAAAAATGGAAGGTACACAAATACACACACACTCACACATATCCAAACGCAAACACACCTAGACAGACATTTGTAAAAAGCAAAGAAGAACTTCTTTCTTCCTCTTTTCCTGATGAAGTGACCAACAGTTGCGAAAGCTTGTATGTGTGTTTGTGTGTGATTTTATTTGTGTCTGTCGACCAGCCTGTCCTTTGGGTAAGTCATCCTTTTTCTATTTTTTATATTCGTTTATCCCACCAGGAAAGTTTCCTTCTATAATTTTCGTTTCATCAATTTGAGACCACAATTTAATAACAAATAAAAAATATTATGTTACCAATTCCTGTGGTACAATAAACTATGTGACTATAGTCGGGCTGAAATACGTTGATCCCTGGCTCCGCCTACTGGGCTGGGAGACCGCCCCAGCCGCGAAACTGAATGCAACCATGCTGCCAAGTAGTTAGTTCACTGCTGGACAGTGTAGGTAATGGTCGCTGTTGACTGACAGAACTGGCAAAAGTGCACAGCACAGCCGAACACACGCATGTGCAGAGCAAAGCTCGCATTTGACTTACTCCAATGGTCTGCTGCACAGCCGGCGGTCAAAGCCAATTGGCGCAAGCACCAGGGATCATCCTATTTTGGCCCGGCTGTAGACATTTGGACTCCTTCTTCTTTGTTTATTCTCAGCCAAACATGTGAAGTTTTAGTCATTTTAATATAACCCAAGCCTTATCTAGTATCGCCATATACTTCTATCTTTGTATATTATGTTAAGGGAAAAAGAAAAGGCAGAAAAATTGTAAACAATTGTTTATATCAACTCTTCTTTGTTCTATGCACAGGACCTGAAGATGACGGCACTGACCATCGAAACTGGTTGCTAAATAAATGTATTGAATACAGAAGCCCCTGGTCCATAATTAAGATGGACAAAGTCAAACTGACATTTGGTTAGTACTTTGTTTTTACAAATATGGGACGCTGCTCTTGAATACATTACTTTCTTAAAAATTTTTGATACAGCTGTCAGAAAAGAGATTGGGTGGTAGTTGTTGACATCTGATGTATCCCCTTTTTATGCAATGGTTTAACAATGACATATTTCAGTCTTATCAGGGGAAAGACCCTGCTTCAGAGAGCTATTACATAAGTGGCTGAGAATCATACTTATCTGTGGGGAACAAGCTTTAAGTACTCTGCTGGAAATGCCATCAATCCTGTAAGAGCTTTTATTTTTCATTGAGTTTATTATTTTACTGCTTTCAAAGGGAGAGTTTGGTGGAATACGATTGTATCAAACTGTATAGGTATGGCCCCCTCAGTTAGTAGCCTTACCTCTTCTAAGGAACATCTAGATCCTATTTTCTCCACAACATTTAGGAAATGATTATTGAAAATATTTTCAATTTCTGACTTTTTTAGTACACTTTTTCATTTAGTTGTATGGTTATATAGCCTTCCTGTGTTCTTGGTTGCCCTGTCTCCCTGTGAATAATATTCCAAATTATTTTAATTTCATTATCAGAGGTACTGATCTCACACATGATACACATGCTTCTGGATTTTTAAATAACTTTTCTTAGTATTCCATAACAGTTTTTATAATACTGAACAATTTATGAGTCGTACTCACTCTTGCTGTTAGATACAGTTTCCTTTTACGGTTGCAAGATATTCTTATTCCTTTAGTTAGCCATGGTTTTTTACATGTTTTCTTAGAATTATGTTTAACTATTTTCTTGAGAAACCAGTTTGCAAATACCCTTAAAAATGTATCATGAAATAAGTCATATTTCAAGTTTTCATAAGGTTCCTTATCCACCTCATCCCAGTCAAGCTGCTGTAGGCTTTCCCTAAAGGTGGTAATATTTATATTGTTAAGCAAACAGACTACTTTGAAAGTCTGATTTGATTTGCTGCATGAAGCTATGTCTCATATTGTCACTAACTGTGCACCATGGTCTGAAAGATCATTCTCAACAGGATAAGCATTTATGTTCTTAAAGTTATCACAGTCTATAAAAAAGTTATTTATCAATGTGCAGCTGCTCTTTGTTATCCGAGTAGGAAAATCAATAATGGAGCTCAAATTGAAAGAACTGAGTAATACTATGTCATTTTTCCTATTACACTCTTTCAGTGAATCAACACTGAAATCCCCACAAATGATAATTTTCTTCCCCCTATCTGACTGATAGCACAACAACGCATCCAAGTTTTCTAGAAAAAGCTGAAAATTTCCTGAGGGGCCTATACACTGTTACAGTTATGAAAGTGCCATCATTTAAAGTTCAGTGGCATATGCTCTACACAAAACTTTTTGTATCTAAATTTTTCATATCGCAGAAACTTTTGACATTTATCTCTACTAATATGTAGAGATATGTTACCTTTTCCATATCAGTTTTTTACTTTACTTTTGAGAGTAGCTTGGAATTTTTTAACATCTTTAGTACCTGCCTGACTGAGTTTCTCATTGGACACTGATCTTAACCTAAAAAAAGAGTTTCTACCATTAGTTTTAGTTCCTCCTCCCTATAAATTTTCTTCTATTACCCCAGCCAGTTTGTCCTTCCCTTTTCTGCTGAGGTATAGGCCATGCCTAGTATAATTCCACCTACAGAGAGAATCAACAGGAACCACATCAATATGTGACCCTGCACCAGATCCAAGCAGCCGTTCCATCTCCAAATTAACTCTCCTGACAGAAGAGCTCAAATGAGGTCAGTCATGGTGCTACAGAACCAACACTGGTGTGAGTTAGTGCTGACACAATCTTTGTCAGGTCACTCTCTACACTGTACCCTGCAACTCTTTCCTACTATTGCCTGGCCCATTCTCAATAAACACAGTGTCTTCCTTAGTAAAGTCTTACATAGTGAACGTAGATCCTTTGTCACCTGTCCCAGACCAGCACTAAGTTTGAGAAAACTTGTGACCTGGTATTCTGATCTTAATTCATCCTGCAAAATTTGGCCTACACTTTTAGCTTGTGCAGAGTTCCCTACAATCTTATTCAATTTGCTACTGAAAGTTTGTTGTGCCATGTCTACATCTACTTCTATGTGAGGCTCATCAGTTTCTAACCAGGACAACAGGTTGTGACAAAGCCAGATTGACATCCCCCATCTCACTCTCTGTGTTTCATACTACATAAATAAAACTAAATTTTTTCAATCTTTAATATAGACTCTGTGTGGTATAATACATTTACTGGGTACTCAAAAATTACAGACACTTAAATAAGCTCATCCCATCTTTGTTTCATTATTCAGCACACTATTTATACTGATAGAAACACTTTGTAGTGGTCAGTTAAGCCAGAAACGTCTTTAATTATGAAATACAGTTAATTGGAAATATGTTCATAGCTCAACCATGTGAATTTCGAGTGCAGAAATCGGCTTATTTAAGGATTGTAGCATACACCATTCTAAAGCTGCTTACCTCCTCTTTTTAGTAAGGTATCTGGAATTAATTCAAACTTATTAGCTTACATAATATTTGTAATTAAAGTGTAACACATGTCAACTTTCACTGTAAATTACGCCCAAACTACTGTTATATTCCGAACTTTGACTTCATACTTTTTTTGTTCGAATTTTTCTCTTTCTTCTGATATGCACCATTAGGTGATTGACGCACTAATTAGTTGAATTATTTGGTGTAATTAAAATTTTATTTAATAGGTCCAGGGAACCCCAATGCGGAACAACAATTAGTTCCAGATATTTTATTAATTTCTTAAACATTATTAATTTTGATAAATCAGATATCTTTACCAATAGATAGGCAAATATGTACCTAGCCAAATTATAAACCATTGTGTCAATACCAAAATTGTAATGATGCTTATGGAGGTCTATAAATAATAGTTTCTGGCCTTATTTTTGTTAGTCGGTGGCTATCTAATCATTGAGTAACAACTGTGCGCTGACTTTGGAAATGTATTGCTCTTGTAATGTCTCCGTAAACTGAAACATTAACTGAAAATGTCCTTTTGGGTACGTAATCCGTGTATATATATATATATATATATATATATATATATATATATATATATATATATATATATATATATATTTTGACAAATGTCTGCCTAAGTGTGTTTGGATGTGGATATGTGTGAGTGTGTGTGTATTTGTTTACCTTCCTTTTTGTCCCCTAAGGTAAGTCCTTCCACTCCTGGGATTGGAATGGCTCCTTTTCCACTTCCTTAAAACCCGTATCCTTCCCTTTCTCCTCTCCTTCCTCCCTCTTTTTCCCGAAGAAGCCACCACTGGTGGCGAAAGCTCGAATGGTTGTGTGTTTTTGTGTGTGTTTAGTGTTCCTATCGACCAGCCTGTACTTTAGGTAAGTCAAAAATCTTTATTTTATACCATTTTCCTACCTGGAACGTCTCCTTCTATAATATTATATATATATATATATATATATATATATATATATATATATATATATATATATATATGTCTGTCTAGGTGTGTTTGCGTTTCGATATGTCTGAGTGTGTGTGTATTTGTTTACCTTCCTTTTTTTCCCCTAAGATAAGTCCTTCCACTCCTGGGATTGGAATGACTCCTTTTCCACTTCCTTAAAACCCACATCCTTCCCTTTTCCTCCCCTTTTTTCCTCTTTTTCCTGAAGAAGCTGCCAGTGGTGGCGAAAGCTTGTATGTGTGTTTGTGTGTGATTTTATTTGTTTCTCTCGACGAGCCGGTCCTTTTGGTAAGTCATCTCATATATATATATATATTGGACAGTTCTACAGTATGTCTGCCTAAGTGTACTTGTGTCTGTGTAAATGTGTGGGTGTATGTGCATTTATTTACCCTCCATTTTTTCCCCCAAGGTAAGTCTTTCCTGTCCCGGGATTGGAATGGCTCCTTACCCCCTTCCTTAAAACCCTCATCATTTCCTTTTCCCCTCTCCTTCCCTTCTGCCTGATGAAGCAGCTAGGCTGCGAAAGCTAGCATTTTTGTGTGTGTGTGTGTCTGTGTGTTTATTTGTTGCTATTACTGCCTGTGCCCCTTCGCCTCGTAAGTGTACTTCATCTATTTTTTTCGTATTTATATGTATGAGTGTCACATATATGTTATTGACTATGATATGAACAAAAGGTCACTGTTTTGGGACATTGTGTGCATTCTGCTTGTACCCACTGTACTACCAAAGATGGCCAAAAAACAAAAGTCAATAATGTTCATTAACGCAAACTGCAATAAAACACCTACAAAATAAACAAGGTTTCACCAACATTGATGTACAAAATATATACATCCACAATTTTAGGCCAGTCTGCTATACCGAGTACAAAGAGATTTCAAAAGGTGAGGGCAGAATCACCACAAAGTCAAACCTATTTTGTACATTATAATAACAAAGCTGTCTGAAGCAGTTCTTGGCCTTTTCCTTATGCCTGTTGCCACTTCCCACTCCTATTTACGCTTGTCCCCCTTAACCTGTCCAGTTCACACCTAGCCTCATCTGACTCAACCTGAAGGGCAGCAATTTTCCCCTCCTGTTCCACAATCTTCCTATCTCTACTACACAGTCTACAAAACCACTGATGGGTGTTTCTCACATGCCTGATTCCTGCGCCACTACATACGCCCCAATGAAAATAGTGACTACACCCATAACACCTGGCCCTAGAGCTAACAATTCTATGGCATGTCAGTCACTTTACACTCAGGGTACAAAAATAGTTATAGTGATAGTAAGACAATTAAGTTACTGGAAAACAATGAAATACAAAAAATTAGGCCTACTAGTAAACAGTGGTTGTTCAGAAATTTATTACTAGAATTACTAATTGATGACAATAATCTACAGATATAATGGGGCAGCAAACATCTGTAGGACACTAATATGAGTGTAAGCTATCAGTAATTGCACTTAAAATTGCAGTATAAAGTTTAATATGTAAGCTCAAAAGTTCGGCCTAGCAGCTAGTATCTAAACAAAAAAAAACTTTTCATGATTACTGTGAAAATACACAAGTAAAACAAAAACCTTTAATAGTACACTTTCTGAAAATTTCACCTGTACATTTTAAACTTGGTGTAGTAAACTTTATATATCCCTCCACAGGGGACACCAGCAGGTTTGGGTGCTATGGATCTGGAGAGCCATGCTGGTGGTAATTTAAATACCAGAACGGTCACCCAAGCTGGACAGGTCAAAGGGGAGGAACCAGACAAAGTGTATCCTACAATGACCCATGTGTCCCCATTCTCTATCCTCATCCTTTCCTTGCCTTGTCTTTTTTCTTACCATAAGTCAAGAGTGGGGTAGACAGGGTTCCTTAGCCATAGTGAATGCAACTTTTCTAGGGGTGACAACCCCAAGTAATAAGCCTCTCAAGCTAACAACTTGGGTAGTATCTTGGACAGCAGCTAGCCACTCTCCCATGAAGAATAATCTTCAACTGAGCATGGAGGAAAATTTCATTGATTGCACTACCCCACATGGTAACCAATCGACAGTCACCGAAGGTGATGTTCACGGAGCTTCAAATTCTGGGGAGTCTGCACCAACGTGGTATGAGGATGAGTCGGAGCATCCTGAAATCATCGGACATAAACTCAGACCAAGACAGCAAAGCTTCTTTGCAACATTTAATGCTAATTCACTGCTCAACGTGGGTAAATTAAAACATCATACCAATATACTAATACAACACAACCTAGTACTGAGAGCACTGCAGGAAACCAGGTTCACAGATGATCGTGCCTTTGAGACCCAAGGTTATAGACTCCTCAAAGGAAAAGCGGGTCATGGGTAATGAAGAACATACCACACTTAGGTACAGGATTTATAATCAGTCACAAGATACTGAATTCAGTGATTGATTTCACCTCCACAAGCAGTCATGTATCCAACTTCTCCCTCAAATGAGCTAACAAGGACTACAGTGTAGTCAATGTACATGTCCTAACCAACCAGGACAACTAACACAATCCAGACAGAATGGATGAATTGTTGTAAGACTTAGAAGATATTCTATCCAAAATTCCAGAGACATACTCCATCATACTTCTTGGTGACTTCAATGCCCAATTGGAAAGAAAGAAAAAATACAAAAATACAGTGGACAACTATCTGGCACACATGTAAACCAACTGCAATGGGGAACAATTGGTGGATCGGTGCAGGAATTTTGGGTTGGTCATGAAGTCTACAGCTTTCAAATACCTGCCAAGGAAGCAGAAGACTTGGATTTCACCTAACACAAACTTGGGTGACTTTCAGATATACCATGTGGTCATTTCAAGAAAGTCTCAAAAGGAAATACAAAATGTGAAGGTATTAAAAAGAGCCAATCTAGACTCAGACCACTACATCTCAAAGATCAAACCCCCAAGATGGCAAGATTTGATGTAGAGCGACTTAAGAGCAGACAAGAAGTAAGCCAGAGACTAAACAGTACAGTTTTGAACAGCTGGGACCAACTGAAGGAGGCTGTTGTGAAGACAGCCAATGAATTCACTTCCCTCACTTGAAGCAGGAAGCATCCATGTTGAAATTAAGACTGTGACAATGCAATAGCCCAGAGTCAACCACTCTGGGAGAAGTTGAATTGTAAGAAAATGAAGAAAAATTGGGATACCCTTTTGGAACAAAGAAGGCTTACAGCAAGGATAATTAGAGGAACCAGATGGACCTTCACACAAAATCAACTAAACCAATTTGAAGAGAACTTTGCTAAGAATAACTCCAGAGATTTCCACAAAACCTTTAAGCAGACACTCAGAAAATATAATCCGGCAAGCCTCCACTTCAGAGACTCGCAGGGCAAACTGGTTTTTAATGACAAGGACAACTGCCACCTCATAGCTCAATACTCAACTGTGATCCACCCAAGGAAGACTTTGACTACAAACAACCCCACCCCCACCCCCCAAACCAGACTGCCTCCTTCATTGGAAGACGTTAGGCAAATCAGATTGGACCATGACTCTGATCCATCCACTTCACAAAAAGGAAGACTGTACTGATCTTAACAACTACCGTGGAATTTCTCTTGTTCTGGTAACATTCAAGATTCTCACCATGGAGTTATTAACAAGGGCAGAAGACCAACTAGATAATCAACTGGGAGAATAACAGGGAGGCTTCAGGAAGACCTGATCCTGTGATGAACAGATCCTCAACCTTAAAACTGTATTGGCATACTCCAAGATGAGAAACCCCAAAGGAGTCATCATCTTTGTTGATTTCAAGAAGGCCTACAACTCCATTGACAGAGAAACACTTAACAAAATACTCTAGGAACTAGGACTAGACAACAAAACCTGCACAGTCATCCTAGAAACCTCAACCATAACCCTCTTCAAGGTCATATTTAGAGGTGAGATCTGAGAAAGTTTTGAGATAAAAACTGGAGTAAGACAAGGAGACAGACTCTCCCTGCTTCTCTTTATCAGTGTCAAAAATTTTGTGAGAGAATGGTACAATGAATTGACCAATTTAGGTGTTTAGAGTGGTGTCTACCTGGGCCATAAGAATGAAGGACTAGTTGTAGATTACCTAACTTTTGCAGATGACTTGGCACTGACTGCTGATTCTCTCGAAATGGCAACAAAACAGGTAAACTACCTCAGAAAACAGGCAGCCAAAGTGGGTCTTCAAGTGTTGATGCAGAAAACAGAATTCTTCACCAACATCAAAGAAGCTAACACAGAGATGTTAATAGACCAGGGATGCATCAAAAGGACTGCGAAATTTAAGTATCTTGGTGAATGGATTGAACCCAACCTATCAGAAAAAAGCCTATCATGGAACCTGAAACTTAATTACTAACATCAGTCAGAAGCCTTGTATGCCATGGAATGTCTTTCAATGAACTGGAGTGCAATGGAGGAAAAATTGGAGGCCAGAAAGAGGAGATTCCTCAGGAAGATCCTAGGCCCCGTAGATGAAGATGAAGAATTCAGAAGGTGTCATAACTCTGAGCTCTATGATCATATCGAGAAGCTCTTGGATTGTGCAAGAAAAAGAAGGGTAGTCTTCTACAGCCATGTTGCAAGATTGCCTCTAAACAGATTGGCCAACCATTTGTTCACCTTCTAGCAAAACAAGAAGGTTTGTACCTCTTGGCTGACAGAAACTGAGATGGATATTAAAAAACTGGGAATCACTGATGGCCAGAACAGATACTCTGTGAGACATGCTCTGAAGGAAGTCCGAGGATTTCTGGAAAAGCCCCCTTGACAGAAGAAAGGAAGGAGTTACACCGGCAAATGTACTGGGTAAATGTCAAAGCCCAACAGCTGAACAAGCATGGTCCAAAGTAAGCCCATTCAAAACAAGAAAAAGAAGAAACATTATACATCATGTCCATACAATGCATCTACATATGCTTACAGACAGCAGATGACAATATCACTTTACATATATAGAGACAGATGAACAATGTACTCATCATTTGGTTAAATGATATGCTTAATAAAAGCAATGAATTCTTATTTCATTACATGATAAATAATTAATACGAGTAAGGGTTCTCTTTTCCAATGGAGACAGCTCACTAGTTTGAAAACTGATTTATTTGGTTTCAATAAATTCATGACCATACTAAAACTGTTTTGTTTCAAATTTTAGGAAAGATCTGGTTGGATGAATCTCTTCTAGATGAAATGACTGACAATGACAGATAACGACTGGCTATGCAGACATAATTACATATTATGAAGTTTGGGTTGTAATATTTTTCTTTCTCAAGACAGTGGAGCCCTAAAAATAATTGCCATAAACATTAAATTAAAATCAGGACCTACAAATACACTTTCCTGTGTCAACCAAATCATAATACTGTATATTGTATATCTTTTAAAGTTGTAAAGTTCTGTCATTAATAGCTAAAAAGGAGACATGTTGCCTAATCTGGTCAGCCTGCAATGACCTGCCGCTTAAGTGTAACAAAGTTCATATTTTAAATATAAAAAATAGACGAAGATTACTCACCAGGCAAAAGAGCACAGGTGTGACAGCATCACAAATAAATAAATGAATCACACACAAACACACACAAACGCTAGCTTTCACAGCCTAGCTGCTTCATCAGGCAGAAGGGAAGGAGAGGGAAAAGGAAATGATGAGGGTTTTAAGGAAGGGGGTAAGGAGCCATTCCAATCCCGGGACAGGAAAGACTTACCTTGGGGGAAAAAATGGAGGGTAAATAAATGCACACACACCCACACATTCACACAGACACAAGTACACCTAGGCAGACATACTGCCTAGGTGTACTTGTGTCTGTGTGAATGTGTGGGTGTGTGTGTATTTGTTTACCCTCCATTTTTCCCCCAAAGTAAGTCTTTCCTCTCCAGGGATTGGAATGGCTCCTTACCCCCTTCCTTAAAACCCTCATCATTTCCTTTTCCCTCTCCTTCCCTTCTGCCTGAAGAAGCAACTGGGTTGCGAAAGCTTGCGTTTGTGTGTGTATGTGTATTCATTTATTTATTTGTGATGCTGTCACACCTGTGCTCCTTCGCCTGGTGAGTAATCTTCGTCTATTTGTTATATTTAATTTTTCCTGCTAGGAATTTTTCGTCTTAATATTCGTATTAAAGTTCATATTTTATTACATTATTACGTTTACTATTATGTTTTTTGTTGTACAACTCAAGAATGGACTCCTCTCTTGAAAAGCTGGCTACTCTATATGAAAATATGGTATTTGAAATGCTTAAAGCTGCATTTTGAATTTTATAACCTTTCCCATCTCAGAATTGGCTGGTTAGTGAGCTGTACCCCTTCTTTGCCTGCGTACCCTTCAAGTGTTACTAATTTATTTAGGCTTATCAGTGAATTACCCACATTGTACTTTCCTCTTGTAAGTTACTTAAACAACAGAAATACAACTCTGAAGTAAGGTCAGAGGGGCTGATCATGTTTGTTATATTGAGTTGATGAATTAGAATTGTATGTGATGTTATGATTTAGAATGCTAGTTACAACAATTTAGTTCCCAGTTAGCACTATACTTCAAACCAGTGTGTTCCAAGTCAAAGTAAGATCTGTGATATGCATTTTATACTCAAAATCAATATTAAGTAATGACTGGAATAGAATAATTTCCCTGGCTTAGAAATTTTTACAGTGTAGACAAAATGCTTCATGCCATTTAACTTTTGAAGAATTGAAAGAACATATTAATTAGAGTTGCAAATCCTCTCCAATAGTAGTACTGTTAAAGAAAGGATGCAAATTATTGAATGTGATGGCTTACCAACCTGCCTTCTTCATTGAAAATGCACACAAACTTAAAATTTATTTCCAGTACCTAATTCGGTCTTATAAACTGATGAAAAACACCTAGTTCAGTGGCTCTGAGCTAGTGCCTTCACTTTTTATGTGGTTGGAGGTGATTCCTTTGATATTATTGGATATGGACTTAAATTTCACTCTCACTTTGACAGCTCTGTTTAGGAAATTATTAATGAATTTCAGCACCCCCTAGGTCTGATTTTGTAGCTCCTTTAATGTCTTTCAAATATCAGGGTAGTTTCAGGTGTAAGACAAGGCTGCAACCTATCACCACTGTTGTTCATACTATTCATGGATCATATGTTGAAAACAGTAGACCGGCAGGGCGGAATTAAAATAGGTCAAAACAAAATAAGCAGTCTCACATATGTGGATGACTTAGTTGTAATGGCCAATTCGATTGAAAGGTTGCAAACTAATATTTCAAAGCTCGATCAGAGGTGCAAGGATTATCATATGAAGATCAGCATCTCCAAAACAAAAGTAATGTCTGTGGGAAAGATATTTAAACAGGTTGAGTGCCAAGTAGGAGGAACAAAGTTATAGCAGGTAGACAGTTTCAAGTACCTGGCATGTATTTTCTCACAGGATGGCAACATAGTGAAAGAACTGAAATCGAAATGCAGCAAAGCTAATGCAGTGATTGCTCATCTAAGATCTACTCTCTTCTGCAAGAAGGAAGTAACAAGACTAAGTTAGCAGTGCACTGTTCTATCTTTCAACAAACTTTGTTGTATGGGAGTGAAAGTTGGGTGGATACAAGTTACCTTATTCATAAGGTAGAGGTTACAGATATGAAAGTAGCAAGAATGATTGCAAGTACTAATAGATGGGAACAATGAAAGGAGGGTGTCCGTCCATAACGAGGAAATCAAAGAAAAACTGGGAATGAACACCATAGATAAAGCAGTTAGAGCAAACAGACTGAGATGGTGGGGTCTTGTTACATGCATGGGAGAACAAGGTTATCTAAGAGACTCATGAGCACAGCAGCGGAGGGTAAGAGGAGTCGAGGTAGACCAAGAAGAAAGTACTTAGATTCGGTGCAGAATGATTTTGAAGTAAAAGGCATAACAGCAGACGATGGATAAATGTTAGTTTTGAATAGAGGATCATGGAGGAATTTTATTAAAGGTACTATGCTCCAGACTGAATGATGAAAGTCTCCAATTATGATGATCATCATTTTGTACACACTCCGAATTTTTTACAATAGTGTAGTCTACATTCTGTGCCACTATTGGTCACAAGTCCAGCAACAAAAATATGAAACATCCATGGTGGAAATCTGCATGTGAAAAAGTAATGTATGGATGAAAGACATTGCTGAGGTGGGGTGGCTGGCATGCCTCAATGATACAGATAGCCGTACCATAGGTGCAACCACAGCGGAGGGGTATCTTTGTAGAGGCCAGACAAATATGTGATTCCTAAGGAGGAGCAGCAGCATTTTCAGAGGTTACAGAGGGTACAGTCTGAATGATTGACTGAGCTGGCCTTGTAACATCATCTTATGTGGCTTTGCCATGCAGTTACTGCAAACAGCTAAAAGCAAGGGGAAACTACAGTCATTAATTTTCCCGAAGACATGCAGCTCTACTGTATGAATATATGATGATGGGGTAAAATATTCTGGAGGTAAAATAGCCACCCATTTAGATCTCGAGGTGAGGGCTACTCAGAGTTTGTCATCATCAAGAAAAACAAAACAGGGATTCTACAAATCGGAGCATGGAATGTACTATCCCTCAATTGGGTAGATTTAAAAAGAGAAATTGATAGGTTAAAGTTTGATATGATGGGCATTAGTGAAGTACACAGAGTAGGTCTGATAATGAATAAGAACATATGAAACGCTACTAAGTTACTATGAACAGCCTAGTGAACACATTATTGTAGCAAAGATAGATGCGAAGCAAACACCGACCACAGTAGTACAAGTTTATATGCCAACTAGCTGCCAATGATGAGGAGATCGAAGAAATGTATGAGGAGATAAAAGGAATAATTCAGGTTGTTAATGGAGAAGAAAACTTATTGTGGTATGGGGCAGGAATTCTGTAGTAGGAAAGGGATGAGAAGGAAATGAAGTAGGTGAATGTGGATTGGGGAAAAGGAATGAAAGAGAAGATTGTCTGGTAGAATTCTGTGCAGAGCCCAATTTAATCATCACAAACACTTGGTTTGATCATTATGAAATAAGGCTATATATGTGAAAGAGACCAGCAGACAATGGGAGGTACCAAATTGACTTTATAATGGTACGGCAAAAGTTTAGAAACCAGATTTTAAACTATAAGATATATCCAGGGGCAGATATAGACTCTGTCCATAACTTATTGGTAATGAACTGCAGATTTTCAACTTAAGAGACTTCAAAAAGGTAGGAAATTAAGGAGATGGAACCTGGACAAATTGAAGAAACCAGATGTGGTTGAGAGTTTCAGAAGGAATGTTATACAAGGAATGGCTGAAACGGAGGAAATTAATACAGTAGAAGAAGAATGGATAGCTCTGAGAGATAGGCAGAAGGACAAGATCTAACACAAATCCTTGGATAACACAGGAGATACTGAACATAATCAATGAAAGGAGAAGATATGAAAATGGATCAAATGAAGTAGGTAAAAGGAAGTACAGACATCTGAAAAACGATGTTGACAGGAAGTGAAAACTAGCTAAGCAGGAGTGGCTAGAGGAGAAATGAAAGAGCATAGAAGAATGTATGACTAGGGGAAAGATAGATACCACCTACTGGAAAATAAGAGATTTTTGTGATTAGTGGTATGAATATCAAGAAATCAAATGGAAAACCAGTACTAAGCAAAGAAGGGAAAGCCGAAGAAAGGGAAACCTACATTTTTAGCATATTTGGATCTGACAATGTTGACTGGAATGCACTTTTTCAGATTCTGAACATAGCAGGGGTAAAATACAGGGAGCAAATAGCTATATTCAACTTGTACAAAAACCAGACAGTAATTATTAGAGTAAAAGGGTATGAAAGGGTCACAGTGGTTCAAAAGGGAGTAAGACAGGGTTGTAGCCTATCCCCAATGTTGTTCAGCCCATACATTGAGCAAGCTGTGAGGAAATGCATGGAGAAATTTGGAGAGGAAATTGAAGTCCAGGGAGAGGGAATAAAAACCTTGCTGTTTGCTGACGACATAGTAATTCTGTCAGAGACAGCAAAGAACCTGGAAGAGCAATTGAACAGAATAGAGAGTGTCTTGAAAGGAAGGTATAAGATGAACATTAACAGGAGTAAAATGAGGGTAATTGAATGTAGTGTCAGAAATTCAGGCAATGCTGAAGGAATTAGATTAGGTAATGAGACAATAAAAGTTGTAATGTATATCCCCTATAAAATTCTGTTTGTTTGGATTAATGAATCATTCAATACCTATCATAACTAAATCTTTCTTCATGCATAGTCACAAAATTATTCATGAAACATTATAATACCTTACAAAACTGTTTCATTGCATCAATAGCAGGTTATTTTATTGGACTTTGATACAATAATTATCTTTTTAAAGAAAAACGTAACATTAATATTACGAAACTTTGTAATTTTAACACAAATTTCATCACTAACATTTTCAGACACATATTGAATTGTATTAAGCATTATGTCATTAACTTGATGTCAATCTTTCATTGTAAATTCAGAAATATGAAAACCATAAACAAACCTCTGTACTTTTGTCATCATAAAATACTTATGTTCACATTATTGATTTTGTTTGTCACAAAAATGCTTTTAATATAACCATAATAATTTTATACACAAAAATTTCATATGTGGTGGCGCTTGCCACCAATTCCAGTGAAGTGTGACATCTTTTGGTGATGATCTTTGCTTTTGGCTCTGGCTTGTTTGGGTAACGCCATGTTTAAACAGTCAAGGTTTGAACGTTGTATGATCAACAGTGAATAAAGTTGTGTAACAGTAAATTGCATGGTTATTTGGCTTCCCTGCCTCCTGTAATCACCACAGTGGTGACCCTGTATGAAAAGTTGTTTCTATGCATTCGAACAGTGCGATTTCGCGGTTGTTGGTGTGTGATTCACTCGCGCTCAGCACGCCAATTGTCCCACACCCAATCTCAGCATGTTGACGCCAGTGCAACCACCACCTGTACTCCCTCTTCATCATCAACCTGTGGCTCACAGCGTCTTCACAAGTGACAGCAGTCTGCATGATGCCATGCTGCTGTTCTTGTCTGGACTTTCGCCACAAAACATGTTCTTGCTGCCGCAGTTCAACAATGCCATGCCTCAGCAATGTGACTCTCGCTTTGTTACACCACGAATGTTTTTGAGTGTTCCTGTGTATGCTCCTCTGTCGTTCGAACACTCTCAACATTTTTGTATTTTGAACAATGCAAGCTGCAATGCAAATCTTGAGCAAAATTCAAATGTGCAACCACCCACCGCCGCACTGGGCACTCCAGTGTATCACTCCGCAGGCTCCGCACCCAGCCTCCTACACCCAGGTGGCCTCCATACTTTTGCCTCATCAAGTGCTTTACCGCAAAGTGCACCTTTTGAACTTAGTTAACACAATAATCATGTTTGTGCTGAACATTGTGCCTACTTCTCTTGTTCAAGTTCATCTCTGGCAGCTCACCCCCCTACCGCTGTGCCAGTTCAGCTGCCTCCCTCCATGCATTCAGTGAACATGCAAGGCACATACGATGCTCACAGTTTCATCAACTGTGTGAACCCTGTGAATGTGGGTGCTCCTCAGTATGTGCTGCCTTGTGCCGTACCTCCAAGCATGCCTTCCGTGCTGCGAAGTGGTACCCTTTCACAACCACACATTGTTGAACTTCCGACCCATGACCCGGCACTGCCTGTGGCCTTTGCTGCACCGAGTGATGCTTCTGAGCCTTCGCCGTTTGACGATGCAAACACTGCAGTCACTCCACCACCTCCTGGCTCGCCTCCGTCTGCACCGCCTGGCCATCTTCTGAAGCTACCTCAGTTCTCATTCAACTTCCCGACCACCTGGTTGACTCTCATCGAGCGCATATTCAAACATTATAATTTGACGATTCCACTCCCTACCTGTGTTTAACAATCTCACTGCATGACCATGTGGATCTAATTTGTGACCTGGTTACTTCTCCCCCCCCCCCCCCCAGTTGGGACCACTACGACAATACCAAAAAGACAATCCTGGAGCATGTCACCCAGTCTGTGGAAGAGACAGTTCGACATATAATTGAGGAGGAGGAACTTGGTGACAAACGTCCTTCCGAACACTGGTAACGCTTTCAGCTCTTGGTTACTGAGCAGGTCATGCCTGACCCCTCTCTCATGGCCATCTGGCCCAGTAAGCTACCACTGACTGTGCAGACTGTATTGATGCACAACGTTCTCGAGTCCCCTAGTGAGCGCATACGCATTGCGGACCGAGTTCATGAAGCGCATCTTCATGAGTCTCGCCTCATGCAGGCAGCCACGCCATACCCACCTACCTTCGCACGAGATCGTTCCCGCTACCCAAAGGACATCACAGATCTGCCTGGCATACCCCGCTGCATCGTCTCTACAACGCTGAAACTGCTGCCGACACTGGACGGTGTCAGCTCCGGAGAAGAGAGCATGCCCTTTTCTCCTCCGCGCTTCCTGCAAGAACAGCAGCCTCATTATCCGTACTGTTTCTTTCACACCCATTTCGGCAGCACTGCGAGGAACGCAGGTCCCCTTGTAGCAACCCAAACAAAGTAGGCAGGCTAGTCTACGCGCCGCTGCCTGCCGTATGTATTTTAGGCGCCTCCCTACTCTCCAATCTGTACACGAAGTCGCTGCAGTTGGTGCCCGCCTCTATGTCACCAAGCTGAACTCTGGCTTAAGCTTCCTCGTTGACACTGGTGCTGACATCTCACTTCTGCCTCCTGGTCTATCTCTGAACCCTGTGCAACTGACCCACATGCTCCTCCGAGCTGCCAACGCCTTGCACCTTCGCTGATCGGGCACTACAACTCTCACAGTACACTGCTGCCACAGCTGCTTTGGCACCCTGCGTGCCCACTTGTGTGCCCCCAGCGACCAACTTGTCACCTACGGCTACTGTGTCGTCTGATGTCGCTCCGCCAGCACCACCATCATTTCGCACAGCTCCCGCACCAACTAGTTCGAGTCAGCCGGCTACAAGCACGCTGCCTGTGGCCACCACCGCTACCTCCTCACTGCCGCCGACCTCTCAGCCTGCGTGGCATGCCGATGCCACACCCACCTCCATCAGCTGTCACTCTGCGCAACCTGCCGTCACTCTCGCTATGTCCTCCGCACCTAGTGCCACGCCCTTGTCTGCCTCGCAAGTTGCTGTCATCACGAATGGCATGGTTCACAGGCTGCACCTCATTGACAATATCCCTGTTTTTTTCCAAACCGCGCCCCCTGTGTCCCAAAAAATTAGCCGTGGTCGATGCACAATTGTCTGAACTGCTTTCGACTGGTGTGATCGAGCAATCTTGCAGCAGTTGGGCCTCACCCATTCACTTAGTTAAGAAACATGACAGCACATGGCACATGTGCCACGACTACTGCAAGCTCAATGCTAAGACTATCATGGACCGCTTCTCGATTCCGAACGTCACCAACTTTTCCAAATTACTTGCCGGGTCGAAAATTTTCTCGGTTGTCGATTGTAAGCGTGCTTACCATCAAATTCCCATGGCCTCTGAGAACATTGAAAAAACAGCCATTACCACCCCACTCGGCCTTTTCCAGTATCATTTCATGCCTTTCAGGCTTAAGAACGCCACTCAAACCTGGCAACGTTTCATTAGTGAGGTATTACAAGACTTAAAATTTTGCTTTGTATATTTAGATGACATACTAATCTTCAGCTCCTCATTCAAGGAAAACAAAAGATACTTGCAGATTATTCTTGACAGGTTATCTGAGGCAGGAATCAAGTTGAATGAGGACAAACGTCAACTGCATCTCCCCTCAGTACAGTTCCTCAGGTATACACTCTCATCAGAGGGCGTTGAGACCCCCCCCCCCCCCCCCCCACCACTGACAAGGTCAACTCGGTGCAAAACATCACATGCCCCCACACTTACAAAGAGCTTCATCGGTTCGTCGGCACCATTAACTACTACAGACAGCACCTGCCTAATGCGGCTGAGGTTCAGGCCCCCCTTACAGATATATTAGCTGGCAAACACGTCAGGTGACCGTGCAGTTCTCTGGACGAACGAAATGACTGAATTGTTTAATAAACTCAAAGATCTACTTGCTTGAGCGATCACAGTTGCTCATCTGCAACCTGACGTAGAAGTTTTCCTCACAACTGACGCTAGCGACTCAGCCATTGGTGCAGTTCTTAGCCAGCCTCATGTGGGTGTAATCTCCCCCCAACAGTTCTTTTTCAAAAAACTGAAAAATGCTCAGCGCAAGTACTCAGCCTTTGACAGAGAACTTCTTGCCATCTATGAGGCCATTAAACATTTTCATGCGGAAATTGAGGGTCATTCCTTTTACTTTCTTACCGATCATAAACCGCTGGCGGCTGCCATCAAAAATCCTACGGCGCCTCTGCTACCTGGACTACATTTCGCAATTCACGACAGACGTGCAGTACATTACGGGCATGGATAATGTAGTGGCGGACTTCCTCTCACGAATCAATGTCCTGTCCACTGTCATCGATCTCTCCAACCTTTCTGCCCTACAATCCACTGGCGATGACCTCCTTGCCCTCATCTCAGACCCTTCCTCTTCCCTACATCCCATCCCCACCACCTTTCCGGGCGTCACTGGCGAGGTATGGTGTGACAACTCCATGGGCAAACTCCGCCCCTTTATACCTTACTCCCTTCGATGTCCCATTTTCCAGAATTACACAAGCTCGTGCAGCCGGGTGTCAAGGCCTCGACTCGCCTGGTGTGCGAACGTTTTGTTTGATGCAACATGAGACAGGATTGCCAGGCGTGGGCCTGCTCTTGTATTGTGTGCCAGTGCTACAAGGTCTCGTCTCACCCCCCCCCCCCTTCCTCGTCCTCTTGGCTCATTCCCTCCTCCATTTGGGAGATTCCAGCACGTCCATTTGGACCTTGTCGGTCCTCTTCCGCCGGTCGACAGTAGTTACCGATACATCCTCTCAATGATCATCCGCACCACGAGATGGTAGGAAGTCACACCTGTGCTTAATATGACTGCCGAGTCCATCGCTCGGGCTTTCATTTCGTCTTGGCTCGCTCGCTTTGGCATGCTCCTCAGTCATCACTACTGACCAGGAACGCCAGTTCAAGAATGCCCTCTTCACCAATATCTGTCATCTTTGCGGCATTCACCACATCCACACCACCGCCTGTCATCCTCAAAGTAACAGGCTGGTAGAGCATTGGACCCTCAAGGCGGCCCTTTGGTGCCATGGACCTCTTTGGCTCGGCACCCTTCCTCTGGCCTGTGCTCAACCTACAAGGACTGTTGCGGAATTTGTATACGGGCAACAGCTCTCCTTACCTGCCGAGCTTGTTGCATCTCCCTCGCTCGAGGATCTCCCATCTCTAGTCGATCGAGTCCACCACATCTGTGCTGCGGCCTCCCCACCTCCACCTGCCAGCCATTCTTCCCCCCCACCCCCTTTTGGACCTGCAGATGTGCAAGTTTGTGTTCTTGCGCGATGACACCGTCTGTCCACCGTTACAGCCCCCTTAGTCTGGCCCTTATCCTGTCCTTCTTTGGGCGGCAAATACCTACACCATCCTCCTTAATGGCAAATCAACCACAGTCTCCATCAATTGTCTTAAGCCCGCACACCTCAATCCAGCTTCCTCTCCTGAGGTCAAGGCTACCCCATCTTCCTTCTCCTCATTTGAGGTCTCTCGTCCCCCTCCCTCCTGCGCGTCTCCCCCTTCCCCTTCATCATCGTGTCATGCATCACCTTCAACCATTGACCCCTCTTCCCCTTCCTCCTCGCCATCCTCTCCCTTCAGAGAATTCTCTCGTCCCCTCCCTCCCTCTGATCCCTGCTATCAATTCTTGGTCCCTGTTCCCCCGTCTCTCACTACTGAATTGTCCGTTGTGGTGCATGACTACAGCCATTTCATTATGTGTACATCATCCACCAAATGCATGCTCATTAAATGCTTTCAGCTGGCCCCTGATTCCGTCCCATCCGAGGCTAGGTCCTTCTTGCTCCCATCGAGCACTGTGCTTATTATTATTCCAGCTTGTGGCTCCTGCTTGAGCCGGCGTCTCTCACGACAGGTCATGCTTCCACCTCGTCTACAGAATTTCATTGTTCATGGCACCACAGCTCATCGGCTACTACCCCCTCCAACTTTATCAGAGGGAACACTTGAACTCACCATTTGTGTAATTCCCTCAGCGTTCAGCGTGTGTTCCCCCAGTGCCTGTGAATCCAACACCCCCCTCCCCCAAGGCTCTCAGGAGTACTCCGTAATGTGTGTGTGTGTGTGGGGGGGGGGGGGGGAATAAAGTTGTGTAACAGTAAAGTGTGTGGTTATGTGGCTTCCCTGCCTCCAATAATCACCACACATATAACACTGTTCTGTACTAGATCTACAGATTTCATAAAACTATGTTTAACTGTTTCCGAGTTCTAGAATGTTCCAGAAATTATAATATGTATATATACATGCAAATTGGCATGGACAGAGTAAGTCATTGGTCAGTCTTTGTCTTATGACAGTCCCAGTCATTTGTTTGTCAGTATGAATATTCATTGTGAGCATTAATACTTTAATAAATATCTTGGTTCATCAAAATGGTCACATTTTATGGTTATACAGTGTAGAACCCGTCGTCCTGTTGCTTTCATTATGAACATTTAACAGTCAAGCTGCTAAAACTACGAGATCTACCACTGAATGAATGAGACAATAAGGTGATGTATTACTTCTCTTTTAGAATCACATACAAAAAGTGGTTCTAGTCTAGTGTAAAAATGGTATAAAGTAGTAGATGAGTTTTGTTATTTGGGTAGCAAAATAACTTATAGAATGAAACTTTCACTCTGCAGCGGAGTGTGCACTGATATGAAACTTCCTGGCAGATTAAAATTGTGTGCCGGAACTGGGACTCGAACCTGGGACCTTTGCCTTTCGCGGGCAAGCGCACTACCGACTGTGCTATCCCAACACGACTCACGATGCCGCCTCACAACTTCATTTCCGCCAGTACCTCGCCTCCTATCTTCCAAACTTCACAGAAGCTCTCCTGCGAACCATGCAAGTCTAGCACTCCTGGGAGAAAGGATATGGTGGAGACATGGCTTAGCCCAGCCTAAGGGATGTTTTCAGAATGAAACTTTCACTCTGCAGCGTAGTTTCATATCAGCGCACACTCCGCTGCAGAGTGAAAGTTTCATTCTGGAAACATCCATTAGGCTGTGGCTTAGCCATGTCTCCACCATATCCTTTCTTCCAGGAGTGCTAGTCTTGCAAGTTTCGCAGGAGAGCTTCTGTGAAGTTTGGAAGATAGGAGGCGAGGTACTGGCGGAAGTGAAGTTGTGAGGCGGCATCGTGAGTCGTGTTGGGATAGTACAGTCGGTAGTGCGCTTGCCAACGAAAGGCAAAGGTCCCAGGTTCAAGTCCTGGTTCTGGCACACAATTTTAATCTGCCAGGAAGTTTCAAATAACTTCTGATAGCTGAAGTAAAAATGATATAAAATGCTGAGTGGCTATGGGAAGAAAAGCATTTTTGAGAAAGCGAAATTTGTTGACATCCTATATTAATTTAAATGTTAGGATTTCCTTTCTGAAAGCATTTGTCTGGAGTATGGGACTGACACATGGACAGTAAGGAGTTCAGACGAAAAGATGATAGAAGCTTTCAAAATGTGGTGCTACAGACAAATGATAAATATTAAATGGGTAGATCTTGTAACAAATGAGGAATTACTCAACATAATTGGGGAGAAAAGGAATTTCTGGCATATCATGACTTAGAGAAGAGATAGGTTGGTGAGACACATTCTGAGACATCAAGGAATTGTCTAATTAGCATTAGAAGGAAGTGTGTGAGGTAAAAATCATAGAGAGAGACTGAGGGATGAATACAGTAAGCAGATTCAAAAGGATGTAAGTTGCCATAAGTATTTTCAGATGAAGAGGCTTCCACAGAACAGGGTAGCATGGAGAGCTGTATCAAACCAGTCTGCAGACTGAAGACAATAACAACAATTCAGAAAGACAAGTCACAAAATGAACAGGCAAACTAAGTAGAGACATATGAAGTAACAAATGCACTCCATCTAAAAACACTTCATAAATTCTTACAAATGAGACTTTTACTAGATGTTCACAGGAAAAACGTGTAGGTACATTCCATAAACATGTGCTTCTGACAACAAGATGCCAGGCTTGCACTGCCTAACCAAAAACTGCACAGAGATGGAGGCTAAATATTTCTCAGAGCTACTCAAATGTCCAGTATCACCATCAAAATCTCATGAAGAGACTCCTAAGTACACAAATCTTGGGTCTCAACTACCCACCAAACATGAAATCCACACACACATCCTCTGACTCAAAATCAATAGAACATCTGGAGAAGGTGTCATAATTGCATAACACTTGAAGAACATAGGCTCATATGAAGATCTCATAGAAGTCCTAATAGACATGTGATAAACAGAATCCTATAAATGGAACACTTATCGGGAGACTGGAAATGTGCACCCATCCACCCAAAGTGACAAGTTCGATATTATCAACAACAGATGAATTTTCATAGTTTCAATTATTTACAAGACTTTCACAGCTTGTCTTTGTCAAATAACTCAAGGGCAGCTTGAACACAAGATTGGGTAATACCAAACAGACTTTTCTGACCGTGGTTATCCTGAACAAACAAATTTCAATTTGAAAACAATTACATAAGGGAACTCACAAGTATCCACTCACTTGTGTTTTGGTTTTTACAAACACTACGAAACAACACAAGTGAAAGTCTGTAGAAAAACACTTTATTCATCACTCTTTCCAGTAGAGCTGTTAACATTATCAAGTACAGAGAGAGTCTGTTTAACATGGCTGCTGCGGCAGTGATTGCGACCTTAACCAAACAGGTTACTTCTTGTTCCTCTGGGCGATATCGACTACCGGACTCTACAGAGCCCCCCCTCCCTCTCCATGCCTAGGGAGTGTGGAGCATGGGGGAGGCATCAATGGTGTTGGTGTGTTGTGGAGAGATCAGACGGTCATGCTGTGTTCGACTGTAGTCTGGCGAGGGGTGTGGGGCACACATTGGGGCACGGTCACCGAGGGGGACGTGGCTGATGCAGTGCGGCATGTCGGAGGCTGTCAGTTGAGACTGTGTTGTGATCAATAGGTTGGGGAGGTCGTATGCTTCCAGCACTTGTGATCACCCAGGTAGTCTAGACCGTCGTGGTTAGTGTTCCAGTGGAGAGGTGAGAGATAGTGCTCTGACCAGCATGGGCAACAGAGGCCCATCCAGTATGGGAGATCAGAACAGCAGAGGGGTGGAGAGAAGGGAGAGGAATGAGGGGAGTGTAGGACATCTGATGTGCTTAAAGATATGGAGATCTTTGAAGAGTTGGTGAAGGAGGGTAAAGAGAAGTGTTTGATCAAGGTTATATTTACAGGTGCAGAGGGATCATCGAAACAGGGATGGAGGTATAGAACAAACAACATTTTGTTACATAAGTGGATAGTCACATCATCCTGTTGATTGGCGGAGACATCCACGACATATGTGACATAGACGTCCAAGTTGGGAGCTTGTGCATTGCTGAGGTGTATTGTTCTGAGGTGGCACAGGACTGGGAGGCTTCAAAGTTGGGGGCAGGTGAAAACCCTGTGAACGTGGGCGAGTTGTCTAGTACTACACATGGTGTGACATGTTCTGCACCAGGAGGTGGCTGCAGGGGGGTGGAGTCTGCGTGATCACTGCCTAAGACATGGTCATCACACACATGCACACAAGCTCGTCGCTCGGCAGACGTAGTCACAAGCAGGAACACCTAGTGTAGGTGAAGGATCATCACACGCTATAACATCACGTGCTGGGGGGCTGTTATCTGTGTCATCACTTTTGATAAGTGGAGTGTCACACACAAGGGAAAGTGTCCAAGTGGGTTTTAGTCAGTTGATGGAGAACATAACCATGAGTCCATTAAGAGAAATGTCAAATGTGTCCTTGATCTGCTTAGTTGGTGGTGTAGGCCAAAGTGGCTGTATGGGGGGGGGGGGGGGGGGGTTGCATCATATCATAACTGAGCATCCGGAACTCACAGCCCCCCAGTGCTCTGTGTACAAACATGTTGTTTACAATGTGCATGCAGTGGGGGTACCTGTATATGCAGGACAGTCACGTATATGTAGGCAAATCAGTTTGTGCGGGGCGGTCAGTGTTGACGATGAATAGTTCCGCTGAATAGGTCAGGAGTCAACTACAGTCAGGAAGTGGCTGCGCAGATAGCAGGCACTGAGTGGCATGGACTGCATGGTTTCTTAGGTTAGAGAGCCTCGGGAAACAGAAAGGGTCTAAATCTCAAAGGATACAGTTCAAAGATAGGATGAACACAGATCTAAAAATCATTGGCCTAATAGGTGTAAATTGTTGTAGCTGTGTTTGGAAAGCACCAGAGCTCCAAGCACTAATAGAAAGTACTGAAGCCCAAATCATTATAGGTACCAAAAGCTGACTAAAGCCAGAGATAAGTTCAGCTGAAATTTTTACTAAGGAGCAAATGGTGTTCAGAAAGGATAGAGTGAATAAAACAGGTGGTGGCATATTTATTGATGTCACAAATGGTTTATCTAGTAGTGTAATTGAAGTAGATAGTCTCTGTGAGTTGGTATGGGTAGAGATTATACCTGACAGCAAGAGTAAATTAATAATTAACTCTTTTTACCGACCCCCCCTCCCTCGGACTCAGATGACTCGACTGCATAAATGTTCAAAGAAAGCTTGGACCAAATTTCAAAAACATTCCCCAAGCATACAATTTTAACTGGTGGCAACTTTAACTTACCGTCAATATGTTGGCAAAAATACATGTTTAAAACCAGAGGCAAGTACAAAACATCATCTGAAATTGTACTGAATGCATTCTCTAAAAAGTATCTCGAGCAATTACTTTATGAAACCACTAGAATATTAAATGGTTGTGAAACTATATATGACCTCTTAGCAACTAATAATCTGGAGCTAATAAAGAGCATCAAAACAGACACAGGGATTAGTGAACACAGAGTTGTTGTAGTGAAAATGAATATCAGATTTCTAAAATCTACCAAAAACAAACAAAAAAGATACCTCTTCAAAAAAGCAGATAAAAATTCAATTAACACTTTACTGAGAGAGAATCTCCAATCTTTCAAAACTAACAATGTTAGTATTGATGAGATGTGGCTTACATTCAAAGAAATAATATCGACATCTGTTGACAGATTTATACCAAACAAATTAACAAAAGAGGGGTCTGACCCACTGCGGTACACAAAACAGGTTAGATCACTCTTGCAAAAGCAACAAAAAAAGCATGCCAATTTAAATGGATACAAAATCCTCAAGACTGGCAGCCTTTTACAGAAACTTCAAATTTAACTCAAAGCTTATAACAAATTCCACAACAAAAATCTGTTACGCAGTTTGGTACAGAATCCTAAGAAATTTGGGTCATATATAAAGTGTACCAGCAGTAAAACACAATCAATACCTTCACTATGCGATAGTAATGATGATGCTACTGATGACAGTTCTGCTAAAGCAGAAGTACTTAACACAGCCTTCCAAAATTCCTTCATGAAAGAAAACGAAGCAAATACTCCAGAATTCTTATCAAGAACAACTGCAAGCATGCGTAATTTAGAGGTTAACAAAAGTAAGTCTCCTGGTCCTGATTGTATACCAATTAGTTTCCTTTCAGAGTATGCTGATGCAATAGCCCCATACCTAGTTATCACATATAACTGCTCATTCAGCAAATGTTCCCTACCCAAAGACTCGAAAGTCGCACAGGTTATGCCAATTTTCAAAAAAGGCTTTAGGAGTGATCCGCAAAATTACAGGCCTGAATTTTAGAACATATACGTTCCTCAAATATTATGAACTAACTCAAAGAGAATGACCTATTGAAGCATAGTCAACACGGGTTCAGAAAGTATTGTTCTTGGGAAACATGGCTAGCTCTTTACTCACATGATGTGATGAATGCTATAGACAACGGATGTGAAATAGATTCTGGATTTCTGGATTTCCGGAAGGCTTTCAACACTGTGCCTCACAAGTATCTTCTAATCAGACTGTGTGCTTATGGAATACTGTCACAATTGTGCAATTGGTTTTGTGATTTCCTGTCTGACAGGACACAGTACATTGTAACTGACGGAAAGTCATCGAATAGAACTGAAGTGACATCTGGCATTACCCAGGGAAGTGTTATAGGGCACCTAATGTTTCTTATTTTTATAAACGATTTAGGAGACAATCTGAGTAGCTCTCTTAGGTATTGTCAGATGATGCTGTTACTTATTGGTTAGTAAAGTCACCAGAAGATCAAAAGCAAGTGCAAAATGATTTAGATAAGATATCTACATGGTGAAAAAAATGGCAATTGACCCTTAATAATGAAAAGTGTGAAGTCATCCATATGACCACTAAAAGAAGTCCATTAAACTCCATTTACAAAAGAAATAATTCAAAAATACAGGCTGTAAATTCAAGTAAATACCTTGGAGTAACTATTACAAAAAACTTAAATTGGAAAGAACAGATAGAAAATATTGTAGGGAAAGTGAACCAAAGATTATGTTTCGTTGGCAGAACACTTAGAAGATGCAACAGTTCTACTAAAAAAACTGCCTACATTACAAGTGTGCTTCCTATTTTTGAGTATTGCTGTGCATTGAGGGATCCCCACCAAGAGGGACTAACAGACTATTTAGAGAAAGTTCAGAGAAGGGCAGCTTGTTTTGTACTATTGTGATATAGAAGAGAGAGTGTCACAGAAATTATGCACAAGTTGGGGTGGAAATCATTAAAAGAAAAGCGTTACTTGTTGTGACAAGATCTATTTGTGAAATTTCTTTTGCCAAATTCCTCTTCAAAATGTGAACATGGTTTGTTAGCACCCACCTACAAAGGAAGAAATGATCATGAAAATAAAATAAGAGAAACCAGATTGAAAACAGAAAGATTTAGGTGTTCCTTATTCCCATGATCTATTAGAGAATGGAACCATAGAGAAACACCATAAAAGCAGTTCGATGAACCCTCTGTCATGCACTTCAATGTGGCTTGCAGAGTATTGATGTATATGAAATTTGTGGTGAGGGCAAGTGGTTTGCCATAAACTACCTCAGCCACAAAGGCACATAGATCCTCCTTGTGTGTAGTGTGGATGCCTAGATGAACCCACGGAATTGCATCAGACCAATTGCTGCTGTGGCAATGAGGGCCATTTTGAGTGTGTGACACCATCTCTCCATGAGCCTGTTGCTCTGTGGATGGTAGGCCATCATACAGAATCTACTGGTGCCACATAGATCACACAAGTTATTGAAAAGTGCCAACTTAAACTGCCACCCTTGGTCAGTAGTAAGTGAGGAGAGACACTGAACTGCAAAATCTACGCGTCAATGAAAGTGCGCATGACAATTGCTGCAGATATGTCTTTGAGGGGGATGGCTTCAACCCACCACATAGTACTGTTGACCATTGATAGTATACGACAGAACCTGTCCAAAATGCCGAGTGGTCCAATTAGGTCCAAATGAATATGTCTGAAATGGCACTTGGGGACTTTCAAACTGTGTGTGTCTGTCAACTTTACTGCACTGGCACAATAAGCACACCCAAGTCCGTAACTGGCAGGCGCGTCACATATTAGGCCAAAGAAATCATTTGGAAATCAAATTTAAGTTTTACTTAACCACAGTGAAGAGATTGGAAAATGTTTGCACACATCACTGAAGGAAATTTCTCAAAAGACAGGGATGCCCAAGCAGGGTAATGAACACAGTTATACACAGGGACACATCCAGAGAGTGGAGTAACTCTTCTATCTCCTCGTCCATCTGCTGAAGGCACACGAGTCTATAAAAGTCCACAGGTACCAAGATGGTGCTGATGCACAACATATAATCTGTCGTGACATTGTCTGTACCATGTACAAATCTTATGTTGGTTGTAAATTGTTAAATGAGGTCTAAGTGATGTCAGTGTTGAGGAAGGGGATCACCTGATGGATTACGTATAGCATTGGTGAGTGGAAGGTGATCAGTACAGACAGTCAGGGGATGGCCCTCAGTGTCCTCTCTAAATATTTTATGGCAGCATAAATGGCTTAGAGGTCCACGTCAAATGCAGACCATTTATGTTGCGAGGGCAATAACTTTTTTATAAAAAACGCAGTTACTCAGAGTTGTCGCCGAAGTGTCATTGTAGCTCGGCACCCATCGGTAACTGGCTAGCATCCATAGTATTGGAAATTTTAGCATCTGGACTGGGATGTGCCAACATGGCTGTGCTTGCAAGTGCTTTCTTTAAGTGGCCAGAAGCGACAGTCATGTCATTCATTCAGCTTGCTTGATGTGTTGTTGCCTGCCCATTAGTGCATTGGTTAACAGTATTTGTAGCAAGATGTTTTAAGTATTTTAATTGGTTTCAAGCATTGATAATGACCACACAGTGTTCAAAATCCAGATTTGCAAACAAATAAATATATATATTTTTACGACTGATTGCTGAAAGAATTACCACAAATTTGTAGCAAAGCCGCATGAGGAATGTGGCGCCTCTAAAATTTAATCATTTCCAGGAAGTGGCGCAGCTCTCTGTAGGTCTCTGGTAGTGAAACTGCAATATAAGTGAAACAGAGTCTGAGGTGAGGCACATGTCTTGCTCTGAAACCTCGTGTCCAAGGAAAGTGACAGTGTCTTTCACAATTGAGACTTTTCATCATTAACATGTCATTGTCTTGCAATGCCTTAAGTACATGCTCTTGCTGGGAGGACAAAAAAATTAAAATATTATACACCACAGGCTCAAAATGTCAGTTTTTGACAAAATAGAATTAAAATATTGTCAAGATAAGTGTGGCAAAAAGGGAATTGGAAGAAGACGGAAACAACAAATTGCTGCCCGGTCTGTGCTGCTTTCTTTAGGCCAAAAGGAATGAAAAATTATTCAAAGAGTCAAAAATGAGTAATAATAGCTGTTTTTAGTAGATCATCAGGTGACATTGGGATCTGATGGTAGGCATTGTGATAGTTAATAACTGAGAAAACTTCAGTGTCATGAAGCTGCAGGGCAGAATCTTGAATGTGGGGTATCGGGTAATTGTCAATTATTGTTCTGGCTATTTTTAGTGCTTTGAATTTGAATTTACGGCATGCCACTTGTGGCACTTTTCTTTTTACTTGACATACATTAAAGCCACATTTTTAATACATCACCTGTTGCAGATGTTCAGTGGTCTCGAAGATCTTGTGGCTCACCTGCCAATAATACATCACAAAATAATAAGAGGTCGGGTTCTTAGGAGTCTTGTGGAAACTACAAATATGACATGTTTCATTTTATACGTATATTTGTTTATCCATTCTTGATGAAACACAAAAATAATACAAAAGTAAGACTGGTTCAGAACACATTTCCATACTAACTCAAGACTAAGTTGTTACTACTCCATTACTAACTTCATACTGAATGTGTTCGCGCCAATTCGCGCATATTTCTAGAACCTTCTAGAACACGGAAGTACAATATTTAAGAATTTGCTCAATAAACATTAATGAATCCTGCTTTATGTAAAGATACACAAAATTATGACAGATGTAATAATAGCTTTCTCATATCAAAATTAATCAATACAAAAGATCATAAGTAAACAACAATTAGTGCAGTGTTAATATATGTTTACATTATTGTTTAACATTAAGCTTCCGTAATTAATTAATTTAGTTAGAAGACCCTAGTAATGCAAATAATAATGAGACTTGACAGAAATTCCATAAGATGCTTATACATTATAAATCTGGAATATTAGGTTAAAATACCACGACCAACTATGGTATCGTATACTTCAGTTATTCAAACAAACGGGACCCACCTGGCTAAATACATTATACACTGCACTGCCATGTGCTTTATTGTATCACGCAACAGCACATGTGCCTGGCCAACAGTTCGCAGTACTTTGTTTCCACAGGACCTTGTCTGATCTGCCATACCTTGTGCTCCTGTTAGTGGACATATTGTGGACTCGTCCTCAAATTTGGTCTACAGCTTGAGTTCCTGCTCACAAGTTTCTGCTGCACCTTTTTCTTCACACACAGTTTCAGTGACTAGCAGTACTGTTCCGTCCTCTTTTGTGCAACTGCCAGTGCAGTTTCTCCATTGTGACAGTGCTTTATAAACAATATATATATATATATGGTGTGGAGTCATACTGGGCATCCCAGGACACACCTGCCACACCGCGACCACTGCTGCTGACCTCATCCACTCGCATGACTATTGCATATCATGACATATTCACGTTCTCATGCGCCAACTGCCCATTTCTCTGGCACACTTCAGTGCTACTGCCACATCGGCATTCTGTGTCACTCCACCACACAGTGTCGTGATGCAACCGCATGCTTTCCAGGTCTCCCCGGGGACCTCTGCCATGCTGCTTGATGCCATGGCATTGACACAGAAACTACAGGCAGATGCTGCTGCCACAGAAGCTGGGACTCAGATACAACGATCACCTCCATCTCCTCTGCCTGGCTATCTACCCACACTGCCACCATTTTCCTTCGATGTACCGACAACATAGTTCGTCTAGGTAGAGCAAATCTTCTACCACTACTCTCTCGACAATGCTGCTTGTTACCTTTGATTGATAACACTCCTGCACGATCATGTTGTCCTTATTTGTGATTAGTGAAAACGCCTCCCACCTCTCACAACTACTTGGTCAAGTGGACCATCCTGAGTGGGTTACCTACACCCTTAGCGACACAATCCATCCCATCCTGCATGAGGAACATTTTGGTGACAGAAAACCTTCACAGCAGTGGAGACATCTCTGAATGCTGAGCAGTGAACATGAGATGCCAGACCCCACCCTTATGTTGGTCTGGACCAATAAGCTGCCTCTTCTGGTTCAGATGGCTCTCACTTACAACATCCTTGAGTCACCAAGTGAGCGCATTCACATCGCAAATAGAGTGCATGATGCGTACCTACAGGAGACATGTAACAACACGGTGTCACAGGCTCTGCAGTCCTCACGTCAGCCTCGCACCTTCGCCTGAGGTTGTTTCCATGTGCCTGATGACCTTGTTGACCCTCCTGGCATTCCTCGTCACTACACCACCTCGACTCCTCAGCTTTGCCCTTCTGCTTCAGGTGACACACCAGCCCCTTCTGTGGACTCTGATGACAGCCTGTCTCCACTCATCTGCTATCTGCAGGAGCAGGTTCTACACTACCCATACCGCTACTTTCACAGGCATTTTGGTGATGCCACATGAAAGTGCTGTCTGCTGTGCTTTCAACCAACACAGGGCGTCTACACATGCTGCATTCCATATGTCAATCTCTGCCTCTGGGTTGTTGCTTCTACTTACAAGACTGGATCTCCGGCACTTGCTTCTTGGTCAACATGGGTGCTGACATCTTGCTGCTTCCTACATCCATGGGAACCCGCTCTCTGTGACCTCATCAATCTGTCAATGCCTCTTGTGATGATACTGCTGGCCCCCTCATCTCAATGTTATTGTACGATATACCGTCTGCGTCGGACCCGGAATCGTGTAGTTGAATAGTAATACATGTTGCGTGTGAAGTTCGTTAAAAACAAAATAGCCAGCCTAGGAATCAGTGTAGGACAGTGTCTTGGTGATACTGTGATTAAAACATGTGATAGATTTCATTAATTAAGAAATTCGTTTAGATGCCTTCCAGACAGTTCTATAAACAATAGTTTCGTCATTGTATGTTATTTAAAGACTTAAACAGATGAATTGTAAAAACTTTTATGACAAACAAAAAGAAATGAAAATAAATAGCATTGTATATATGGCAGACTCATAAACAAGTTGTGTTAACCAGCTAATTGTGTTAATTAATGTAATAGTCGAGATTTACAATATTGAATTCTTTGTATATATTGACTGATGTGAGATTTTGAGTATATTTTCAGATTTGCGAAGATATTTGATAGTTCAATATATTGTAGGAACATCTATGATGTACTTGTTAACTAATTAATTGACATTTAACATTTTGGTTTATTGTCAAACAAAAAGTAGCGTGTTTAAAACTTAAAAAGATAAGTGTCAAGTAAAATTATTGAATGTATAGTTTTCATTTTATATTGTAATTATTCTTGTGTACATGAAATGTTTTATTTGTATGTTCGGTAATTGTAAATCAGTATATTCAATTGTTATGAACAATGGATAATGTAATACCATTATTGTCAATGTTATATATTTGCCTCACCGCCTTGCATGGGGGAGTTCGAGTTTTGCTGCTTCTGAAGTACTTTGGAATCTATATCAGTCTGTGTTGTTGTGGTAATTTGTGTACACAAGTTTAAAGTTGTAATGTTTGATGGAGAAGCACTTTGAGTGCAAATTAAAGACGAAGTGAAAAATTGTACCTACGAGTATTTATTTCTACCACAACGTCCCAGGAAAATAATGTTGCAGCGAGCAGAACCCCCATACAGTGTAATGTTGAAAAGCTGAGTATTCTATTTGAAAGTGGTAGAATGAAATGTAATTACTTAAGAATCCATAAAAACACTTCACCCTCAACTACCATGTGCAAGTTCGACCTCCCTATCAGTTTACCTGCCTTCCAAGTGTGTGACGAAGTGGGACTTTTTTGCGGCAGACATTCCGGAACTGATACTAGGTATGGATTTTCTGGCACCTCACAAACTTTCTCCTGATGTCGTTGCCGCTCTGTCTTCCAGAATCCCACAAACAAACACTTTTCATGCAATTCGTTGAGGTCTACCCCTCCTGTCACATGTGTAAAGACAGTTTGTCAGTGTTTGACAATCATTAGTGAGTTCAACAATTTCCTGTCAAAGGGGTCCCATGAACACAATGAAGCTATTAAACTGTGTTGCGAAAGGGAAATCATTATCCATGAGTACTTTGACACTATCAAATAGTTTGATTCCCTCATGTCGAAGTGGTCTAATGAACATGAACAAGCATTGTGACTTTGGCATGAAAGAGAGAACATCAATCGCCACCTCACCGCTGCAGAGTCTCAACTGTCATCCACCCAAGTAAGGTTAACAGTGATTCTGATAGTCCGGTGCCTCCCTGCTCCTACGAATAGGTGTGTAACTGTGTAATATAACTTGGGTGCCATGCCAACATCATGTTCTGTCAATGCAGTGCAAGCATCTTGCCATCTCACACCTACTCCATGCACCTCCAGGCCTGCAACTTGTGACAACATGGGAACTGGCACTTCTTCACCAACATCTAGGCAAACTTCCCATCAGATGAACTATGCTAATAAGATAATTTTGACTCATGATAAATGTGCTCATGCTCGAGCTAACATCTCTTTCTCTAGTTCTATCATTACGTCTCATGGTATTTCGAGAGCGCAAGCTCCAGTTGTTACACCTGCCACTCGACCACCAGCTTCTGTTTTTGCGATGGTAGCTCCACCACTCACACCAGTGACCACATATACAACTTTGCCCTCTCCTGACCTGTCGGCTGGCAACCGGCCACCATCTTGCCCTCGCACGCAGGTGGTTCCATCAACTCTGCTGGTGGTCACCCTGGTTACTACCCTGGCTGCCGAAATATCTGCGACCATGGCTTGGCAGCCACCCTTCTCACATGAATCAGTGGTGCCTCCAGCAGCATCAGTGGCAGCTGCAGCTACCATGCTGTCACTTCGCTTTCTGCAGGCAACCACGACAACTGCCAAGCTCGTTGCCCACGCTGTAGCCCAGCTGTCACTGTCACATGTGGTGCCATCTGTCAAAACAATGCATAAAACACTCACTTCACCACACCCCCCGATGGATCACATGAATCCACTGTAATCTCTATCGCTGCCCTCTCTGCTACACTTTCATAATAGTGCATTTCAGTTGTCACCAATGGTACTGTACACAAACAAAGATGACAGTTCTTGATACATGAAGACTACTGTAAGCTCAACACCAAGACAATCATGGACAGTTATCCCATTCTGAATGTCACAGACTTGATTCGTGCATTTGCAGGTGTGAAATTTTTTTCTGATTTGGACTGCAAACGAGCATACCATCAAATACCGATGGCTCCGCAGGATGTTGAAAAAACTGCCATTGGTTTATATCATTATCTCTTCATTGGTTTATATCATTATCTCTTCATGCCCATTGGACTAAAAGACACCACACAAACATGGCAGTGTTTCATAACCAAGGTTCTCTTTCCCCTCAAATTTTGTTTTATTTATCTGCATGACATATTAATATTTAGTGTCTCTGTCAAAGAAAATAAACAACATCTGCAGATCCTATGTGACACACTAGCCAAGGCAGGCATTGAGTTAAACCACAACAAGGACCAACTTCATCAAACTTCTGTCTGCTTTCTACGTTACACTATCTCTGCAGATGGCATCTCCCCTCCAGCTGAGGAAGTTAACTCTGTTAAGGACCTACCATGCCCCTCGAACTTTAAAGAACTGAGATATTTCCTGCACTCAATTAACTATTATCAATGTCATTTGTCGGGTACTCCTGAAATTCAGGCTCCGCTCACAAACGCACTAGTGGGTAAACACATCTCTGGTACTTGGCCCGTGCCCTGGACCCCTGAAATGACCAACACGTTTACAGCACTTAAAGGCCTGTTGACTCGTACTGTCAGTATTGCTCATCCCCACCCTGACAAGGATATCTTCACAAAAACAGATGCCAGTGTCACTGCTATCGGTGTGGTTCTCAGCCAGTTCCTTGCCGGTAATATTTCAGCCCTCAATTCTTCTCTTAGAAACTGAATATTTCACAGCAAAAGTATTCAGCCTTTGACTGTGAGCTTTTGCCCATTTACAAAGTGATCAAACACTTTCATTCTGACATTCTCACAGATCAAAAACCTCTCACTGTGGCCATTCAGAACCCCTTTGCCGACCCAGATCCTCACTGCTTTCGTTACCTTGACTTCATCTCCCAGTTCACAACCGACATCAGGTACATGAAGGGTGCGGACAATGTTGTAGCTGACTTCATGTCATGGGTTGATGCCATACCCTCGCTGATCGACCTTTCTAACCCCACTTCCTTACAAGCAGCTGACACCAACCTCATGCAATTTATTACTGACCACACTTCCTCTCTCAATCCCATACACACCTCATTCCTGGGTGTTGTCAGTGAGATTGGTGTGATGATTCAACAGGCAAAGTGCACCCCTACTTCCTCCTCTGCTTCAACGTGAAATCTTTCAGAAACTGCATGACCTGGCACAGCCTGGTATCTGTGCCTCCACAAGACTAGTAACTGAACGTTTTGTCTGGAGGGACATGAAGTGTAAATGTCAAACATGGGCATGCTCCTGCCTACCCATCCGCATAACAAAATCACAACACACACTTCCCCTCCCCCAGCCCAAATGATCTTCTGACCTTAGTTGACAGAGTACGACTTCACCAAATCAAACCCCCTCCCCCATCCAGCCACTCTCCCCCTTCTGTCAGAGTTGGACTCTTGTGATTTTATGATGCTCCGGGATGACGCAATTCATCTCCCTCACAGCCTCCCCTATTTGGGCCAGCATTGGGTCATAAAAAAGTCTCCAAACACTTTCATCATTTCACTCAGTGGAAAACCCACCACTGTCTCAGTGAACCAAGTCAAACCCGCTTGTGTCGAGCGTACTTCCTTGTCTCAGGATGCTGCCTTTCTTCCTCCCACAATGCACAAGGTACCTCCCTCAACCCCTTGCTCTCGCAACAGTTCTTCAGCTTCTGCCTCAAATAACATGCCTGCCTCTTCTTCCCTTTCATTCAAGGGCTCTCTAACCTCCCATTCTACTCCATTTTGAAGATTCTCTAACATTCCCCTTGCCTCAACTCCAGTGGTCAAGTTCGATGTCCCTGTTCCCTCCCCCCTTTCTCCTGACCTCTTGATCCTTTTAATCGACAGCTCACTCTTCGTAGCATTGTCTGCATGGTCACAAGCAGTCCCCCCCCCCCCCCCCCCATCAATGATGCAGGTGCAAGCTCCTTAAATGTTTCACCCTCTCCCCCCTTACTCTTCATGCTGGCACAGCTCATGCTTTCCTCCTCCCCTCGATTGAAGTGCGACTAACTATCCCCATTAAACCTTCAGCCCATCCTGCAACTCATCATCTCAAGTGGCATGTCCATACACCCAACACCTCGAGTACTTCACAGTCTTTGGTCCCACTGCATGTCACTTCCATGAGGTGGAGCCAACAATGACTCAGATCTCAAGGTCTTCGACACTGACTGCTGTTGTCTCCCCGGCCCTCTCCCAAGTTCAACAGGAGTACTCCATATGGCGAGGGAGGGGCTGTGTGGTGGCGATAGGTACTGCACTATTGACCACCAACAGAAATAACTCATATCATTATAAACTTCTTTGGTGAGATTCTTCTCAGCTGCCATGTTAATATAACTCAGTCTGCTTTTGTACTTTGTTCAAGATAGAATAAAGTTTAGTCAATGAAGTATTTGGTGTTTTACTGGCGCCACAGCCCATCTAAATCCCATACATTACATACCAAACCATTTTTTGACTGATTTTATTCTGTCAGTTGTGGAAAATTACAAAATATTATTCCAAATCGTTCAAAAATATCTTCCTTACATCACTAAATTTACATGCAACATTTCTTCCAGAAGATGAAAAACAAATTTCAGAAATGGGTATTCACGTTTGTGTTTACATAATATAGTTTGAAGTGGATTTCATAGCCCACTCAATATGGCATCTGAAAAAACAGCTTTTTCAGCTCCTGATTTAGTCAGCACAATCGCTATTTTTCTTTACTTACCTACACAGAATCATGCTCACCATAATATTTATACTTCTCTTTCGCTGTAGAAGATGTCATTTTGTTCATATGAGCCAAAAATTCTTTATAAGTAGATGCAATCCGAAAAGCCAAGAACATTTTTAAAATGGTTGCATTTACATGGGCATGAAAATCGAACTTTGGAATTGGAAAACTGCTTTACTGAAGTGGATTTCCAGAAGTGATTTTGGAGTGTTTACATAACAAGCCAAAAGTGGAATTCAGAAATTAGTTTAAGAAATCCAGTTTTGGGACCCCATGAAAATGGGGTTATAATGTTACAAAGTATAATTAATTCATTACATTGTTATAATACCATTTCCAAAATGATCCTTGTAAAATATATCTAGACTCATAACGTTTGATATTTTAAGTCACAAATTTAACATCAAACAAGCATGTTCTGATTTTATAGTATATTTTAAAAATACTTTCAGTTGAGAGAAAACAGATTATGATACTGTAAATTGGGACTAACTTGGCTCGTAGGTAGTAACTTGGCTCCAACTTTATTAAAAAAGATTCAGGCTCACCTAGCGCATAGTGTAATAAATATTTCTGAACAATTTCAATTCTGTTCAACATTGAAAACTTGTACTAAGCTATATATTTGATCTAAGACGCCACTTGGTATGTTAGGAAATGCCAACCAAATCTGTACTATTGTATTTTTAAGAACATTTTTGTCAAGAAAAGTGGTGTTTTGATACCAGAAAACTACTTAAACTGATGGTAAAGTACATCCATTTATGTGTAGCAACTTGCTGTTGTCTCAGATATTTCCATGAAATTGTAATCAACCAGTTATTTATTACTCATTGATCAAGAGTAACCATGATGGTTATTTTTTGGAAAACTCTGGGAGACTTTGCTCCACTGTAACAGTAGTTACATTCCTCTGCATTAAACTTGATTCAGGTTAGGGTGAAACTGCCACAGTACTGTTTGGGTGTAAACAAAATCTATGATCTTGCTAAAATGTGGATTAAAACACTATAAATCTGAAAGAATACCTGGAATGCATAAGCAATGGGACACTTACTTGAAATGTTACAAAATGCTTCTGAGTCAGTGCTAGGTCAAGTAAACAATGTAAGAAGAGAAAATCCAGACACTCTTTTATTATTTCAGTGATGAAGACCTGTCAGAAGAACAATTTCTTTATGGCAGTTGAGATGAAGGTTTTGACTTACACAAAACAAATAAAGTGGCAGTGTTATCTGATCTACAAAGAATGAAGGGGCCCTACTAAAACCTCAGAAAAATTGAAGCAAATCCATAAGCAGATTTTTCGTAGATATACAGAAAGAACATAAAAATTACTCTGGTGTTATTGAAAGTTTTGATATAGCTCACACAGGTAGTACTCTCCATGATATCATCTCTGATTAACTGGCAATGGCCTATAAATAAAGATGTTATTTTTCACATATGAGATTATATAGTTTAAGGTCTGAATCTCTAAAAATACTTAAGCAAAAGAGTTATTATTTCAGTTCCAGTGTTGATTTGTGGTGATGATTTTATGAAAAATATTCTGATATTTTGAGACACCAAAATACTAATTACTCATTAACCTTCTCTTCAATAAGAAAAAGTTTTGTTTATGTTTGTTACCTTTTTTTTACATCTTATTAAAAAGTGGTTTTACTACACTGAATTTTACTTATGTATGTCCCTTTTATACCAAAAAGTACACAAGTATTGGTTTATCATGGTCCTGTAAAGTAAAGGAAGCCCTCCTCCGATTCCTGTCATCCTATCGATCCACCCCGGCAGGTCAGCAGAGCCCCTCTGAGCTCCTTCACGGCTGCCCTCATAGGACGCTGTTGTCCCTCTTGCATCCGGGCCCTTCCGCACCCCGTCCTCATCCTCTGTCACGTTTTGCCCCTGGCTCGGCTGTCTGGGCTCGAGGCTACGGCCGCCATCCTCATTGGGTTCCGGCCGTGGTCGGTCATTCGGGGGCTTGGCCGTTGTCTCTGTGAGGTCCGTTCTCCTACGGGGATCCTCACCTACCACCACGACCAGCTCCGGGTCCGCCATCCACCTCCCACTCATATGGTCCCTTCCTCCTCTTCCGGGTCTAGCCCCCCTCTATCGAGAACGCCATGAGGGGACAGTTCTCTACCAACTTCATTTTCACGGACAGTTGTTGGGGGGCGAGGGGATTTCCCGCCACTGTCGGGGACCAGGGCCCACTTCGCCGCCGCAGCCCCAGCGGCCAGCTCCAAGGAGTGGACAGCTCCGGTCACCGGCAGTGGGGGGCACCTTGACGTCAGCCTACGGAGGCCCGGAGTTGCCAATGGAAGTGCCACAGGAGGGGGGAATGGAGGATCCACTGCCATCGCCAGTGCTGGGAGCAGCAAGACATCGTTCACGAGGGCGAACCCCTCATCGCTCAATGGGGTTCCGCCCGTACGAGGTGGTTCCAGCTAGGGAGTGGATGGAGCCGCCAGATGATCGGATGGAGGTGGAAGAGTCCCAGCAGCCAGACTTCAGCATCGCCTTTCCGGAGCCCGGCTCCTCGCCCCAAGGGGGGAGGAATGTTATAGCCTAGCGGGCCATTCAGATCGCGCACACCTGTATTGTATTCCGTGGCTGGCGCGGGCCTGGCCGAGATAGTTCCCGGCTTCAAATGTCATTTTAATTATTATGTATGTTGATGTATGCCTAGTTTTTGAAATTTTTGTATTTGGCAGTAGAGCCATCACTAAAATAAAAGAAGTACTTTATTTCCCTAATTGTAAAATCTGGTGCTCTATTAACCTTGTCAAATAAACATACACAGTAACAGTGTCATGCCTGCAGGGATAAGTGAGTATCAAAATGTTTCGAGTATCTCCACTATATGGAAGGATTACCTTGAACCACAAACATGCCCTTTTCTCTGAAATTCATTATAATGACAATTTATACTAGTTTAAGGTGTCCAGGGATTCTAAAAAGAAAAATTCCCTGAGTTTTCCAGGTTTTCCAAGTGAGTTTTTGTATATTTCCAGGGTCATATTGTGCTTAGTCCCTCAATCTCAAAAGGCATAGTGTTAAGTGTTGTTGCAGTGTTTCATTGTTTAAGTCATGAACCTTATGTGCCTTTATTCATAGAACCGTTATTGACTGACATCTGTGAAAAGGGCGAAGTAGTTTTAACAAGCTGGACTGTAGATGTCATTGCTGCTTGTTCACTCGCAATAATTTAAGCAGTTTTCTTAGGTTCTTGCCTAACCACATCCTTTAACTCCAAGCCATATTAGTAAAAAATAATAAAGTACTTTTGTTAGTCTGAAAAGACATCTAGAGTGTAGCTTGTCAAAGTACTTTTCAGTTTTCAATGAATATGTGATATTAGCCCCATTACACAATACGCCTACACCTAAGGTGAGATCCACAGCACCACTCGAAAATGATTCTACAACTAAAGGCTCGTGTAAACCTTAAGACCTTGTAAAATGAACTGTAAATCTTTCATCAATAAAGAGTAAATGAGTCAACTAGCTCTACATGTGGCCAAAAGATGTACCCGAGAAATAGGTGTTCCAGTTGGTGTTTGCAGTCGCAAGTGGCGGAGACCGCGCATGCACAGTAGAGGTAATAAGAACCTGGCGACTGGTAAATTTCTCACATGTTGAATGAACCTATTTTCGAGGAAATGCATTGAGCCAAGCAGAAGGCAAGCAAATGTTTCTCCTGAAAAGCAACTCGAGTACCACGACTTTTCCGGGTTGTGGGGAAAATACAATTTTTTTTTTCAAAAAACGGTTTTTTTCCAGGATGCTGGACATCCTGTAGTTTCAATATCTCTTTGATATTCAAATTCAGGTTTTGATGCTTCACAATGAAGTGATGGTATGTAGGGTTCCTATTCTTCCCAGCCAATTCCAAAACAAAATTGTCATTTTTTACCTGCCCTATATGCAACGTTTCTGTGCCTGTGTGTTCTCATTGTTTGAATTTAATAATACCTTCAAAATCATTATTTTTTTTAAACTTCCATCAAAAATCTTTCTAATACATCTTCCCCAAGGCATGTTTAGCAATGATTGACCTTTAGCCCATTTTTATGAGTTGTTGTTGTTGTTGTGGTCTTCAGTCCGGAGACTGGTTTGATGCAGCTCACCACAATACCCTATCCTGAGCAAGCCTCTTTAACTCCACATAAGAATGGCAACCTACATCTGTCTGAATCTGCTTACTGTATCCATCTCTTGGTCTTCCTCTGCAGTTTTTACCCCACACACTTCCCTCCAACACTAAATTCACAATTCCTTGATGTCTAAGAATGTATCCTACCACTCGATCCCTTCTTAAAGGTATGCCAGAAATTCCTTTTCTCCCTAATTTTGTTCAGTACCTCCTCATTAGTTACGTGATCCACCCACCAAATCTTCAGCATTCTTCTGTAGCACCACATTTCAAAAGCCTCTTTCCTCTTCCTGTCCGCACTATTTATCGTCCATGTTTCATTCCCATACAAGGCAACACTCCATACAAATGCCTTCAGAAAGGACTTCCTTAGGCTTAAATCAATATTCGATGTTAACAAATTTCTCTTTTTCAAGAACGCTTTTCTACCCATTGCCACTCTGCATTTTATATCCTCTGTACTGCGACCATAATTTGTTGTTATACTGCCCAAGTAACAAAACTCATCTACCTCCCTTATTGTTTTGTTACCTAATATAATTCCTTCAGCATTGCCTGATTTTCTGACTGCACTCCATTACCCTAGTTTTGCTCTTGTTAATGTTCATCTTATATGCACTTTTCAGCACACTGTCCATTCCGTTCAACTGCTCTTCCAGGTCCTTTAATGTCTCTGAATTACTATGTCGTCAGCAAAACGCAATGTTTTTAATTCTTCACCCAGAACTTTAATTCCTTCTCCAAATTTTTCCTTGCTTTCCTTTATAGCTTGCTCTATGTACAAATTGAATAACATTGGAGAAAAGCTACAACCCTGTCTTACTCCCTTCCCAATCACTGCATCCCTTTCATGCCCTTCAACTCTGACAACCGCTGTCTGGTTTTTGTACAAGTTGTAAATAACCTTACGCTCCCTATATTTTACTCCTGCTTGCTTCAGAACTTGAAAGAGTTCATTCCAATCAACATTATCAAAAGCCATCTACAAATGCTAGAAATGTAGGTTTGCCTTTCCATAATCTATCTTCAAGGATAAGCCGTAAAGTGAGTATTGCCGTATTCCTACATTTCTCCTGAACCCAAACTGATGTTCGCCGAGGTCAGATTCTACCAGCTTTTCCATCCTTCTGTAAATAATTTGTGTTAATATTTTGCAACCATGACTTATTAAACTGATGGTTCTGTAGTTTTCACACCTGCCTGCGCCTGCTTTCTTTGGAATGGGGATTATAACATTTTTCTTAAAGTCTGAGGGTACTTTGCCTGTCTCATACATCTCACACACCAGGTGAAACAATTTTGTCATGGCTGTTTCTCCCAGAGACTTCAGTAGATTTGAGGGAATGCCATCTACTCCAGGGGCCTTGTTTCAACTTAGGTCATTTAGTGCTCTGTCAAATTTTTCTCTCAGTATAGTATCGCCTATTTCATCCTCATCTACTTCTTCTCCCATCCCTACAATATTGCCACTAAGTTTATTTTCTTCATAGAGACTCTCTATATACTCTTTCCATCTTTCAGCTTTCCCTTCTTTGCTGAGAATTGGTTTTCCATCTTCTTGATATTCGTAGAGCTGTTTTTCTTATCTCCAAATATCTCTTTTATGTTCCTGTACGCTGTATGTATTTTTCCCCTATTTATACATTCTTCTACATCCTTGCATATGCTTTCTAGCCACTCCTGATTAGCCATTTTGCACTTCCTGTCAATCTCATTTCTTAGTCGCCTGTACTCCTTTTTGCCTGTTTCATTTACTGCATTTATATTTTCTCCTTTCGTCAATTAAATTTAGTATGTCCTGTGATATCCAAGGAGTTTTTGTAGGTCTTGCCTTCCTACCTATTTTGTCCTCTGCTGCCTTCACTATTTCATCTCTCAATGCTACCCATTCCTCCTCTACTGTTTCCTCCCTCTGAAATACCTAAGAACTTCAGGTTCCTTCAGTTTATCCAGGACCCATCTCCTTATTTTCCTACCTTTCTGCAGTTTTTTCAGTTTCATCCTACAGTTCATGACCAATAAGTTATGGTCAGAGTTTATATCTGCCCCTGGGTATGTCTTGCAGTTTAAAACCTGGTTCCGAAATCTATGTTTTACCTTTATAAAATCTATCTGGTATCTCCTAGTCTCTTCCATGTATACAATCTTTTTTTGCGATTCTTAAACCAGGTGTTTGTTATAAATAAATTATGTTCCACACAAAATTCTACCAGGCGGCTTCCTCTTTCATTCCTTTTGCCCAGACCATATTCACCTACTATCTCCCCTTTCCTTCCTTGTCCTACAACCGAATTCCAGTCTCCCATAACAATGAAGTTTTCCTCTCCCTTAATTGTCTGAATAATTTCCTTTAGCTCCTCATATATTTCTTCGATGTCCTCATCATTGGCAGAACTAGTCAGCATATAAACCTGTACTACTGTGGTCAGTGTTGGCTTTGTATCTATCTTGACTACACTAATGCAATCACTGTGTTGCTCATAGTAGTTTACCCGCATTCCTATTTTCTTATTCATTATCAGACCTACTCTTGTAATACCCCCAACTGATTTTGTATTTATAATCCTGTATTCACCTGACCAGAAATCCTGTTCCTCTTTCTACCGAGCTTCACTAATCTCCACTATATCTAACTTCAACCTATCCATTTCCCCTTTTAAATTTCCTAATTTTTCTACCCGATTAAGGGATCTAACATTCTATGCTCCAATCTCTAGAATGCCAGTATTGTCTTTCCTGATGATCGCATCCTCCTAAGTAGTCCCACCTAGAGATCCAAATGGGGGACTATTCTACCTCCGGAATATTTTACCCGAGAGGATTCCATCATCATATGTTCATACAGTAGAGCTGCATGTCCTCAGGAAAAGTAACGGCTGTAGAGTCCCCTTGCTTTCAGCTGTTCACAGAAACTGTGCGGCAAAGCCACCTTAGCTGATGTTACAAGGCCATCTCAGTCAATCATGCAGACTGTTGCCCCTGTAACTTCTGAAAAGGCTGCTGCCCCTCTTCAGGAACCACATGTTTGTCTGGCCTCTCCACAGATACCCATCCACTGCGGTTGCACCTACGGTGCGGCTATCTGTATCGTTAAGGCACGCAAGCCACCCCACCTCGGCAATGTCTGTGGTTCATGGGAGTAGGCATATGTAATCTTCTCAGATTGTATTTGCTGTGGCGGAGTGGCCGAGCGTATTGAGGCGCTATGTTGTGATACGCGAAGCCGTTCCCCATTGGGGGTTTGAATCCCCTCTTGGGCATGGATGTTTATGCCGTCTTTTGTGTACGATAGTTTATAAATAGTTTGTAAGTTTAGGGACTGATGACCCTGCAGTTAAGTCCCATAAGCTTTACAAACATTTGAACATTTAGATTGTATTTGTCCATAATTAACTTAATATTGTGACATATTGTACAGAGTAAACAAACAATAAGTGTTTAATAAGAACCGACAGATGCACATCATTCACAGAATTTCAGGTGTACTATGCTCTCAATACTTGCAGAATAATTTTTTCGTGTTGCTAAGTTTGATGTTTTTGGGCATATGGGCCATGTTGACTGGAGCAGTTGGTCTCTTCATTATGGAGACTGTTGTTTTAAGTTTTCAACCCACCTCAAAATGGTGCTGGTTTCTCAACACACAAGTTGATCAGAAGATAAAAATGAGTGCAGACGTCATACTGTGTCCATCATAGACTCACTATTTATGAAAATCAATGCAGAGTGAGGCAGTATGGTGCTCCACATTCTACTATACTGTGATGGGTACATATCTCACTCTTAATGGACAAATCTAAAATACCACCAACTTTGAGACCAAATGACAAGCTATTCTACCCAATGCCAAACATGCTGTTCTTGTGATGGTCTTGTTTTACAAATAAAAATGTTACTTAATCACTCAAATTTTGGAAAGCAGATCCTTAAAATTTCCAGATATATTACCATGTTGCCCTATTTTTGTATTGAAAATGACTACCTCTACCATAAATATATTATAGCTTAGTGGTATAATAACAGACTCAATCCTTGATCATTCTTAGGGTTTTGATGTAACTTATCATTTTTTTCATCTGACACTAAAAATGCTAACTTGTGGTTAAAATCAAAGTGAGACTGTAGACAAACTCCCACTCCTTATCAGGCTGAACATAAACTTTTATAATGTCAGCTGGACTATTTAAAATTATTTAGGCATCTAGCATTTCATATATTGGGCACTAAATGAAGACTACAATTGAGGCCAGTATGGTTAGTCTGGTAATGTAAGGTTGTAGTAATAACTAGTAACTTTTAAGTGAAAATGCTGCATGTGGAAACAAATATTGCTTTTGATTCCTTTGTTGTGAACAAATATATAGCCAATTCTTTCATTGTTCCTTGTTTTATTGTGTAGATCACTTCCCAGTTGGGCTGTGCCCATCAGCTAGTATGAGGAGAAACTGTTGTATGAGAGTATTTCCCTTATATTCTTGGAATAGGTAGAAACTTGTGGAAATTGTATCTTCCAAATAAATGTAACATTTCTCTCACATTTGCTGACCAGCAATAAAGGAGTATTCCCTCATCATACAGTAATATCATATGTAAATCACTTTCTCTTCCAGGGCTTTGTCTACGTCTCACTGTGCCATGAAATGAGTACCACATTTCTACATCTACATCTACATACATACTCCGCAATTCACCGTAAGGTGCGTGGCGGAGGGTACACTGTACCACTACTAGGCATTTCCTTTCTATTACACTCCCAAATTGAACGAGGAAAAAAAGAATGCCTATATGCCTCTGTACGAGCCCTAATTTCTCTTATCTTGTCTTTGTGATCTTTACGCGAAATGTAAGTAGGCGGCAGCAAGATCGTACTACACTCAGCTTCAAATTCCGGCCCTCTAAATTTACTTAACAGAAATTCACGAAAAGAACGTCGTCTTTCTTCTAGCGATCCCCAATTGAGTTGCCGGAGCATTTCCGTGACACTCGCGCATTGGTCGAACCTACCGGTAACAAATCTAGCTGCTCGCCTCTGAACCACCTCTATGTCTTCCGTCAAACCGATCTGCTGCGGGTCCCAAATACTTGAGCAATACTCAAGACATGGTCGTACAAGCGTTTTATACGCGGTCTCCTTTACAGGTGAAGTACATCTTCCCAAAATTCTCCCAATAAACTGAAGTCGGCTGTCTGCCTTACTCACAACTGTCCTTACATGCTCGTTCCATTTCATATCGCTCTGCAATGTTATGCCTAGATATTTGAACGACGCAACCGCATCAAGAAGCTCACTACTGATGCTGTATTCGAACATTATAGGATTGTTTTTTCTACTCATGCGCATTACCTTACATTTTTCTACATTGAGAGCTAGCTGCCATTCTTCGCACCAACTAGAAATTTTGTCTAAGTCAACCTGTATGCTATTACAGTCAGTTACAGACGACACCCTCCCATACACCACAGCATCATCAGCAAACAGCTGCAAATTACAACTTACTCTGTCCATCAGATCATTTATATAGATAGAAAATAATAGCGGTCCTATCACACTCCCCTGGGGCACGCCTGACGATACACTCGTCTCTGATGAACACTCACCGTAGAGAACAACGTACTGCGTTCTATTACTTACGAAGTCTTCCAGCCAGTCACAAATCTGTGAACCTATTCCATAAGCTCGTATCTTCGTTAGCAGTGTGCAGTGTGGCACCGTGTCGAACGCCTTATTGAAGTCGAGAAAAACACAATCCGCCTGTTGCCCTTCGTCCATGGCTCGCAAGATGTCATGTGAGAAAAGGGCAAGCTGAGTTTCACATGAACGATGTTTCCTAAACCCGTGCTGATTCATGGAAAGAAGCTTTTCCGTTTCAAGGAAATTTACTATATTCGAACTGAGAATATGCTCCAAAATTCTACATGAAACCGATGTCAACGATATTGGCCTGTAATTGTATGGGTCAGTTCTCTTTCCTTTCTTATACACGGGAGTCACCTGCGCTTTTTTCCAACCACTAGGAACTTTGCGCTGAATTAAAGATTCATTTCTGATAATCATTCCTACCCTTTCCAAATTGGTATTCTGTGACTCATCCAATCTATGCAAAAGCCTTATCCAGCTTCTGCCCAATAAGTCAAATTAATGTGACAGATCTAGGTGCAAGTTCTAACCCATGTATCCAACATCTATTTCAGGCCCATAACCGCCATTTCCTACTACTCTATATAGGGGCAGGGATCCACTGAAAGGAGCATATGATCAAATTCACAACTGCACAGTATTTTCCATAGGTAAATACACTGACCACCAGGATAAATGGCTACCATCAAACTATGACTAAAAGGCTACACACATTAATCAGGTTTAAAGCGGATTGTAGAACAGTGACAGACTTCAACAACTGCTTCACATCCTGTGTCACTAGGATCGTAACCAACATCTTTATTAACTGTGAAAGTGACCAATACACCATCTTTTTATGATAATTGAATTTTGCCAGTATTTCAGCTGAGTGTCCATCACTGGCGATTGGAAGTTCACAGCAATAACTCTATAGCAAAAACTAGTGCGGAGACGCGTGCACATAAGCACCTGTTATACAAGTACCTCTGTCAAATTTGTGCCATCTGCAAATACAGCCCTGACTGTGGCACACGGAAGCAAGCACAAGAGTGAAACTACTTCTACATCCTCTATCAGAACACGCACTCATGGCCCGAAAACTCAATGTCAAACTTCTAAAATATGATTGTTGTTTGACATGCTGTTATAAAGAAAATGTTTTCTCTCGGATGATATTAAAGAGATCACCAGATCCTAAGCTTTGTCCACTTGAATGCTGTGGCCAAAATTTCTGTGGCAGAGTACATCATAGAATTCTCTGTAGAAATACATCACTCTGCTATGGTCAACTGGACTGAAAAAGATGAGTGTGGCAATCATGTTCAATGCACCTATCATGTATGGTGTGCATCATCTGACCAATGTAGGCTTTGCCACACTTGTGGGATATTCTGTAGATTTTGGTGTTCTGCATTTCGAGTTTGTCCATGACCAAACCAAGAAGGGCACTAATTTTTGCACGTGGCCAGAAGATCCTGCATAATTTTGACAAAAGGTTGCCAATGTACAGAAGGAACACCATGCAATTATTAATAATAATAATAATTAAATAAATAAAAGAGGAAGGAAGATTAGCATTTAACTTCCCACAACACCATGGTCACTATAATGGAGTACACATTTAGAGAGTTTTTGTCTAGAATGGGGAAAGATACAGGTCATGTCCTTTGATAGGAACCATCCCAGCATTTGCCTGGGATATTAAGGGAAATCATGAAAAACCTAAATCAGCATGGCTGGTTTGGACAGTTTGAACCATGGTCTCTTCAAATGCACTGCACCACATCACTTGGTGGGACAGCAGCAGATTTTGGGGGTGGGAAATTTTTAAATTTTTTATGTAGTTTCAAAAGATTAAATTAAGCAAGATCTTGAAAAGTGGTGGTTGCATAAATGATGATGTGAGAATAAGTTGGAAATAAAAATTATCATAAAATACTGGGTCTTACCGGTACTGAAAAATTATCACAGTATAGAGACATTATACTCTGATTCACAAAATGAACTTTGACTCCCACAAATATTTGAGATGTTATTGGTGAATACATTGATACAGACAACAGTAATAAGTGTCATCCTACAATCAAGGCAGCATTAAGACATTTCTGCATAATGTCACTTTAGTATCGATATTTACAAGAACATCAGTACATTATATCGAATATAAATGTTTATCTAATTATCTTTTGATGTCACAGCCCTAGTTCAATGTGCAGTCTACAGGCGTGCTTCTGTTTCTTTGAGTTATTTATATGCTGCATGTGAAGATCATCTATGTACAAAGTGCTTTAATGAAACTTATGATTTACACAACAATTAATTTATAAATGCGCGGGGGGGGGGGGGGGGGGGGGGAGCTTGAATGTTTCACACAGGCGGTAAAATCCCTTTGGCTGGCCCTGTCCCAATCACAGATTTATTCACAAAGAGTATGAAATTTGACAGAGGTAGCTCATGTTTCTTCCTCGTTTACGTACATTGAGGTATCTCTTTAATTAGTGTTGTAGGCAAAAAATTCTCAGGTATTGTTGAAAAAAGAGAGTGCGATTATTAGTTGAGGACAAGTTAGATGAAAATCAGTGTGGGTTTAGACCTCTTAGAGACTGTCAGGACCTGATATTTAGCTTATGGCAGATAATGGAGAAGTACTATGAGTGGAACAGAAAATTGTATCTAGAAAAGGCTTCTGACCATGTTCCTAGGAGGAAGCTATTGTCAGTTCTACAAGATCATGAAATAGAAAGCAAACTTCTGCATGCAATTAAAGGTCTTTATGTAGACTGTCAGGCAGCGGTTAGAGCAGCCGATAAATTAAGCTCATGGTTCAGGGTAGTTTCAGGGGTAAGACAAGGCTGTAGCCTGTCACCACTTCTGTTCATACTATTCACGGATCATATGTTGAAAACAATAGACTGGCAGGGCAGGATTAAAATAGGTGAAAACAAAATAAGCAGTTTTGCATATGCGGATGACTTAGTTGTAATGTCAGATTCAATTGAAAGGTTGGAAACTAATATTTCAGAGCTTGTTCAGAGATGTAAGGATTATGATACGAAGATCAGCATCTCCAAAACAAAAGTGATGTCTGTGGAAAAGAGATTTGAACAGATTGAATGCCAAATAGGAGGAACAAAGTTAGAACAGGTAGACAGTTTCAGGTTCCTAGGATGTATTTTCTCACAGGATAGCAATATAGTGAAAGAAGTGGAATCTAGGTGTAGCAAAGCTAATGCAGTGAGTGCTCAGCTAAGATCTAGTCTCTTCTGCAAGAAGGAAGTCAGTACCAAGACTAAGTTAGCAGTGCACCGCTCTATCTTTCGACCAACTTTGTTATATGGGACTGAAAGTTGAGTGGATACAGATTACCTTATCGTAAGGTAGAGGTTACAGATATGAAAGTAGCAAGAATGATTGCAGGTACTAATAGAGGGGAACAATGGCAGGAGGGTGTCCATAATGATGAAATCAAAGAAAACTGAGAATGAACACCAAAGATGAAGCAGTTAGAGCAAACAGGGTCATTTTACACAAACGGGAGAAGCAAGGTTACCGAAGAGACTCCTGAGATTGGCAGTGGAGGGTAAGAAGAGTCAAGGTAGACCAAGAAGAAAGAACTTAGATTTGGTGAAGAATGATTTTGAAGTAAAAGGCTTAACATCAGATGAGGCATCAATTTTAGCAATGAATAGGGGATCATGGAGGAATTTTATTAGAGGCACTATGCTCCAGAGTGATTGCTGAAAGGCATAATCAGTCTCTAATGATGATGATTATTTACATATCAAAGAAAGAATTTATCTATATCTTTGATTTACTGAAAATTTATCAGGTTTTTCATACTGCTGTCATTTGAACTGGTTTATTAGAATAACAACACTATTGTAATTTTTTTTTTTTTTATCTTCACTCCTGAGACTGGTCTCATGCAGCTCTCCATCCTTCTCTATCCAGAGCATAAGAACAGCAACCCACACCTATTTGAACCTGCATAACGCATTCATCTCTTGGTCTCCTTCTGTGATTCTTACCCTACACACTTCTCTCAGTGGCAAATACACTATTCTTTGATGTCTAAGAATGTGTCCCACCAATCAATCCCTTCTTCTAGTCAAGATATGTCAAAAAATACCTTTTCTCCGAATTCTGATCAGTACCTCCTCATTAGTTATGTGATATACCCACCCAATCTTAAGCATTAAAAGCATCTATCCTCTAACTGTCTGAACTATTTATTGTCCATGTTTCACTAACGTACAACCCAACACTTCACGCAAATACCTTCAGAAAAGACTTCCTTATGCTCAAACAATATTCAATGTTAATAAATTTCTCTTTTTCAAAAATGCTGTTCTTCCCAATGCCATTCTGCATTATATATCCTCTGTACTGTGATCATCATGTTATTTTACTGCACAAGTAACAAAACCGATCTACCACATTTATTGTCTTGTTACCAAATCTAATTCCTTCAGCATCACCTCATTTTCTTAGACTACATTCCCATCCCCATGAACCACAGACATTGCCGAGGTGGGGTGGCTTGCGTACTTCAACGATACAGACAGTCGTACCGTAGGTGCAACCACAGTGGAGGGGTATCTGTGGAGAGTTAAGACACACGTGTGGTTCCTTTAGAGGGGCAGCAGCCTTTTCAGTAGTTACTGGATGATTGACTGAGCTGGCCTTGTAACATCAGCTAATGTGGCTTTGCCACACAGCTACTGCGAACGGCTGAAAGCAAGAGGAAACTACAGCCGTTACTTTTCCCAAGGACATGCAGCTCTACTGTTTGAAAATATGATGATGGCATCCTCTCGGGTAAAATATTTCGGAGTTAAAATAGTCCCCCATTCGGATCTCCGGGCGGGGACTACTCAGGAGGCTGTTGTCATCAGGAAAGACAATACTGACATTCTACGGATCGGAGCGTGGAATGTTAGATCCCTTAATCGGGTAGGAAAATTAGAAAATTTAAAAAGGGAAATGGATAGGTTGAAGTTAGATATAGTGGGGATTAGTGAAGTTCGGTGGCAGGATGAACAGGATTTCTGGTCAGGTGAGTACAGGATTATAAACACAAAATCAGTTGGGGGGTATCACAGGAGTAGTACTGAATGAATAAGAAAATAGGAATGTGAGTAAACTACTATAAGCATCACAGTGATCGCATTATCATTGTCAAGATAGATACGAAGCCAATACTGACAACAGTAGTACAGTTTTATATGCCAAATAGCTCTGCCGATGATGAAGAGATTGAAGAAATGTATGAGGAGTTAAAGGAAATTATTCAGACAATTAAGTGAGAGGAAAACTTAATTGTTATGGGAGACTGGAATTCGGTAGTAGGAAAAGGAAGAGAAGGAAAAATAGTAGGTGGATATGGACTGGGCAGAAGAAATGAAAGAGGGTGTCGCCTGGTAGAATTTTGCACAGAACATGATTTAATCATAACAAACACCTGATCTAAGAATCACAAAAGAAGGTTGTATACGTGGAAGAGACCAGGAGACACCGGAAGGTATCAGATAGATTTTATAATGGTCAAACATAGATTCCGGAACCAGGTTTTAAACTGTAAGACATACCCAGGGACCGATATAGACTCTGACCATAACTTATTGGTCATGAACTGTAGGCTGAAATTGACAAAAACTGCAGAAAGGTACGAAAATAAGGAGATGGGACTTGGATAAATTGAGGGACCCTGAAATTCTTAAGAATTTCAGAGGGAGCTTTAGGCAACAATTGACAGAAATAGGGGGAAATAGAACAGTAGAAGAGGAATGGGTAGCATTGAGACATGAAATAGTGAAGGCAGCAGAGAACAAAATAGGTAGAAAGGCAAGACCTACAAAAAATCCTTGGATATCACAAGAAATACTACAGTTAATTGATGAAAGGAGAAAATATACAAATGCAGTAAATGAAACAGATATAATGGAGTACAGGTGACTAAGAAATGAGATTGACAGGAAGTGCAAAATGGTTAAGAAGCAGTGGCTAGAAGCCAAATACAAATCTGTAGAAGAATGTATAAGAAGGGGAAAAGTAGATACTGCCTACAGGAAAATAAAAAGAGACATTTGGGGACAAGAAAAACAGTTCTACAAATATCAAGAACTCACATGGAAAACTTGTTCTCAGCAAAGAAGGGAAAGCAGAAAGGTGGAAAGGTACATAGAGGAGCTCTACAAAGGAAATGAACTTAGAGACAATGTTCTAGGAAGGGAAGAGGAAGTAGATCAAGATGCAATAGGAGATACGATACTGAGAGATGAATTTCATAGAGCTTTCAAAGACCTAGGTTGCAACAAGGCCCCGGGAGTAGATGACATTCCCTCAGAGCTACTAAAGTCTCTGGGAGAGCCAGCCATGACAAAACTATTTCACCTGGTGTGTAAGATGTATGAGACAGGCGAAATACCCTCAGACTTTAAGAAAAATGTAATAATCCCCATTCCAAAGAAATCAGGAGCAGACAGGTGTGAAAATTACAGAACCATCAGTTTGATAAGTCATGGATGCAAAATTTTAACACGAATTATCTACAGGAGAATGGAAAAGTTGGTAGAAGCTGACCTCGGGGACGATCAGTTTGGATTCAGGAGGAACGTAGAACCCGGGAGGCAATACTGACTTCACGTCTTATCTTAGAAGATAGATTAAGGGAAGGCAAGCCTACATTTTTAGCTTTTGTAGATTTGGAGAAAGCGTTTGACAATGTTGACTGGAATGCACTCTTTCAAATTCTGGAGTCAGAAGGGGTAAAATACAGGGAAAGGAGAATTTGTACATCGAGCAGGCGGTGAAGGAAAGCAAGGAAAAATTTGGAATAGGGATTAAAGTTCAGGGGGAAGAAATAAAAACATTGCATTTTGCTGATGACATTATAATTCTGTCAGAGACAGCAAAGGACCTGGAAGAGCAGTTGAGTGGAATGGACAGTGTGTTGAAGAGAGTATATAAAATGAACATTAACAAGAGCAAAGCAAAGATAATGGAATGCAGTCTTAGAAAATCAGGCGATGCTGAAGGAATAAGATTAGGTAATGAAACAATGAAGGTGGTAGATGAGTTTTGTTACTTGGGTAGTAAAATAACATATGATGGTTGCAGTACAAAGGATATAAAATGTAGAATGGCAATGGGAAGAAAAGCATTTTTGAAAAAGAGAAATTTGCTAACATCAGATATTAATGTAAGTATAAGGAAGTCTGTTTTGAAGGCATTTGTGTGGAGTGTTGCCTTGTATGGGAGTGAAACATGGACGATAAACAGTGCGGACAGGAAGAGAATACAAGCTTTTGAAATGTGGTGCGACAGAAGAATGCTGAAGATTAGGTGGGTAGATCGCATAACTAATGAAGAGGTACTGAATAGAATTGGTGAGAAAAGGAATTTTTGGCATACCTTGACTAAAAGAAGGGATCGCTTGGTAGGACACATTCTTAGACATCGGGGAACCGTAAATTTAGCATTGGAGGGAAGTGTGTGGGGTAAAAATCGCAGAGGGAGACCATGAGACGTGTATAGTAAGCAGATTCAAATGGATGTGGGTTGCCTTTCTTATGAGGCGATGAAAAGGCTTGCTCAGGATAGAGTAGGGTGTAGAGCTGCATCAAACCAGTCTCCGGACTTAAGACCATAACAACACAACATTCCATTACCCTTATTTTGCTCTTGTTAATGTTCATCTTATACACTCCTTTCAAGACAATGCCCATTCCATTCAATTGCCCTTCCATGTTCTTTACTGTCTCTGATAGAATTACAATGTTATTGGCAAACTGCAAAGCTTTTATTTCTTCACCATGAACTTTAATCCCTTCCTAAAATTTCTCCTTGCTTTCCTTCACAGCTTGCTTGATGTACAGATTGAATAAAACTGGGGAAAGGCTACAACCCTGTCTTACTCCCTTCACTCTCTCTTCCCAATGAATGCTTCGCTTTCATGCCCATCAACTCTCATAACTGCTGTCTGGTTTATATACAAGTTGTAAATAACAATATGTTCCCTATATTTTAACCCTACTGACTTCAGAATTTGAAAGACTGTATTCCAGTCAACAACGTCAAAAGCTTTCTCGGAATGTATAAAAGCTAGAAATGCTGGTTTGCCTTTCTTAATATATCTTCTAAGATATGTCGTAATGTGAATACTGCCTTGCGTGTGACTACATTTCTTCTAAATCCAAACTGATCGTCCTTGAAGGTTAGCTTTTCCATTGTTTGGTAAATAATTCAGGTTAAAATTTTACAATCATGGCTTATTAAACTGGTGGTTCTGTAATTTTCACACCTGTCTGCACCTGCTTTCTTTGGAATGAGGATTATTACGTTTTTCTTAAAGTCTGAGGGTATTTTGCTTGTCTCATACATCTTACATATCAGATGAAATAGTTTTGTGATGGCTGACTCTCCCAGAGACTTCAATAGCTCTGAGGGAATGTCATCTACTACAGGGGCATTGATTCAACTTAGGTCTTTCAGTGCTCTGCCAAATTCATCTCTCAGAATAGTATCTCCTATTTCTTCTTGTCAGGAATATTTAGAATTGCCCAACAGATATTCTGTAGGAACATTGATTTATTTAGTGCTAACAACACAACATTACTACTAGCAACAGAAACACACAGGATTTAGATAACAACAATGGAAGGTTCAGTAAGGAATGTTAATAATAATGTGATATGGAACAACTCACCGTAAAGACAACATTGAGCTACCGACAGACACAAATAAAAGACACACGAACACTCATCCACTCAATCACACTCATCAACACACGTCAGCCATCTCTGGCTGCGCAACAGAGTCTGACTCACGGCAAGCGGTAGGGATGGGATGGGGGGGAGGGGGGATGGGGAAAGAGCAGAAGAGGGGGGAAGGGGAATTGGAGAGGGAAGATAAGGGTGGGGATACAACAAGCATATCCAAACGCAAACACACCTAGACAGACATTTGTAAAACGTGTGAATGTGTATTTGTTTACCTTCCTTTTTTACCCTAAGGTAAGTCCTTCCACTCCTGGGATTGGAACGACTCCTTTTCCACTTCCTTAAAACCCATATCCTTCCCTTTTTCCTTTCCTTTCTTCCTCTTTTCCTGACGAAGTGAGCAACGGTTGCGAAATCTTGTATGTGTGTGATATTATTTGTACCTATCGACGAGCCGGTCCTTTTCTATTTTTTATATTTGTTTATTCCACCAGGAAAGTTTCCTTCTATAATTTATATTATTTAACTTATATCCTTGTATAAAATGTTTTCTTGAAAATTTGCATGTATGTATGTAATAAAACTATAAATTTTGTATTGTGTAAGGTCCATTCTTTTGAAACCAAGATATAAATATGAATGTATGTATGTAAAATTTGACGATGTCTTATGCAGCTTGCTGTTATCTGCCGATAAATAAATGAATTGAATTAACTGTACTTCTCCAAAACAATGAGACAGAATGGAAATTTTTATAATTTTTTATTCAAAAATAATTTCTTGTTTCAGATAAAAATAATATCACAGAAATATACACTTGAAAAATCTTACTTTTTAATGTGCTATGTCATCATATCTTTTTTTTTAAATCATTACTAAAAAGCCTACTGCTGTCTCTATGTAGAAACTCTGTCAATTACTATTATCAAAAAGATCACAACATGAAAAAACATGTTTATTTTTCTTGTTATAATCTCATGCTTGCCTTAAGTCTTTGTGGCAAAATTAGTGTGGACAACACAACATAGTATACAAAATTTGATATTACATGTTACAGTAGAATTCAGATATCCAAGTACAGTTCCTTCATATAAATCTATGAAACAGCAGCAGACCTTTAAAACAAAGTCATGTCTATACTCACAAGCTGTTTTACAAACAAGGCAAAATGTTACAGTATTATCAGTCATATTACCTGATTTTCAGTCAACAGTGAGTAATACGTCTACCTGGCACATGAAAAGAATTGGCCTTGAGACACACCACACTTAACAATCAATACTGAATAATTCTGTTCCCTAAAAATCTATGTAACTGAATATTTTAGCAATGCCTAGCATTAGCAACAATTTCACATGGAATCTTATTAATGAAACATGCTCTATAAGTAAATAAAAACAAAGATCAGTTCAATTATTTGTGTCAAGTGATGTGAAATGGATGATACAAACAGATCAGAACAAACTTTAAAAAACAACAAACACTTTTGAATGATAAATATCACAGAATGTATGATTAATTCTTTTAAAATCCAAGACCTTATGAACAACACATTCAATGACACATAATTCAGTTTTTATTTTTCTGTATTAAAGAAATTTTCAATATCACATATCAGACAGGTATGATAAAACTAATAAAAAATTACATAATGCACTTCCGCATAGCATAATTTTGATTACTGGCTAATAATAAACATGATTAATCAGACTTCTGTTATTAACATGAAGACAGGAAAGAATTCACCATAAAGATAATTACTGAGCCACAGGCAGATAGAAAAGATAATCCCATTAACACAATTTTAAATTTTTGGTGACTGCCTTGATCAGATAAAGAAACTATCTGAGGAAGGCTGTGGCCAGAAATTTTAAAGTTGTATGAAAGTGAGTGTCTTTTCTACCTGTCTGCAGCACAGCGATCCTTTTTATGGCAAGTTGCTACTTATCCTTATAGACTTCAGGTGTGTAATTCATCACTCCATTGGTAACAGAACTAACAAAGTTAAAGAATGGGTTTAAATACATTTTTGAAGAAATATATGGAAAGACTTTTATATTATTTTTTACAAGTGGGTGTGATGTCTTACTTTTATCATTAAAATGAGTATATACAATGTCAATAAAAACATTATTAACCACAGAGGTAACAAAATTAATGTCAGGGAGGGATGTGGGGTATAAAAAGACAGGCTAACAAATGATTTAATTAAGACTTATGGTTGTGGATAGACATAATAACAGATGGATATTTATTAAAATTTTGAAACCTGCTGACTGATACTGCCAAACGACATATGCATACAGGAAATGAGTAGCTTGTATCCATCATAACTAGAAACCTAGTAATAATTATAAACTCCAGGATGTTCAAAATTAGATATGAAAGTCTATTAGTAGAGCATGCAAACGACTGATAACTTTTTTTTAAATTCATTAGCTCAGAATAGTTGTTTAACGTCTATTGCTATTTCAAAACAAACATAACTGAAAACAATGTCAGCAATAATTTCCATGCACAAATAATTAAAGAAATCGTTCTCCGAGACAACAGTTAAAAGCACTTACATGATTCTCAAAATATCCAAATTAGGTAAGAAATAATTAAATACTGCATAAGCTACTGTACTAATCTTCTTGTGTGTTTATGGCCTTTAGAGTATACCCGAATCACATTTTGGATGGCAGTTTTATTATGCAACTATTTATTTATGTATGTCTTCAGTCACTGACCAGTAACTACCATTCACAAATAATTTGTGCACATACATGGAAACAGTTCAATAGCCACATTAATGTGTGTTCAATATCAATAGTATTACATTCTAATAAAATCATTATAAATTATTTGTGCAACAATTGTGAACATCATAACTGCCCCCCCCCCCTCACTCCCGCAGATGCAGGAGTAGGAGGAGGAGGAGGAGGAGGAGGTTAAGACGGGGACGAGGGGAGAGAGGGAGGGAGAGGGAAGAAGAGAAGGATCAGGACTTACTAATGTTGACGTAAAACAGAGATAAGAGATTAAATTCTTATATTCAGAATACCTAGTTCAAATTGAAGACTTTCAAACTACTTGCAATAACAACATGTCAAGACTTCATCACAGCGCTGTATGAAGGAATTGTGTATCTAATAAAAATAGTATGAGACATACCACAAACATAAACACTGTGCTGGAAAAAAAATCATCTAACAAATGCTTTTAGTGCATATTTCAGACGTACTCTTACCAATTAAGACATTTGAATCTCTGAGTCTCATTTATGAAACTAATTAAATTAAATGTTGCTCTAAATTTTCAGGAAGCACAATTTTCTTCTCATGGTGTCTTACAGTGCAATGTCCTCAAATACTAATTCTTTTTAAATATATATGTGTGTGTGTGTGTGTGTGTGTGTGTGTGTGTGAGCGCATGTTTGAATATGGACTGAGTAAATAACAATTCCTCCTACATTTGGTTTACATATTTTACTAACACAGTGCAACAACATACATAAAATAAATAGTTAATTTATAAACTCTATAAATTACAAGTACAGTGTTTGTACAAAACACATTATATTTAAAAATATATGGTTTGAAAATTAATGCAAATACTAACATTTGCAGTTATATTACAAGTAACATCTTTTGTATTCTCATATAAACCTGTTGTCAACTTCAGCAGTTATGCTTGCATCAGATCGTGGTCTATAAATCAAGACTACAATAGAAACAATAAAACTAAAAGCACTCTCTAAGAGCCAAGTTCTTCGCATTTCTAACAATTAGTATTTCATTATATTGTAAGCACAGCTCACTGCACACGCAAACAAACAATTATTTTCTGGTAAATTGAACAGTGATGCATATTTGTAAATAAATTCACATATGTTGCCTTTTACAAATATAGTTAGAAAATTATTATACAATACATTCAGTTCTTCATAGAAAAGGATTGCTGGAATGGCCAGCAGGTGTTGGACTAGTTCCAAGCTGTAAAAACAAGAAATACATCATTGTTAACAAAGAGAATATAGAGAAAATCAAGAATAGAATATAAATCACAGAATAAAAAAAGATTTGTGGGTCATATTGTGACTGACAGCATGAAGGAAAACTAGTATCATTAAGTTATAGAAGATCATCTTGGTCTTGTGTTGTGCTACAATCTTCTTCAGAATTCCAAGCATTAATCTACAGTAAGCTACTGTCCCCACAACCCTCCCTCACCCAACACCAGTTTGCACTCCCTCTGTTGTATTACCTCTTCCCAATTCACGGCCCCTCATCCTCATTGTGTTCAGTTCTCTGTCAATGCCCCCCCCCCTCTACTCCTGTACTTTACCACTCCCATCCCCTGCTGCAGCACCTAATAGCCGTACTTCCCTTCTCCCACCTATGCCTTGCTATACCTGCACAAGCTTGCCTACCCATATACGACGGGCATACTGAAAGTAATAGCAACCCATTGTTAAAATTCAAATTCTAAAGCCCCGTTTACACCAAAGCGAACATAAGCGAACGAGCAGCAGCGAACAAGCATTCGCTTTGGTGTAAATGCTATGCGCGTGCTGTTCGGCCACGTTCGGCTCGCATTCGCAAGTGTTCGCTTGTGTTCCACTGGGTGTCGGTTTCAGGGCGAACCATCAAAAGAAGTTCGCGACCTCTCCGCTTCAGCGCTAGCGTATGCGACAAACTGTGTATGCTCGCATTGCGGCAGTGTGCTGTTTTCTCTTCCGTTCTCTCCGGTGTAAACGCTTATTCGCAAGTACAAGCCAATGTGTGCGCGCACAGGCGTATTCCTGGCGAATGCGCATTCGCCTGTGTTCGCTCGTGTTTCCTTTGGTGTAAACGGGGCTTAACAATATAACTCAAATGAGTGCAGGATGGTAATCTAAACTCTTTACACTACATCTTGTCATGTTCTGACGTCATTAGCCTCAATCACATGACAGCAGGAAGTGCCATATTTGCTGGCATATAAGACACACTTTTTTCTTGCAAAATTTGGTCCAAAAACTGGCTGCATCTTATACACAGTTGCCAGTTAAGGTAGGTACCTATAAGTTCTATTTCTTTTCAAGGGATTATAAAAAAGATGTGAAATGTGGGACTATGTTTAAGTGGGAAAATTTGCTTTAAGGTTCTCTCTTTCATTTTATATTTGATATATGTACATAGCATGCATCAAATTCCTTGTCAGAAGCTTTATTATGTAGTAAAGGTTATCTGAATTTTGTATTATTTTTAGTACCAAGCTTAAAAAACTGAATTTCATAGGAAGGAGAAAGATTCATTCAGCATAATTTATGTTTTTGGCAATCCTGTAATGGTATAATTCATTATTTGCATCATGAAACACTGCTGATGTATTTGTCCATGTCTCACCTGACAATAATTGAGAATTTATTCGCATTCTCAAGTGCAAATATGTATGTAAGTATTTTTTGTGCTATTTGCACAGCGTCAGAGTATCACAGTTATCGTCTTTTGGAGGTTATAACATGCTGTGCCCCACACAGTGCAGTGAGCAAGACACAGATGCAAACCATCCATCATTCTCACAGTTTATGGAACATCACTAAAATACTAACATAAATATTTTGCTTCACAATAAATTATCGAAACATCATTTTAAACATGAAAACCCCCTACTCGTCACACAAACTGACACTCGGCATGGTGGCTGATGGGAGCAATCACAAGCAGTGCCACCTAGGTAGGAAGCTTTTTAGCCTTTATGACACTCTCGTCAACCAACACACCACAGTCGGTGCATACTGTAAACACCGAAAGGCACAATATCCATTTGGATAAGAGCAAACCGTCAAGACACTTGACTGCATAAAGTTTGTGTGTTGTGGCATCACCATTCGCCACAACACTGACGGTCCGCACAAGTTGCCACGTAAGTAGACAACGAGCAATAAGTCGGCCTTGAATCCCGAGCTATCCGTGATCTGAAGGCTGCCCACGACCGTGGTACTTGATCAGCGGGAGTATGTGGCTGAGGGACTGCGTCAGCTTTCAGATAGCACCACATATAAAGTCTGTCAAGACAACCCCATTCCTGATGTCCAGGCAGAGATTCACGGGATCCTCAAAACCTTAGGCCCCCTAGAGAACCTTTCACCTAACTCCATTAACCTCATGACCCCACTGACACCCTGCACCCCCACCTTCTACCTACTTCCCAAGATTCACAAACCCAATCATCCCGGCCGCCCCATTGTGGCCGGTTACCAAGCCTCTACAGAACGAATCTCTGCCTACATAGACCAACATCTTCAACCCATTATGTGCAGTCTCCCATCCTTCATCAAAGACACCAACCACTTCCTCGATTGCCTGAAATCCTTACTGTTACTTCCAGAAACCAGCCTTGTAACCATTGATGCCACTTCCTTGTACACAAATATCCCACATGCCCAGGGCCTCGCTGCGATGAAGTATTTCCTTTCACGCCGACCACCCACTTCCCTACCTAAAACGTCTTTACTTAATACCCTAGCCAGCTTCATCCTAACCCACAACTTCTTCACTTTTGAGGGCCAGACATACCAACAACTAAAGGGAACAGCCATGGGGTCCAGGATACCCCCCCTCATACGCGAACTTATTCATGGGACACTTAGAGGAAGCCTTCCTGGATACCCAAGCCTGTCAACCCAAAGTTTGGTACAGATTCATTGATGACATCTTCATGATCTGGACTCACAGTGAAGAACAACTCCAATTCCCTCCCCACTTCGAGCTGCTTTAAACGTTGGGGGTTGCACTTGGAAAGCAACAGCCAGAGCTGACAGACACGCATTAACAAATTGTGCCTGTGTGGTTGGATAAATGTGTGCATGTGTTTTTTCTGACAATGGTTGTGGTCGAAAGCTGAGTCACGTGTCTGCAATTCTCTTTTTTTTTTTGCATGCCTGAATGATGCTGTGTGAGTCTCTTTGTATTGAGTTGAAACATATTCTAATTATGATGTTGAATACTCTCGTTTTTTGTCCATCTTCAGTTGTAAGTATTGTAATTTGTTTAAAAAAAAAAAAAAAGAACAACAACCAGCAACCACGTGCATAGGTCTAATGTTTTATTTTGGCAAGTTCTGGGCACTTGGTAGCCTTCTTTAGGAGTATAATGGTGACCCTATACACTGATCAACCATGACATCATGACCACCAACAGAACAGCCAGTATGTCCATCATTGGTACAGGAAACGGGGGCTATGCATCTTGACAAGGAAGCAATTAGTAGGTCGCTGGAGTTGGCACCACATCTGCATACACAAGTTACATAAATCCCATGGAAGGGTACAATGAACTTCGACCTGACGTTGAATCACATCCCAGATATGTTTGATTTGGTTCAGATCTGGAAGCTAGCAAATTAATTGCAACTCACCGCTGGGTTCCTCAAACCACTCCATCGCACTCTTGACTTATAACATGGTGCATTATCGTGTTGAAAAATGTCATTGCTGAAGGGAAACAATCATCATGAGGGAGTGTATGTGATCTGCAATAAGTACACGATACTTCATGGCCGTTGATAGAGCCTTGCACGAGCTCCACTGGACCAACTGAAGCCCACACGAATGTTCTCAAGAGCATAACTGGGCTGCCACCAGTTCATCCCCATCCTGCAGTACATGCATCAATGAGCTGTTCTTCTGGAAGATGATTGTTTTGCACCGTCCCACCTGCACGAAGAAGGTATGGAGGTCCATCAACTAATGCTACACTTTGCTACTACGCCACCATCCAGTAAAGTTGGTCACATGTCCATTTCAATTGTAGTTGCTCATGTCGTGGTGTAACATTGGCAGATGCTTGCGTCATCAGCTGGCCCAATGTTAGGAATGCGTGGTGGACTGTGTGTTTGGATACACTCTGTCCAGCATTAAAGTCAGATGTTAGTTCTAACACAAAATCTGTCTTGTTTACCAGTTTGTCAGCTGCAAAACCTTTCAAACTGTGGACATGGTTTTACCTTGGTTTCATCACTCATTGTAAATGCTCACAATATTCCTTGAATACCCAATGAATGGTAAAGTTTCGCCCTCAATCAAACACAAATATATCGTGCACCTTACCTATTTTACACATGGACAACATACTCAACAATACTATGTGCACTGTGTCTGTGTCCGAGTAGCAGTCATTCCTCATCTGGTGACACTGCTTCAAATGGATAAGCTTATGTTGACAGTAGGTACATGGTCATAAGGTTCTGGCTGATCGGTGTCTGTTCCATCCAAGTATGGTGGACCACTTAGGGTCAGCATTATACTTCTGAAAAAGGGCAAAACGGGCCTGAAACCGATCAAAATATAACATTTCTACTATGCAAGTGGTTGCTATTCTGTATTCTTTTTACGCCTATGCATTGATTTCATAATATGCACTTTTTCTTCAATTTTAATGTGTTGTAGGTTATTGAGATTCTCCAGAAGTTTGAAGTCTGATAACTTGCACTGAGAAAAATAACTTACAAGAAATAATTTTATGACAATAGAGCATTCCAATTTGGCCATTTGAATGATACACAGATAACCCCTGTATTAAAAAAAGTAACATATCAAAGTGAAATTTAACTTGCATTACTGTGTACATGAACAAAAACATCAAAGACAAAATTTGGTTTAATGTAAAGTTGTCAGAAATTTTCTCTTTGCCCTCATAGGATTTGTTCACAATCATGAAAATGTATTCACAAGAAATTTGTGTGTAGGTTTTTCAAGGAAAAATTACATCGCTGAAGCATAGTCCAACTACTAAATCTAACTATACCATTTGAAATACTAGTGACGGACAGATAATACATACCATGAATGGGTTTCCACTTGGCGGAATAGGCTGCCAGGCCTTGGCAGGAAAACTCATTGACTGACTAGTGGGAAAAGCCACAGCAGCTACAGGTACTTGTGAGTGGAAGCTAGCAATACCACCATTTGGAACCTGCCCGTTTGGCATGCTGTTTGCCCCTGCACTCCAATTTAAACTATCTGAAAAGTATAAATACAATTTATATATTGGCTACTGATAGACATTCAAATAGATAACTACCACATTACTAGCTATCCCCATTAATGTAACACACTGTATTTGACAAGAATATGAATGGGGTATAACTCAGTTTGTATAATGAGCATTAACATTGTTAAGACTCAAAATAGGCCAATCTCACTACCACATTTAGTCCTACATTCTGAATCCGTGAACATTTCAGTTATCTGCCATGTGATGAGGTATATAGTAACTGAATTTATACTTTTTTTTTAATGTCTACATCTTTATTTTTAATTCAATACTGAAACTCCCACATTAATAAGTTAAAAAAAAATCACTTTTCTTACTGCTCCCAATAAACTATCTAAAACTACGTATAACAAAAACTTTAAAATCTTTGGCTTTTTTAAATCAAGCTTCTTATAAGAAATCATGAAATAACTTTAGCACTCTAAATACTTTCATTAATCCTTCAAAAACTCACAACAAAACAAACTACTATAAAAATGATACAGATATATTCTTAGCAATACCAAATCTAAGAGTTATTACAGATTCATGTTTTGAAGTTACGGGTATTTGTAATACATGGGTTAGAATCAGATAAAACTGCTATCTGCAGTTCATTTTAAGTGCTGCAATCGATGTGACTGGTAACCTAAAAAGGGGGGTTGGCAGAATAAAACACATAGTAGTTAACTAGTCAGTCAACAGCTTTACCCACAATTAATTTTATGTACAATAGCTGTTCCACTTCAACTCCTTGAACCAAGCCTCAATCCACTGGAGATTCTTCTGTATTTCAAAACTGACTTCTCTGCTTACTCCAACATGATTTGTTAATAACTTCATGGAGCCTCCAACTTTAACTACCAGGCCACATGTATACATAGTGAAAAATAATGGTCCTGGTAACACTCCCATGTGGTACTGTTGTTGTGGTCCTCAGTCTGCAGACTGATGTGATGCAGCTCTCCACGCTACCCTGTCCTGTGCAACTCTCATCAACTAAGAATATGTACAGAAACCTACATCCTTTTGAATCTCAGAATGTGCCCCACCAATCTATCCCTTCTCTTAGTCAGGTTATGCCAGAAGTTCATCCTCATCAGTTACGTGATCCACCCATCTAATCTTCATCATTCGTCTGTAGCAGCACATTTTGAAAGCTTTTTGTTTTAACTCCTTATCGTCCATGTCTCACTCCAATACAATGCTACACTCCAGACAAATGCTTTCAGAAAAGGCGTCCTAACATTTAAACTAATATCGGATGTCAATAAGTTTTGCTTTTTCACTTTTTTCCCTTAGCCATTCTGCATTTTATATCTTCTTTACTTCGGCCTATGGTGCCCTGCTACTAGAAAGGGGGTAAGTACCTCCACATCCAATGGTCTTTCCTCTGTCAAGTGATTTCAGATTGTTCTTTTTAACTTGTACATTTATATCGAATAACGGGTGATAGAAAATAGAGATTGTTTAACTTATCCAAAGTACAGGCTCGTTGACAGACACAAAAACACAAATAAAAACACACACAAATACACAAAGATTCAAGCTTTTGCAACTGTTGGTCACTTCATTAGGAAAAGAGGAAGGAAGGAGGGGAAAAAGGAAAGAATGCGGGTTTAAGGGAGAGGATGAGGAGTCATTCCAATCCCGGGAGTGGAAGGACTTACCTCAGGGGAAAAAAAGGAAAGGTAAACAAGCACCCCCCCACACACACACACACACACAACACACACACAAACACACCGAGGCAGACATTTGTAGAAATCTTTCCGTTGAAAATAATATTTCTTTATGTTTTAGACTGTCTCATAGTACCTACTTTCATAAGCCTCTGTCGTACGTCCATGACTGTGCAAATCATTTTTAAATATCTCTTGTAGTTTCAGAGATATCTTGGACGAAAAAGATGAGTGGGAAACCCAGTATATCAATTTACTTAGTACAATTTATGCTACCTGTTACTACAGCCAGTTGCAAGTAACTGTTTGCTTTGCCATTATAATTAATTTAATGTACCTAATTAACAATACATGATTTTCTGACATATTGTTCCAATGATATAAAAAGAGTGCATTCGCGCCATGTAAATGAGTCGTTTTGTGTTAGACAGGAGGCCCACTCCAAGTCATTCTGAGCTCAGATTTTGAACAAAGATGTTAAAGTTGTTCTGTATTAGTTGTGTAGAAAATGTTTATACAGTGTTTATGAACTGATTCTTAATATTCGAGCCACACTAATTTTACACCTTGAGAACTTTTGTGAGGTTAGAGTATGCCACACACAAACTGTGTAACTGTATTATTGTTATTGATGTGTTGAATGTGCGCACTAGGTTGTAGTGTTTGTTATTGATGAGACTTGTATGCTGGCCATAAAAGGGGACAATTGGGCACTAGTGATACATGGAAGTGTCAATGAACTACAATTCTGTGTTGCATACACTATTTGTAGTAGACTAGTTCCCCCCCCCCCCCCCCATGATATTTCAGCCAGTCATTACCGAGAGCACCAATGCACAAGAATCCTTAAGACGCAACGAACTACGACCCAACCAAGTCACAAAATGACAAAAAAATATATATATTTCATACTTTCTATGCAATTAATAATCTATAAGAAACCCTATATTAAAAAGTGGGTTATTATTTTTTTAAAAAAATTCACGAAATGCTGACAAACACGCACATACTCAGGTAAATATTATCTGTGCAACAGTTACAGTACTAACAGCGACTTTTAATATGGATAAATAGAAACATTGATGAATACAATGACGTAATAAATAACATACTTGGTCAAAGCCAACAGTTGGTCTTGTACACTAGACTTCACCCAAAAGCTTACTTGTTGAGCAGTCATCTTTGTGCCTGTCTGGAACTAGAAGTGTCCTTGAAATCTATATTATTCTATCTTGATCATATGTGTCTTATTCTACTCATGACATACCAGTCCCAATGCCAAATCCATGCTGTGCTTGTCTTCCATTTCTAAATGGATTTGCTTGAAAAGTGGCAGGCTGGCTGGAAGTGCTGGATAAACCATTTTCTCTTGATGCTGGTACCCAAGGATTCTGGTTTATTCCGGCAACTGCTGAAATATACCAATACAAGAACAGTTTTTCAGCATTTTAACTAAATAGTATAATACTAATTAGTGATATGATAAAATTAAATTTGATTGAAAGATATCACTTTGTTGCAAGTTTAGCAACTTCATTATAAAATACCATGTAACCCTTACAACAACTTGGACAGCTGAACACAACACAACAGAATAATTAAAATAAACAAAGAATCACTGGAGTAAAATCACTAACACCTCACTTCAACTTGCCTCGCGTGTTCCTACAGTCCTCCTAAATCCAAACTGATCTCCCCCGAGGTCAGATTCCACCAGTTTTCCATATGTCTGTAAATAATTCCTATTAGTAACCTATAAAACTGATAGTTCTGTAATTCTCACATTTGGAATTACTATATTCTTCTTAAGGTCCAAGGGAATTTCCCCCGTCTCATAAATCTTGCATAACACGTGGAACAATTTCTTCGTGGCTGGCTCTCCTCCAATACCAGCAGTTCAGACGAAATATCATCTCTACTCCAAGGGCTTTATTTCTACTCAAATTATTCTCACAGTATTGAATCTCCCATATCATCTTCCTTTACTTTGTCTTCCATTTTTATAATGCTGCCTTCATGTTTATTTCCTTTGTACAGTCCCTCCATATATACCTTCAACATTTCAGTTTTTCCTCTTTGCTTAGTACTGGTTTTCCATCTGAGTTCTTGTCTCCAAAAATCTCTTATTTTTCTGTAGGCAGTATCTATTCTTTCCCTATTATACATTCTTCTATGATTCTGCGTTTGTCCTCTAGTCACTCCTGCCTAGCCAGTTTGCACTTTATGTCAATCTTATTTTTGATGCATTTGTACTCCCCTTTTGCCTGTTTCACTTGTTGCATTTCTATATTTTCTCCTCTCATCAATTACGTTCAGTATCTCCTGTGTTATCCAGTATTTCTACTACTCCCGCCCCCCCTCTCCAAGCAAACCATTCTTCTTCTTCTACTGAATTACTTTCCCCAATTTCAGCCAATCCTTGCCTAATGCTCCTTCTGAAACTCTCAACCATTTCGGCTTCCTTCAATCTGTTCAGGTTCCATCTCATAACCTATCTACCTTTCTGCAGTCTTTTAAGCTTTAATATGCAGTTCATAACCAATAAATTATGGCCAAAGTCTACATCTGTCCCTGGATATGTCTTACAGTTTAAAACCTGATTTCTAAACCTTTGACTTACCATTATAAAGTCAATCTGGTACTTTTCATTGTCTCCTGGTCTATTTCATATATATAGCCTTCTTCATGATGCTTAAAGTGTTGGTGATCACTAATTGTGTTCTCCATATAATTCTACCAGACACTCTCCTCTTTCATTCCTTTTTCCCAGTCCATATTCACCTACGACATTTCCTTCTCTTCCTTTTCCTACTACCGAGTTCCAGTCCCCCATCACAATTAAGTTTTCTTCTGCTTTAACAGGCTAGCGACTTCTTTTATCTCGTCATCCGTTTCTTCGATAGCTTCATCATCGGCCGTGCTAGTTGGCATATATACTTGCGCTACTGTGGTTGGTATTGGTTTTGTCTCTCTCTTTGCTATGATAATGCATTCACTATGCTGTTCATAGTAACTTACCGACATTCCTATTTTCTTATTCCTTATCAGACCTACTCCTGCGTTACCACCAACTGTTTTTGTATTTATAACCCTGTACTCACCTGACCAGAAATCCTGTTCATTGTGCTTCCGAACTTCACTAATCCCTACCATATCTAACTTTAACCTATCCATTTCTCTTTTCAAATTTTCTTACTTCCCTATGCAATTAAGAGTTAGAACATTCCATGCTCCGACCTGTAGAATGCATATTTTGTTTTTCTGATGATGACATCCTCCTGAGTACTCCCCGCTCAGAGATCCGAATGGGGGGACTTTTTTTTACCCAAGACGACGCCATGATATATTGATACAGTAGAGCTGTATGTCCTCGGGAAAACTAACGACTGTAGTTTCCCCTTGCTTTCAGCTGTTCACAGTTAACTGCATGGCAAAGCCATGTTAGCTGACGTTACAACACTAGGTCAGTCAATCATCCAGACTGTTGCCCTGTAACTACTGAAAAGGCTTCTGCCCCTCTTCAGGAACCACATGTTTGTCTGACCTCTCAACAGATACCCCTCCGCTGTGGTTTCATCTATGGTACAGCTATCTGCATCGTTGAGGCACGCAAGCCACCTCACCTCGCCAGTGTCTGTGGTTCATGAGGGTGACAAAAAGATGACCCGACCCAAATAATTCCAAGTGCAAATGTTGCCAACTCTAGCAGTCTTTGGAGCTTAGCTTGGTGTTTACATTGTCAAATAGAAGCAATACAATGGTTACGATACAATATATATCGAGATTGATTACGCTTTAACTCACACATCATTTATTTTGGAAAACATTGTCTCAGCACGTAGAAGTGGTCGAGGTATAAGAACTCCACGTGAGTAGATTTACTACAATAAACCGCTTCTTACTCATGTTTTGTTGGCTGAGTGTATGGCTGATGGTTACGGGCACAAGGGGTGAGATTACAAGTACCACTGCAGTCAACTTCTTTTTTAAGACCTGTGCAGGTAATTTTTTAACATTAATTCGCTAGAAATTGTACAACCATAGGCCCTTCTATATTCCACATTCTTAAACATATTTCATTTTGTTATAGCCTAATCTTTAAACAACAAGATAAATGATAGCCATAATAAAAACGTTGAAAGTGGATGTGTGTATTTGTATTTACTTAAACTGCTACATTGTGAATCTATAGTGTTAAGCTAAGACAAATGTATCAGCAGATAGGCATAATTTTCAGTCCAACGCGCAGTTTACACAAGTGAGTGGCTGAGCCTTTCATTATTTGTTGTTTCCAATTTAGTATTCGTTCAACTCTGGAAGGACTACTCAATTGTTACACTAATGAGAAAGGACAGGTAGCTCATTGATAGTGTCGACCTTCCTGTTTAAGTGGTGTGCATCGGATTGGATGCCACAAAAGGATTCTTTTCTTTTTTTATTTCTTTTGTATTTTGGGTGTAAATATTTTTTTGGTTTAGTTTCCTTTTTTTATTAAATTCTATTGCTTTAAATTTTTAACTATTCTCTTTAGTAAATAACTCATTACAGGTTGAGAATTTGATATACATCCTTGGAAAAAGGTATCATCCATGGCAATTTTCTCCCATGAAGAATAAACCAAATCCCACAAGGCATCCACAGTTCTTGGAGAATGGTTTAGCCAATTATCCTGCACAGTCTTCTTGAGTTTAGCCTATATGTTCTTTATGGGATTGAGATTAGGTGACTTTGGAGGCCATGGTAGGCATTGAATAATATTCTCTCTTCTTTGGAACCAGCTCTGAATCCTAATGCTGGTGTATAATGGATGATTACCAAGTTGGTAAATAAGACGCCCTTCGGAGTACCAAAGTCATGCTCCAGGAATGATTACTTTTCAAGGAAATGTTTATAGCATGCTGAATTGAACTTAGGTTTGTTCTAAGGTTCCTGCACCCATATAAGAAATCCAGCCCCACTTACGTGCCTACTTTTAGGGTATGTGGCCACATAGTGGGCATCACATCATTGCCTATCTGTGCGGTAAACAAGAGCAGGACAGCTGCTTGTGGACTCAATTGTGCACTCATCTGTGAAAATCACTTTCCTTCAATCAACATTTTACAAGAAACTCGCAATTGCCAGTCTGTCCTTAGCTTGATCATCACATAATGTTTCTTTAATGAGAGCATGACGGGGCCTGATTCCGTAGTTGTATAATCACCTGAGAGCAGATTTTGCTGAGTCTGGGAAATGTGAAGATCTCCCTAGTTCCCGGATGTTTGAGAAAGCGGCAGTCTGGGCCACTCTGACCAATTCATCATCTCCTCTGGTAGAGACTCGCAGTCTCACAGTCATCTCTGAATCGTCTGATCCATCTCCTTGCTGTGGAAGCATGAACACCATAACATCCTGCCTCAGATGCACTAACACTGCTTTCAAATAGAGCAATTATGCACTCGCCAATGTTCACATCAGCCATTTTGAAGTAGACCTATGAAGTATGCTAATCAGCTGATATGTTTCACTTAGTTGAAAAGTACAGAGACACCACGTGGTGGTCGAAGTAATTTCAAACAAAATACACCCATTTTCAATATTATTATTATTATTATGCACACGTGTCTGTCTGATTAAAGATTAGTATAAAATAAAATCTTCTAAAAAACTATAAAAGCCCACAACTGCACAATTTTTTGCGAATTTAGTACTTAAAATATTTCCTGAAAAATGTCTAAAAAAAATAAATTGACTAGTGGGATTCGATCGCGCACCCATTGCGTTCATAAACTGTCAGATTATTCACTCACCCAATGAAACATATATGAGAAGCGGCTTGTAGTAGTAATGTACTGAAATGGAATTATTGTACCTCGACCGTTTCTACATGTTTTTCAAAATGAATGATATGTGAGTAAAAGTGCAATGAATCTTAACATGTACTGTATCTTAACTATTGCATTGCTTCCATTTGACGATGTAAAGAACAAGCCGAAGCTGCACGGACTGCTGGAGTTGGCAACACTTGTGCTTATGAGTTTGGATTTGTACAATTGCTCTGTTCTTGGACTTCAAATTATTCAGGCCAGGTAATCTTTTTGTCCCCAATTGTACATCACCTGACTGCAAGTTTATATCATACACCAATGTGAAACTTCACCAAACATTCCTAACATTTTCACAAGTAAATTGCTGAACCCATCTCCTAGGATGAAACTTGTTATGGAGTTAGGTTAAACCTCAAGAAAGGACAGGGGCTACTCGAAAACGGCTGCAGCTCCTTGATTTAAATAATATGATGTGATACTGGGAAAATATTTAGTCTTTGGAATAGCTATTTAATTTGTTCACTGAACGATGACTGTGCTGTCTTGGAGACACTTTTGTTGTCTTGAAAACACTTGTGTTTGTGATTCAGAGGTAGCAACAACTGCAGAATTGGTTTTGATGTTGGAAAAGTTTTATTGATTTTGACATTTTATTATTATGTATGTATGTTTGATTTCCTTTCTGCAACAGCTATAGTGGCTTTTTTGGCACATTACACCTTGTAGGTGATTTTCCTTTCAGCAACAAGTATGGTGGTTTATTTGGCACGTTACACTGTGTAGGTTTTACATTTTATACAAGTTTGTCTCATATTCACTGATTTGTCTCTAAGTGTAGCAATCAAAATTCTGTACTGATGAGTGGATGTATAGCATCTTTCTGAAAAAAGTAAGGTGTTTGCTTCTTACTTACCATTTTTCAGTCTTAAAGAGAAAGACATTTTTCAGTAAATATGTGCCATGTACACAGTTACGTTCACATTACACTCTGCTAGCATTAAAAAATTTGAAGAGAAACTGACTGTTACAATTTCATGCCTAAATCACCGAATTTTACTTTCAATTGTGTCTGTCACATATGTAAGGACATCAACATAAGCAAAGCCACAAATAAAAAGCTTATGTCATAGAAATACTTTTATCCATGAAAAAATCTTTTGAATAGATTCTTCTGTCGCTTCTTGGTACAATGACATATTTTGGGTTAAATCAAATAAACTGTTTTTGTTCTATTGATTCTTTATTCTTTTCAAACTAGTTGTCAGCTAATTCGCCCATCATTAGTAAACAACTAATAAGTCCAAAACTAGTTAGAACAGAATGCAAAATTAGTAGAACAAAAATAGTTTAACGCAACATATAAAAATCTTTTCAGTAACTGTCTGAACAATAGTCTCCTAGGTATTAAACAGATATTTTAGAAAATATGTCTGGAAGCCCAACAGCACACGGGTGACACACAAAAGAAAGTGGCATACTTAAGCTGTAATAATAATAATAATAATAATAATAACATTATAACAAAAGAGACATCCGCACATGAGAACTAACTGTATAATAATCAAATCTTATAGAAAGAACAGAATAAAAAGCTTGGGCTACATTTTCTAATTTCAGCAAGAGAACAGAAACTGTTGATAAACTGTAAGCTCCAGAGCCACACTTTTTTTTTTAACGCTCACTAAATATTTTTACATTCAGAATCTTTACCTGAAAATGGATTTTGCATTGCTGCTGGTTCAGGCAACGAAGAAACTGTACTGGCTGATGTGAGAAACTGAGAATTTTGAGAAGGTGAACCAAATACTGAGACTGGCACAGATGATGTAGTTGAAGTTGTCCAAGCACCTAAAATAAAGCAACAAAATACATTAATTTAATACTCCAACAGAGCATGAATATACCCAAAACAGCACAACTAGTATATAAGAGAAAATTACATGTTTGTGTCAAACTTATTTAATATTCTGTATAAAAATAAAGATTGTTTGACTTACCCAAAGCACAGGTTCGCCAATATATTTAAAAGTAAAAAATAGATAAGTACACTTACCAGGCGAAGGGGCACAGGCAGTAATAGCAACAAATAAACACACAGACACACACACACACAAAAATTCTAGCTTTCGCAGCCTAGCTGCTTCATCAGGCAGAAGGGAAGGAGAGGGGAAAGGAAATGATGAGGGTTTTAAGGAAGGGGGTAAGGAGCCATTCCAATCCCGGGACAGGAAAGACTTACCTTTGGGGAAAAAATGGAATGTAAATAAATGCACATACACCCACACATTTACACAGACACAAGTACACTTAGGCAGACATACTGTAGAACTGTATGTAGAACAGTTCTACAGTATGTCTGCCTAACTGTACTTGTGTCTGTGTAAATGTGTGGGTGTATGTGCATTTATTTACATTCCATTTTTTCCCCAAAGGTAAGTCTTTCCTGTCCCGGGATTGGAATGGCTCCTTACCCCCTTCCTTAAAACCCTCATCATTTCCTTTTCCCTCTCCTTCCCTTCTGCCTGATGAAGCAGCTAGGCTGCGAAAGCTAGAATTTTTGTGTGTGTGTGTGTCTGTGTGTTTATTTGTTGCTATTACTGCCTGTGCCCCTTCGCCTGGTAAGTGTACTTATCTATTTTTTACGTATATTTTTCCTGTTAGGAATTTTTCCTCTATAATAATATATTTAAAAGAACGCAAATAAAAACACACACCAACATTCAAGCTTTCGCAACCGTTGGTCGCTTCTTCAGGAAAAAAGAGGAAGGAAGGAGAGGAGAAAGAGAAGGATACGGGTTTTAAGGAAGTGGAAAAGGAGTCATTCCAATCCCTTGTAACCGCCCTTGTTGTAAAACCTGCCCTATGAACCCTTCCACCAACACTTACTCCAGTCCTGTAACCCAGAAGGTGTACACAATCAAGAGCAGAGCCACTTGCGATAGTACCCACGTGATTTACCAACTGACATGCCTGCACTGTGAAGTGTTCTATGTGAGAATGACCAGCAACAAACTGTCCATTCGCATGAACGGTCACAGGCAAACAGTGTTTGTTGGTAATGAGGATCACCCTGTGGCTAAACATGCCTTGGTGCATGGCCAGCACATCTCAGCACAGTATTAGACCATCCGGTTTATCTGGATACTTCCCACCAACACCAATCTTTCAGAACTCCAGAGATGGGAACTTGCCCTTCAACATAATCTCTCTTCCAGTTGCCCACCTGGTCTCAACCTCCACTAAATTCAAATTCCCGCCCAGCATTCCATAACATCTTTGCCTCTGTTCTCTGGACAGAGCCTCTGCCTCAAGTGGTATCTCTGTCCAACTTCTTTGCTTTCTACAAATGTCTGCCTAGGTGTGTTTGCGTGTGGATACGAGTGAGTGAGTGAGTGAGTGTGTGTGTGTGTGTGTGTGTTTACCTTCCTTTTTTACCCTTAAGGCAGGTCCTTCCACTCCTGAGATTGGAATGACTCCTATTCCACTTCCTTAAAACCTGTATCCTTCCCTTTCTCCTCTCCTTCCTTCCTTCCTCTTTTCCCTGAAGAAGCTGGCAGCGGTGGCGAAAGCTTGAATGTTTGTGTGTTTTTATTTGTGTTTTTTGTTTCTATCGGCGAGCCTGAGCTTTGGCTAAGTCAAACAATCTTTATTTTTATACATATTTTTCCCACAAGGAAAGTCTCCTTCTACAATATTCAAAATAAATAACTACATAGATGAACCAGCTTTCATGAGATTTTGACCACTCATACCACACAACATTTACATAAATTACTGGAACATCATCTAACATGGCTTCGCCATGCAGTTACTGCAAACGGCAGAAAGCAAGTGGAAATTATTGTCTTTACTTCTCCTGAGGACATGCAGCTCTACTGTATGACTATACGATGATGGCGTCTTCTTGGGTAAAATATTACGGAGGTAAAATAGTCCCTCATTTGGATCTCCATGTGGGGACTACTCACGAGGATGTCGTCATCAAGAAAACCAAAACCGGCATTCTAAGGGTCGGAGCGTGGAATGTTCTAACCCTTAATCGCTTAGGCAAGCTAGAAAATTTGAAAAGCGAAATGGATAGGTTAAAGTTAGATATGGTAGGGATTAGTGAAGTTTGGTGGCAGGATGAACAGGATTCCTGGTCAGGGGAGTACAGGGTTATCAATACAAAATCAGTTAGTGGTAATGCAGGAGTAGATCTGATAATGAATAAGAAAATAGGAATGCGAGTAAGTTACTATGAACAGCATAGTGAACGCATTATCGTAGTAAAGATAGGCTTGAAGCCAACACCCAGCACAATAGTGCAAGTTTATATGCCAACTAGCATGGCCAATGATGAGGATATTGTAAAAATGTATGAGGAGATAAAAGAAATCATTCAGAAAGTTAAGGGAGACGAAAACTTGATTTTGATGGGGGACTGGAACTTGGTAGTAGGAAAAGGAAGAGAAGGAAATGTAGTAGGTGAATATGGACTACGAAAAAGGAATGAAAGAGGAGATCGCTTTGTTAGAATTTTGCGCAGAGCACAATTTAATTATCAACATTTGGTTTAATCATCATGAAAGAAGGCTGTATACGTGGAAGAGACCAGGAGACACTGGAAAGTACCAGAATGACTTTATATTGGTAAGGAATAGATTTAGAAACCAGGTTCTAAACTGTAAGACATATCCAGGGGCAGATATAGACACCGCCCATAACTTATTGGTTATGAACTGCAGATTACAACTTAAGAGACTACAGAAAGGTAGTAAAGTTTGGAGATGGAACCTGAACAAGTTGAAGGAAGAGGGTAGTGACGGCTGCAGAGGACCATATAGGCAGAAGGACAAAGCCTAATAGAAATCCCTGGATAACACAGGATATACTGAACTTAATTGATGACAGAAGAAAATATAAAAATTCAGCAAGTGAAACAGGAAAAAGAGAGTACAAACGACTGAAAAATGAGATTTACAGGAAGTGTAGACTGGCTACGCAAGAGTGGCTAGAGGACAAATGCAGAACCATAGCAGAATACATAACTAGGGGAAAGACAGATACCACCTACAGGAAAATAGAAGATATATTTGGAGACAAGAAAAGCAGCTGTATGAATATCAAGAACTCTGACGGAAAGCAGTACTAAGCAAAGAGGCGAAGGCTGAACTGTGGAAGGAATACATAGAGGCCTATACAAAGGAAATAAACATTAAAGCAGTATTCTAGATACGGATTGATGACCACGCAGTTTGGTCCGATAGATTTACAGACAGACGGTATTCTAGAAATGGAAGAAGTAGAGGAAAATGAGGTAGGAGATATGGTACTGCGAGAAGAATTTGACAGAGCGCTGAAGGACTTGAGTCGAAACAAGGCCCCTGGAGTTGTTGATATTCCATCTGAACTGCTGATGTTGTTAGGAGAGCCAGTCATGAATAAATTGTATCACCTGGTATGCAAGATGTATGAGACAGGGGAAATACCCTCCGACTTCAAGAAGAATATTGTAATTCCAATTCCAAAGAAAGCAAGTGCAGACAAGTGTGAAAATTACAGAACTATCAGTTTAATAAGTCATGATTGCAAAATACTAACATGAATTATTTACAGACAAATAAAAAAACTGACCTCGGGGAAGATCAGTTTGGATTTAGGAAAAATCTATGAGGCGATACTCACATTACAACTTATCTTAGAAGATAGGCTAAGGAAAGGGAAACCTACGTTTTTAGCATTTGTCGGTTTGGAGAAAGGAAGATATAAGATGAACATTAACAAGAGTGAAACAAAGGTAATGGAATGCAATGTCAGAAAATCAAGCGATGCTGAAGGAATTAGATTAGGTAATGATACATTAAAAGTAGTTTATGAATTTTGTTTTTTGGGTAGCAAGATAACTTCTGATGGTCGAAGTAAAGAAGATATAAAAAGCAGAATGGCTATGGGAAGAAAAGCGTTTCTAAAGAAGCGAAACTTGTTAACATTCAATATTAATTTAAATGTTAGGAAGTATTTGTCTGGAGTGTAGCATTGTATGGGAATGAAACGTGGACAATAAGGAGTTCAGATAAAAAGATGATAGAAGCTTTTGAAATGTGGCGCTACAGATGAATGATGAAAATTAGATGGATAGATCACGTAACTAATGAGGAGGTGCTTAACCAAATCAGGGAGAAAAGGAGTTTCTGGCATATCCTGACTAAGAGAAGGGATAGATTGGTTGGGCACATTCTGAGACATCAAGGAATTGTGAACTTAACATTAGAAGGAAGCGTGTGGGGTAAAAATCATAGATGGAGACTGAGGGACGAATACAGTAAGCAGATTCAAAAGGATGTAGGTTGCCGAACTTATTCTCAGATGAAGAGACTTGCACAGGACAGGGTAGGATGGAGAGCTGCATCAAACAGTCTGCGGACTGAAGGCCAAACCAACAACAACAACAACAACAACAACAACAACAACTGGCAAATTGTACAATAAATTGACACAATTAAATGTACATTAGGTAAATCATGCTACTTGCATTTTCAGTGAGAATGAAGAGGACACACCAGCAAAGTCATCAGCATTTCTTTCTTTCATTGGTAATTTTCCGTTTAGAATAGCAAGGATTCTTCAAAATTACCAAGTGAGAGTGATTTTCCATCCACCAGCTAAAATTTCAGACCTGCTGGGATCAGTGAAAGATAATTTGTTATAGCAGGAGGCGGGAATATACAAACTACCGAGTTAGTGCAGTATGGCTCATATTGGACAAACAACACGCACAGTGGAAGAACACTGCACAGAACGTAAGGGTTGCACTCGCCTCTTGCAACCCAGCAAAAATCTGCAGTGGCAGAATATGGCATCTGCACTGAACATATGATGGAGTACAACAAAATATCAATTCTAGCACTCCATCATGAAAGAATCAGTGGAAATATGCATGGCAGAAAATTTGATAAACCGAGATAGCAGCTATCAGATGGAGAATGCTTGTAATTCCATCATCTCGAAGATTTGCTCCAGACGAAGACGCCAGACGACTCCGATGGCCGCGGCGATCAGCAGCACCAAAGACATGTAGTTCTGCAGGCCTACCAGTGAGGGCACCACTGCAGGGCAGTGTGTTCCATCTGCCACTACAATTTTTGCGCATGCACAGATTACTATTAGCACGTTATATATAGCGAAATGGAGAACGTCTTCCTCAGTCCCTGCGGCTCACCTGAGGATGGCTGGACACGACGACGACTGGCTGCAAGCCCGAAATCTGTTTGAATGATCATCCATCTTTTATACTTGTCTTAACGAAGTACCATAGATGACTGTCAACTAATTGAACAACAGCTGTCAGCAATTCATAGGGAAAATAATCCACTCCAGGAGGCCTTATTTTGACTCATATCTATCAAATTCTTCTCACAGTACCTTATCTTCTATCTCACCTTCATCTACTTCCTCTTCCATTTCTACGATACTTCCTTCATTTCTCTTATATAGACCAACAATATATTTCTTCCATTTTTCAGCTTTACCTTCTTTGCTTTGTATTGGTTATCCATCTGAGCTGCTCACCAAACACTTCTTTTTTTTTTTTCTCTCCTGTAAGTGTTACCTATATTTCTCTTAGTTACACATTCTTCTACAGATTTGCGTATGTCCTCTAACCACTCCTGCTTAGCCAGTCTGCACTTTCTCCCAACTTCATTTTTTAGACATCTATACTCTCTTTTGCCTGTTTCACTTGCTGTGTTTCTATATTTTCTGCTTTCATCAATTAAGTTCAGTATATTCTGTGTTACCCAAGGATTTCTATTAGTCCTCATCCTCCGGCCTATATGATCCTGAGCAGCCTTCACTACTGTATCTCTCAATGCTATCCATTCCTCTTCCACTGTATTACTTTCCCCCAATTTAGTCGTACCTTGACTAATGCTTCCTCTAAAACTTCCAACAATCTGAGATTCCTTCGGTTTATCCAGGTTCCATCACCTTACTTCTCTACCTTTTTACAATTTCTTAAGTTCCAACCTACAGTTAATTATCAATAACTTATGGTCAGAGTCTATATCTGCTGATGGATATTGCTTCCACTTCAAAATCTGTTTTCAAAATCTACGACTTACCAATATAAAGTAAATTTGGTACCTTCCAGTGTCTCCTGGTCTCTTCCACATATACAACCTACTTTTATGATGCTTTAACCAAGTGTTTGTGATCATTAAATTGTGCTCTGTGCAAAATTCTACCAGTCCATATTCACCTACTATTTTTCCTTTGCATCCTTTTCCTACAACCGCATTCCAGTCCCCCATGAAAATGAAGTTTTCCTCTCCCTTAACTGTCTGAAAACCTTCTTTTACCTCAGCATACATTTTTTTAAATCACATCAGCAGAGCAAGTGGGCATACTAACATATGCTAGTGCGGTTGGTGTTGGATTTGTGTCTTGTTATGATAATGTGTTCATTATGCTGTTCATAGTAACTTACAAGCATTCCTATTTTCTTACTCATTATTAGACCTACTCCTGCAATCCCCTAATGATTTTATATTTGTGTGTTATGGGCATCAGTCCGGAGACTGGTTTGATTTAGCTCTCCGCCCTACTCTATACTGAGCAAGCCTTTTCATCACCTCAGAAGAATGGCAACCCACATCTATCTCAATCTGCTTACTGGCCTCCCTCTGCAATTTTTACTCCACACTTCCCTCCAATGCTAAATTTACAATCCCTTGATGTCTAAGAATGTGTCCTACCAATCGATCACGTCTTTTAGTCAAGGTATGCCAAAATTTCCTTTTCTTCCCAATTCTATTCAGTACTACTTCTTTAGTAACACGATCTACTCACCTAATCTTCAGCATTCTTCTCTAGCATCACATTTCAAAAGCCTCTATCCTCGTCCTGTCTGAACTATTTATTGTCCAAGTTTCACTCCTGTTCAAGACAACACTCCACACAAATGCCTTCAGGAAAGATTTCTTTACACCTAAATTAATATTCAATGTTAGGAAATTTCTCTTTTTCAAAAAGACTTTTCTTCGAATATTTAATTTTTAACCCTGTATTCCTAACCATAAATCCTGTTCATCCTGCCACCAAACTACACTAATCCCATCATATCTAATTCCAACCTAACCAATTTCTCTTTTCCAGTTTTCTAACTTACATACCCAATTAAGGGTTAGAACATTCCCACTCCGACTCCATTTTGTTTTTCTTGATGATGACATCTTGAGTAGTCCCTGCCTGGAGATCCAAATGGCAAATTGTTTTACTTATGGAATATTTTACCCAAGAAGATGCCACAATCATATAGTAAGAGTTTCGTGTTCTTGGGAAAAAGAATGAATTTAGTTTCCCCTTGCTTTCAGCCGTTTGCATTAGCTACATGGCAAAGCCACATTATCTGATGTTACAAGGCCAGCTCAGTCAATCGTCCAGATTGGTGCCCCTCTTTAGGAACCACACATTTGCCTCTCTACAGATCACATATCTCCTCTCCTCCCCCCCCCCCCCCCCCCCCCCCAGGGCCGCCACTGTGGTTTCACCTATGGTATGGCTATCTGTTTTGCTGAGGCATGCAAGCCACCTTGCCTCAGCTATGTCTGTGGTTCATGGGGTTAGCAATTAAGGATAACTGTCTCAGTCAAATTTGGGAAGGTAGCATTCAGTATTGCTCGTTTTTACTTCATGGTAAGACAGAGAAACACTGAATGATACCTTCAGAAATTTGACAGAGGCAGCATCATATAAAACTCATAAAAAATTTCACTGGAAAGAATATCAATACAATATGATAGTTCATCAGGCTATAAAACACACCATTCTGAATGTCTAGTTAAAATTTTGCTGTAGTCCAAAAATGTTACAAATTAAGATCTAGGGACAAAACACTTAGTATGTCCGTAGCTAAATGTTTATGGTTATTACCTTCCATGTGGAATTACTCAAGTTTCATTCCCAGTACCTTGTAAGATTGTTTTCCGTGATGAGGAGGTGTGTGTAATGGTGTCTACTCTACCTATTGACGTGTGAGCTGAATAAAGAATTGGAAGCATTAGCAGTATTCATCTATTGCCAATATTGGCTGGAGGCATTGGTGATATGCAGATCTCATGTTCCACATTCATTTGAGCAAGAAACTTCAAAATCTTGAAATTATAAAATTCTTAAGTTCCCATCTGTATCTCATTTCAGTGTTTTCAGTTTTTCAGCTTCTCCTTCATTAAGAAGTACAAGATAACCTGAGTTTGGTAGATTTCCCCTCTGCATAAATATTTTTTTCAGAGTATGCAGGAAAATTGAAAGCTCTGCTGTGCTTACAACTGATTCACATATACACTGTTGCACAATAGCATAAAGAATTTATGGAGAAGATGTTAATTTACTCACCTGTAGCCCAGTCACCCCCCTGTGCATCTGAAGCTTGTGATTTCATCAGGCTGTCCAGGTCTTTAAGCGCGGCGTAACGATCTTCCGATGGTGGTTGAGATTGTATTGATCCACCAACACCAACAGAACTTGCTGATTTGCGTGCGGGACTTCCGAACACATTATTACTCATTGTTGACAAAGCTGCTGCAGTAGGCATACCTGTAAAATATTATCACTAAGCAACTGACTGAATATTCAAACCATTTGAAACTGATCATGAAAATGCACCAATTTAAAGTGGTGGACACTTTGCACAAAAAGCACATCTATGAATAAATCATTGACTCTGCAAGCAAAGATAAGAGCAGCTGACACATTGATGAAGACATAATGCACAAACTGCAACTCAATTTTTGGAAGTTTCAAAATGATCTCTTAATTTTGGATTATTTATCAGAAGATTTGGAAAAGATACATTAATAGGTACATAAAATTATGGGAATTCAATTGTAATGATACTTTGTTTGCTGCTGGTATTTCAGTTGTAATCACTAGTGATGGGAACAACCGAATGAAAACAATCGATTCATTCGGTTGTTGGAAAAAAATCGATCATTCGGTTGTAGTTTCTCGCATCGGTTGAATTATTCATTCATTCTTCTGAGTGAAACCAGTCGGTGGGACCAACCGAATGAAACAACTGATTCAGTCGGTTGGACTATTCATTCGTTCTTTTGAGTGAAACCAGTCGGTGGGATCAACCGAATGAAAAAATCGACGCAGTCGGTTGGACCACTCATTCCTTTTCTTTTGAGTTAAATCAGTCGATGGGACCAACCGAATGAAAAAATTGACACAGTACCTTGGCCTCTCCATTAGTTCTTTTGAGTGAAACCAGTCAGTGGTAGCAATCGAATGAAAGAGTCAGTCGGTCGTAGTTTTACTATGTTGGATTAATATTCGTTTATTTTTTTCAAATGAAAGTAGTCTGTGGGAACAACCGAATGAAAACATGCGACACTTTTGCAGTTTCGTACATTGACTGAATTACTCATTCTTTCTTTGGTGCCATCAACGAGTAACTAATTAAATGTCATATCGCTGGAGCAGGCCTGCGATCACTTTCATTGCCCACCACAGACCTCAAAAACGCCGATCATCTGGGCCCGATTAGATTACTTTCGCAGACACCCACAATCTGTAGAAGATAAGTGGCCGATGACCACGAAGTACCGCGGGAGCGGGGACGTGAGAGGGGTTGCCTCGCTGGCGTTTCCACTGCTGACAGCGCTAGTCCAGCAGGCGCGCGCCAAACTCCACACAACAGTGTCTGGCGGCGTCGCGGGGCGTGCCATAGCCCATTGTCGTCGGTTTCTTACTGTCTCAATAAAGAAGCGTCGAAACTACAGGGTGTTCCAAAATTATCGCTACAAGTTTAATCTCGCATACTGTATCTCCGAAGTGGGAACAGATAGAAACGTGCGGTTTGCGGCTTATTGTTCATATATATCTAAGGTACTAGTAGGACAGAGTTAAGTATTTTAACTTCGAGCATATTTGCTAGATGCAAATTCGAAGATCACTAAAACATTAGATATTGTAAAAAAAAGTTTATTAAAGTATTTTGTAAAAAAATGTTTCTTATAAAAATATATATTTTTTTAATTCCATCTAATTTGAAGGAGTACGAGAAGACATACAACATTTATCAGTGCTGTAAATTTTCTTCAGCGCGTCTGTATTCGTCAACAGTCTATGAAAACATTCATCTCAAGTTTCATAATTATTCACTCCTGTCACAGAAATTTCTGTGGTTATCGGTGAAACGGTGTGGAGGTTTATTCCATCTCTCCGTCATGTACCATACAAAATCTTAGATGAACAGTGAACTGCCACTTGTTTTGAAAGTCAAATGTGCAAAATTTCATCAAGATCGGAACAAAACTGCAGATTTGCATGCAATAGAAACACACACACGGACACACTGCTATATTTTTAAGATTTGTCTATATTGGCGTAGAAGTCTGGAATACCTTCTCTCATGCATCAAACTAAAGTAGATGTAGACGGTGACCATTCTCTTTCTTTGAAGGTGAAGAGTGAAATATATAATTAAAATTCGAATACAAACGGAATTTGTCGAAGTTAGTAGGTAAAGTACCCTCCGCCATGCACCTACGAAATTTATTGTACACAGTTACCTTCGCCTTGATTTAAAGGTCAAGTGTGCAAAATTTCATCGAGATCGCAGCCAAATTGTGGTTTTTGTCGAAGTTAGTATGTAAAGTACCCTCCGCCATGCAACGAATGAAATTTGAAGTAGACAGTGGCGTTCCTCTTGCTTTGAAGGTCAAGTGTGCAAAATTTCATCAATATTGGAACAAAACTGCAGATTTCCATGCAATAGAAAGACACACACGGACACACTGCTATATTTTTAAGATTTGTCTCTAAGAATGTTTCATGCTGAATCACTGTTAATTTATACCTGAAAAGGCTGAAGGAGTATGCAAATAAAGTCACACAAAGTCGATGAATTAATAAAAACATCCATATAACTGCAGAGACCGACAAAGACTTTTTCCAGTCGGTTGTATCGCATCAAGTGAAACCACTCAATGCCGAGTATATTTATATAAAGGACAGAGAATTGTTTCATTCGGTGCTCGCGCATAGACTGAAACCACTCAAACCCACTGAATGAGTGAAAACATTCATATAGCGGCTGCAACCGACAGAGACTGGTTTCATTCGATTGTTTCGCATCGACTGAAACCACTCAAACCCCGCTAGTGAGTGAAAACATTCATACGGCCACAGAGACTATTTTCATTCAGTTGTTTCATTCGACTGAAAAAACCGACTGAACGAAAAAACAACCGATTGACCAATCGGTTGTTAAAAACAGTCGGTTGTCCCATCACTAGTAATCACACTTGACATCTTCACAGCAAGTCGGACACGATGACGTCATAGCACTCCTGCCCACCCTTACAGTGAGCCAGGTTGTAAGTACACAGAGGTCAAATGAAAGAAAGAGTGTGTGTGTGTGTGTGTGTGTGTGTGTGTGTGTGTGTGTGTGTGTGTGTGCGCGTGCGCACCATAGCAGGAGGAGGGTAGCGTGTGAAAATAAGTAACAGTTTGACCAATGTTCAGATAACAAATGCTCCTTTAATATCCTGTATGGCTTTTGCTCTTTCAAGCAAAGCTTGATCCCAGACTCACGTACATCCTTTCAGAGGTAAGATGATCACTACACTGTCTTCAACCATCCAGTTTTCATAAAAAATGTGTATTGGGCAGAAAAAGATGAAATGCAAGCATCTGGCCAACTGCCACATGATCCATGGCATGTACACTGTGTTATGAACAGAGCTTCAGAGATACTGAGCAATCACACTGAGTAATTACCTTTACACTGATGTGGGACTCCAAATATATACCTTTTGTACTTGTGGGACCCAAAGAAGAATAACAATAAACTGATGGACTGAATGTTCAAGATACCTTAAACACCCAGATATTGGGTCTTACATTGTTTTGGGGAATAAATTTGTAGTGTGCCAGTTCAATGCATGAAAAAAGTTTTGGAAAAGCCGAACAAGTTCAAGATTAAAAGCTTTGCCTGGAGTGCAGGGCAGAAAACTCTTAGAGAAAAAGAAGGAAAGGAATGGCTTCCTATAAACAAATGGAGGAAATTAGAAGCTCTTGAACCTAAGGCCCTCTAGAAAAGACTGGATCAACGTGGAAAGGTTGTCCTTTGAACTTCTACTCTTAGACTGGTAGCAAGAGAACAAGATAGGAGTCTATCAGTTCTAGAAAAAAAGGCAGAAAAAGTTTAAGCAGGAAACTGTCTAATAGACCTATTGTACAACAGTCTCTGGCATAGCTTTTATCCAACAAGGCTACCCTCTCATTAATATGTCTTGTTGGGCTCTGCTTAGTAGTATGGAAATCCTGACTTGCCTTCTCAATACACATTTCTTTTAATATGATTTGTTGATGACAATATCAGCTTATTCCCAAGAGTAAGCAGCTTTCACTCAGTTAATACTAGGCAGAAGTTCAATCTGCACTGTGACCACACCTCTTTCAATCTTGTGCAACAGGACACATAGTATTCGGTAACATCCATTTTGAATAAGCTACCACAAAAATGTAGAAATCTTAGAATTAATCCACTCACTCTGAAGTGTTTCCTTATGGCTCATTACACCTATTCTATTGAAGAACTACAGGGGGAAAAAAAAAGTAATTTCTATGTGAAATTTTCGTTAATGATTACTTAAAGTTACAGCTTCTCATCTGCTACGATTCCTGTACATTTCATCTTATCTATTATTACTTTTGTTACTATTTCATTAACAACACTTCCATAACTTTGAAGGCTTGCTCCCTATTTTATTCCTGCACAACATGACATGAAATAAAATTCTATTCCAGTCAAGGCCGCCTTTGAAAACAATTGAAGAGGATACATCAAGTTCTAAAATTCAGGAGCGTCTATTTAGATAAGGGTTTCTGATCTTTGTCACTGAGATGATGAGGACAGTGGATTGACTAAATGACATAGTGCCCAAAATATCTCTATTGGATGAGAAATAGCTGCTAGTAAGGACAGCAGGAGAACTATTCAAGACCATAAAAATATCTACTTGGACAACAAAACTAAATAACAATGTTTCCCAGAGACACTGTTTGAGACACTAGGGATTCAGAAACAAAACCTCTTGACAGGGAACAGTAGGATCACTTACATTAAGCTTTGAACTAATTGCCTAACCTTTGTGGTGGAAAACGGAGGGAAGTCCCTGAATGGTAATAGGAAAGCAAGACCTAAATCTTATTTATGGTTCTCGCAGACAGCTCTCAGGAAATTAAAGGTGTTAAAGGTGACAAAGGTGGTAGAAATGTTACAGATATGCCTCCAGCACAATACAAAGGCAACTATTACCTTCAGTTGCCTTTGAGGCAAACTAGTGAAGGACATTGCCTGACTCCAAGAACTCTTAATTGTGGGGCTTACTGGACCACACAGAAACTGGAAGAAAGTTGATCAGCAAAAGGAATAAAAAAACCACAAACATTATCTTTGTTAAAAAAGGAATTTAATTCATGTTTACGGTTCAGTTCTGTTACAGGGATTAAATGATTAGCAGAATGAAACAGCACAATGAATGGAACACTAGGGACGTGGTACTGGACTCAATACCTTAAGTAATCTAGAGATCTTGAAAAGGGTAAAGAACCTACCAGAAGGTCAGAAATAACCAATTTAAATTTCACAGTGTCTTAATTGAGTAGTTTCGTGTGGCTCAGAGGCCTGGCGCAAGTCTTTCAACTGGACACTACTTTGGTGACTTGCATATCACTAAGCAACCCCAGTTATCCAGTGGGGAAAGAGGAGCTACAATTTAAAATGAAATATGAACTAGGTATTGAAATGTAGAGTAAAATCTGAACTGACCATGCCTACCCCAAAGTTCATTTTCTTAAACAACAGTGCATGACTATGGAACCATCCATCCCATGAACCACAGATACTGCCGTAGTGCGATGGTTTGCACGCCTCAACAAGACATGTAATGATAACATATGTGCAACCATAGCAGCGGGGTGTCAGTGGATAGTCAATGCAAATACATGGTTCCTGAAGGGGGACAAGCAGCCTTATCAGTAATTGGAGGAGCAACAATCTGGATGATCACCTGATCTGACCGTGTAATATCAGCCAACACTGGCATACAGTTACTCCAAACGACCAAAAGCAGGGGGAACTACATTCATTGCTATTCCTGAAGACATGTAGTTCTCCTGTATGCATACATGATGATGATATCCTGTAAAGAATTATTTGAAGTTAATATATTACCATAGTCAGACCTCTGGGCAGGAAATTAGCTGAGAATGTCATCAAAAAATCAAAATTAGCAATCAGGATGTGAAATGTTAGACCCCTCCATCGGGTGGTTAGATTAAAAAGTCTGAAAAGGAAAATAGATATGTTGAAGTTAGAACCAGTGGGGATTAGTGAAATTCAGTGGCAGAATTAACAGAACTTCTAATCAGGTTAGTATCAAGTTGTAAATACAAAATCAGTATGGGAAAATGCAGGAGTAGTTGGTGGTTGGTTGATTTTGAAAGGGACTAAACTACAAAAGGTTATCAGCCCCTTGTTCCAATCATAAAGATAAAACAATGCGTTAAATTTGCTGAAACAGATTTAACACGTCAAAAATAGAAGTAGCATAGAAAAATGAAGAAAGGATAAAAAAAAAGCTTAAGCAAAATACCACAGTGTTTTGGCTTGGTGATCTCTGTTACATGTTACAACCACCTACCTAAAAGTCTGAGGCAAGTGGAGAATAGATATATAATTGACACTCAATGAAGTTCATATGAAGTGGTACAATCCACACTCATGAATAAAATTTGAAACAGAATCAACCATGGAGGCATTGTCAGCTAAAACAAGGTTCAAGGCATCAGGCTATTACAATTATATCTCTGTGCAGCTAAATTGTAGCAAACCAATAAGATGTGGGCATCTGTTAAATGTGTACCACAGTGACACTAGGTATGAGCCGAACGACTGAGAAGGTGACAGTGCGTCAGCCAGGTATGGACAATATGGAGCCAGCAAAGAACAACCAACTCACTGTGAGAAGCCCTCAGTGAGGATTTTCATGCAGAAGTAGAGAACTTGACAATGAAGAGCTTCCAGAATGAAACTTTCACTCTGCAGTGGAGAGTGCGCCGATATGAAACTTACTGGCAGATTAAAATTGGCAGATTAAACTTGGGACCTTTGCCTTCTGCAGGCAAGCGCTCTACCATTGAGCTACCCTGACAACGACTCACATTCTATTCTGATAAATTCAATTCTGCCACTACCACGCCTCCTACTTTCCAAACTTTGCAAAAGTTCTGCGACACTTGCAGAACTAGCACTCGCGGAAGAAAAGATATGGTGGAGACATGGCTTAGCCACAACCCTAAGGGATGTTTCCAGAATGAAACTTTCACTCTGCAGCGGAGTGTGCACTGATATGAAACTTCCTCTGGATCGAGGTGAAGTGCCCAAAAGCGACAGAAGTGCATCACTTGAGTTTTAGAGCCCGGGAATTGGAAGCCATGGGCAAAGGCCCATGACTGTGCCTTTCTAATGGCTCCCTGCAGCTGCCGTTCATCGACACTAATGTTAGAGGAACTGAAATAGATGCAGAAGTCATAGGTGAATAGAGAGTAGGACATCGATGACCCACAACAAGACTACTGATTGCAATCAGAAATAGGAGGACACTAAAAACTGAGCCCTGTGGGACACCATTCTCCTGGACATGAGTTGAGAGAGTTGCCAACCCAAACCTGAAAAGAGTGGGGTGATAGGAAGTTCTGTACGAGGATCGGAAGGGTAGATAGAATATGATGGCGTCAGGTGGTATCATATGCCTTTCAAAGGGTGAAAAGGGCCACAACCAGATGGAGAAGGCAGTGTGGATAGCCGACTCCAGCGACACGAGGGTGTCAATGGTGCAATGGCCTTGGATGAAGCCCCCCCTGTTGTGGGGTGAGGAGTCCCGGGTCTTCAAGAACTCACATCAGCTGCCGACTCACCATATGTTATGTTCAAAGAAGTTGCAGAGAACATTGGTGAGGCAAATATAGTGGTAACCTTCAGCCACCTGTGGATTGGCTACAGGTTTCACCACCGGGTTGACGATGCTATCCCGTCACTGAGACAGGGAAGCACGATAAGTTTAATGTCAGCTGACAGGTGACTAGGAACTGGCTGTTGTTGGTCATTATCGCCCAGATCGTAACAAAGATTCGCTAGATCTCGAAAAAATTGATAACAACCAGATAGAGTATCAAGAGAAGGCTAAAAACGAAAGATAAAAAACAATTAAAAGGGTTAAATATCCTTTGATAAATTGGCCATGTTGATAAAACGCAAAACTCGAGCAGCTGCTCGTTATTTCATCAGCTAAAAGTTCCTCCAGAGTAGACGGAAAGTGAAGGGCTACACGGAGATGATTACAATTAACACACGGCAGTAAAACATGTCGCACCGGCAGCAATTCACCGCAGGAGCACAGCGGTGCAGGGTCGGCGGTTAGCAAATGACGGTGTCTGAAACGGCAGTGACCGATCCGCAACCAGGTCAGGATGACCTCCTCTTGCCGAGAGGGGGGGGTGAGGAGGTCCTCCAAGCAGTGGGGATCTGTTTTACAGTTCTCAATTTATTGTCGTGGAGTGAGAACCACGAACAGTGTCAGGACGACAATACACCGGCGAAGAGCCTGTTGAACATTGTCTGATGAGACGCAAAACGTAGCCATGCGAGGCAGAAGAGCTGCTGCATTGGCAGCTATGTCGGCGGTCTCATTCCCGGGCACACCACCATGGCCAGGGACCCACAGAAAAGAAACGTGACAGCTGTTATCTGCTAGCAACTGGAGGGAGTGTTGGATTCGATACACGAGAGGATGGGTCGAGAAAGGGTCCTTAAGACTCTGCAGGGCATTAAGGGAGTCCGAACAGATGGCATAAAAAGGACGAGGGCAGCAGCGGCAGGTATATAAAACAGCCTGGTGGAGGGCAAAAAGCTCAGCTGTGAAATTCGAGCACCGGTCAGGGAGCTTGTATTGGAAACAGTTGTCCCCGATGACGAAGGCAGATCCGACACCGTCAGTGCTCTTTGAACCATCAGTGTAGATAAATATGGCATTATTTAACCGCGAACGGAGTTCGACAAGCCTCGAGCAGTATATCAAATCCAGAGTGCTCTCCTTGGGCAACGAACTAAGTTCAAGGTGGGTGTGAACCTGGGCCTGATGCCACGGTGGCAATGGGCTCTCGCTCAACCAAAAGGTGGAAGGAAGGGTAAAATCAATCCGCTGAAGCAGGCGACGAAACCGAACTCCAGGTGGAAGCAAGGCTATCGCAGACAACTGATATTGGCAATCGGGTGAGTCGTCAAAAAATAATCTGCAAGATGGATGGTTGGGCATTGACCGCAAGCAGCATGCGTACCGACACAAGAGTATGTCACACCGAGTGGTCAAGGGTAATACAGCAGCTTCGGCATACAGACTTTCAACAGGGCTGGTATAAAATGCACCGGTCGCCAGGCGTAATCCCTGATGGTGAACAGAGTTGAGACGGTGGAGAAGCGATGGCCGTGCAGAAGAGTATACAAGGCTTCCATAGTCGAGCTTCGACTGAACAATGGCCTGGTAAAGGTGAAGCAGGACAGTACGATCCGCTCCCCATGATGTGCAACTGAGGACACGGAGAACATTAAGGGATCGGGCACAACAGGCAGCCAGGTAAGACACGTGTGGGGACCAGCAAAGTTAGCCCCAAGAATTTTGTTGTCTCCAGGAATGGGAGAGCAACGGGGCCGAGACGTAGAGAAGGTGGAAGAAATTCCTTGTATCTCCAGAAGTTTATACACACCGTTATCTCAGTGGAGAAGCGGAAGCCATTCGCAATGCTCCAGGAATATAGGCAGTCAAGACAGCATTGAAGTCAACGCTCCAAGAGACACGTCCACTGGGCGCTGCAATAAATTGCAAAATCATCTACAAAAAGGGATCCGGAAACGTTGGCTGAAAGGCAGTCTACGATCGGATTGATTGCAATGGCAAAAAGAGCCACGCTCAAGAAAGAGCCCTGTGGCACCCAATTCTCCTGGCGAAAGGTATCTGACAAAACAGAGCCCACCCGCACCCGGAACTTGTGATCCGCCATAAACGCTTGAATAAAGAGAGGGAGGTGGCCACGAAGGCCCCATGTGTGCAATGTGCGGAGAAAGCCCGCCCTCCAATAGGTATCGTAAGCCTTCTCGAAGTCGAAGAACACTGCTACTGTTTGATGCTTCCTTAAAAAGTTATTGATAATGAAGGTTGACGAGGTGATCAGCAGCAGAGCGGTGCCAATGAAAACCACACTGAATATTAGTTAGGAGGCGTCGAGATTCGAGGAGCCAGACCAACCGAGCGTTAACCATGTGTTCCATCACCTTACAGACGCAGCTAGTAAGAGAAATGGGGCGATAACTGGATGGAAGATGTTTGTCCTTCCCTGGTTTGGGGATGGGAACAACAATGGCTTCACACCAACTTGTGGGAACCTGACCTTCAGTCCATATGTGATTATAGGTGCTAAGAAGGAAACACGTGCCCGCAGGAGAAAGGTTCTTCATCATCTCAATATGGATGGAATCGGGCCCGGGAGCAGAAGATTGGAACAGGGCGAGTGCACGGTCTAGCTCCTGCATGGTGCAGGAGACATTATAACTTTCACGATCAAATGAGTGGAAAGAAGGCGGCCGTGCCGCCTCTACCTGTTTGCGAGGGAGGAAGGCAGGGTGGTAATGGGCAGAGCTCGAAACCTCCGCAAAGGAACGGCCCAATGCATTGGAAACATCAGCGGGGTCCACAAGGACTGCATTCTCGACTGTCAGGCCAGAAATCTGGGAGTGGACCTTGATGCTGGACAAAATGCGTAGGCCGCCCCAGACAGCCGGGGAGGGAGTAAAGCGGCTAAAAGAACTGGTAAAAGCAGTCCAGCAAGCTATTTTGCTGTCGTTTAAAACACAACGACATTGCGCTCGCAGTCGTTTATAATTGATACTATTCTCCAACGTTGGGTGGCGCCGGAAGGTGCGTAAACCACGGCACTGGGCTCTAAGAGCGTCGTGGCAGGCTGCAGTCCACCGAGAGACCGGGACGCGACATGGAGAAGAGGATGTACGAGGTATGGAATGTTCGGCAGCTGTGAGAATAACCTCTGGGAGGTATTTGACCTGACTGTCACAGCTGGAAAAATTCTGATCGTGAAAAACAGCCATAGAAGAATAAAGCCCCCAGTCGGCTTTAGAGATGTTCCAACTGGTGGGACGAGGAGATGGAGAATAATGCAGGAAGTGGATAACACAAGGAAAATGGTCACGCGAGTACGTGTCAAAGTGCATACCACTCAAACCGACTGACAGGCTGAGGAGTGCATATCGCGAGGTCTATATGGAAATAAGTATGTGTTGTGTCGGAAAGGAAGGTCGGTGCACCGGTTTTGAGGCAGAGAAGATTGAGGTGTTGGAGAAGGTCCACCAAAAGGGAGCCTCTTGGACAAGGTGCTGGAGAGCCCCATAGGGGGTGGTGGGCATTAAAGTCATCTACCAACACGAAGGGTGAAGGGAGCTGGTCAACAAGGTGTAGCACATCTGCCCTAGTAAGGGCGGATGACAATGGTGAATAGATATTACAGAGGGAAAAGGAAAAGGTGGATAGAGTGATGCAGATGGCAACTGCCTGTAGGTTAGTATGCAATGAAATGGGATGGTGGTAGACGTCGTCCCGAATGAGCATCAGAACCCCTCCATGGGCTGGGGTACCTTCCACAAGGTGGCAGGTCGAAACGCACAGAGGTGTATTGGCGGAAGTCTACATGATCACATGGACGTAACTTAGTTTCTTGGAGACAAACTAGAAGTGGGCAGTGCAATCGAAGGAGTAATTTTAATTCCTTTCAATTGTAATGAATGCCGCGAATATTCCATTGAAGGAAAAAGATAAAAACGAACAAGCAGGTGGGGTCACCTTGACGGCCGCTGATGCATCTGCCACTTTCTCGAGTTGTTCAGGAGGGGCAGCTTCCGCCGTCGGTAAAATGCCGGTTGCCCGGCTAACAGTAGTGCGTCCCGGCGAGACAGAAGATGATTGGGGCCGAATACTGTTGGGCGGCGTGACGGATGAGTCACGCCTCGGCGGGGAAGGAGAGGAACTCTATTTTGAAGTGTAAAATTTTTATTGAACCGTTGAATATACAAGTTTACTCCTATATTGCAGTACTTAACACAGTCCACACTGAAAATTGAGTTAATCTACTGTTAAACATTTCGTGAAATTACTTAGTTGACCACTTGATCACACCCCTTTGGAATTTTTATTTTATGTATAACATATAAATGCATGTCAAAATACTTGTCTAAACCAGAGCTGCAATGTAAGATAGATATGTATTCTGAATTTACACAATATTTGTAGGTTTTATGATGAAAAATTATTTTAAACAGGGCTGAAGTCCGTGACACAATCTTTATTTGGTATTCACATTCATTGTCTGTACCAACTATAAACCAAATTATCACCTTTTAACCTAAAAACATAGATGCCAGGCTTTGCTTCACAACTAACATGTAAGTGCTGCTGCAGGTTAAAACAGTGCCACTAAGTGGCAACATTTTCACAAAGCAATTTATCTTTTTGTTTATTAATTCGACCACATTACTAAACAACACACGAGTGAAAGTGCGACAGCTAGCCAAGAGATAACACAAAGCGAAATATTAAATGCTACTCTCAGTTGCTACTTGTGACTCTTAGTTGCGACTTTTCACTGAAATCACAGTTTGAAACAGTAAGGGCATTCAAGCTCACTGGTTCGAACCAACAGCGTTCGACCAACAGATGGCCACACACAAATCCATACATAAATCACACAGACGGAAGAAAGCTAAAAGTACCAATTTCGGCCAACAGATGGCAGCTGGCATGATCTAAATTGTGAATCTTAGTTGCTACTTGCAACTCTTAAACGCAATTTGTCAGTGAAATCCGAGGTAGACTCTATAGCCTGCCCAATGCAATGATGTTTGTACAAACTTCCACCAACAGATGGCAGACTGCATTGAGAGAGTAAACTGCTTCTTGCCAGTTGCTCCTCTTAGTTGCAACTGCGCTTCTAAACTGCGACTAAACTCGCAATCAGATTCCGTAAAGTTGTGACTGTGAAAACTGCAATTTCTGAATCACTGACTTCTAACAGATACACGATTTTCGACTCATCCCTACTCAAGACTGTTAGTCTATTAATAATTAAGGAAGTTAACTTTCCCACTTTAATTAAAAAACTGTTAATGTACCTTTAACTTCTGTTGAATTTCTTTGAGTCCATTAATCATAAATTACTATAATCATAAATACTACCATTTATGTCAAAAATAAATAAATAAAATCAAAAATAAAAATCATGTTCTCATAACTTTGTGTCATATAGGTCAGTAGGTGTGTAGCTACAATGGAGTGCACACGATTGAGGTAAAAAATTAAGTTCGATCAAGGGTAATTAGGTGCTGACTCATTATTGAGTTTACATTAAGTACTACATTTTTTAGCTCAACAACTGACGAAAATCGGTGGCTGCAAAAATGTGATTATATTAATTTTATTTATTTAAGAGCCCCATACACTAGAGTGCAGCAGATGAAGATTTATTCTATGGGTATAAGTATTTTGTCGTCTAATGATCCTTGCAAGAACAACTCCCAGCTGTTCAGTTCAGAAGAGCTGGTGGTGGAGGACAGAATCCTGGCAACTCACTCTATAAAGCAGCCATTAAAAATGAACATGTTACACTCGGCTGCATGCTGTGCTACAGGGTGAGCCATCCTCCTTTGGCCACAATTTGGTGTTGACAATCTTTCTTATGGACAGCTGAATACCAATGTGGAAAGCTGTGTGGTGTCTGCAACAGAGTTGGTAGACTCCCCAGCATTGCCCTTCTCCACCCCTCCCTCCCTCCCTCTCCTCATTCATTGTTAAGGTGCAAGTTATGCTATTGTGACCAGGAAAGGTAGTCGTGTTCACGAGATCTGTCCCACTGATTATGTGTACATATGTTATTCTCTTTTTCTGGTGAAGGCTGTGGCCAAAAATTCTAAGTCGTGTGAATTTGATAGTCTTTTCTACATGTCTATCTGCACCTTAGTGATCCTCTTTATGGTGAGTTGCTACCTATCCTCATATTATTGACATTCCAACCTGAACTTTTCACTGTTTAATTATGGAACCAATTGATGAAACTGTCATTGTTTATCTTTGATTTTCTAAATAATAATACATTTTATTTACTTGCTCATTAACTACAATGCCAATGTACCACTTTAATTTTAATGAAGTCAATTTTTTAGTATGGATTAATGATTAGTGAAGTTTACTTTTTTTTTAATAATGTTGCCCAACTACAGCTATGTCTCATTCTCATCTTGATTCCCCTCAATTCTCTTAAAAAAAATTACACAATCTGGTTTCTGTACTAGTTGTGAATAATCTTTATGAATTGAACTGAATAAATATCTTGCATTTATCACGAGGCTGCTACAGTGACAACTTGGCCTGGAACTGCATAATCCAATGTACTCCTCAGTTTATAAATCATGATACTAATTGTCAGCACTTTGATCGCCCTTCTAAGGAAACTATCTGCCTGAAGAAACATATGATTTAAATTGTCTCTCTGTGTCTCATAGAACCACTACCACTTTGACAATAGAAGATACTACTTTTACTCAAAAAGCCCGAGACAATATTTCCATAAAAACCTTGCTCTTTTCTTATATTTAACGAGAAATCTTACCCTTATTTGCTTATTGATTTGTAAGAAAAATAGGAATTATATTGATCTTTTTTACACTAACTGCTGGTGTTAAAATGATATAGTAAACTATGGAAGCAGCAAATGCAAACTACTTGCTAATAAGATTTGAAGTCGCTGTTTTTTACATTCTACTAACAGATATTTTTTAACATTAAGTTCAACAAGAGGATAACCAAACAAAGTTGAAAGAGAGAGAGAGAGAGAGAGAGAGAGAGAGAGAGAGAGAGAGATTACTCAATATACCATCTGTGTAATAGAACCTCAATGGTTTAATCAGAAGTTTTAAGTTACCACAATTACCAACAGCTTGTTGCAGCCTTAACTTCACACACAGCAGAAATATTCCATAGGCTATTGTTGCACAGATTTATAAAGGCAAACTAGTATACTGAACTTTCTCGAATGAATAAAGAACCAAGTTATCAAATAGGTTATAAAAACAACTCTTATGGGAAATAGGCACATTCTTTCACTTCAGAAAGTCTGCAACATATATGCATGTGAATTTGTAACAATATACAAGCCGTGCAGTAAGTAACAGAGTTAATTTATATGGCAGTGGCACACGTAACACAAAAATGTAAGTGCATATCTTGTTCCAGAACCATTATTCCATGTGTGATGACAGATTAGCAAAAATAGTATTCTTATTTGCATTTGTATTGTTAGTGAGGTGCTATTCAGGCAACTGTCTACAGCAAACAAAAGAACCAGAAGTCTTACCATCTAAAAATTTCAATACAACCACAGGCAAACTGACCTTTGCAGTGAAATTAAACAATTTATAACACTGTATGAGTGTATGTTTTCAAATAAAGCACTATAGAGCTGTGCAATAATAAAACTTTAATAAAATATCCACTACATATGGCAACTAATAAACACTGCTGGTGCAGATACAACATGCTTCACTAGTTACGACAGTCCCACAAAGTTTTGATTCAAACTCACTCCATCTGTTGGTGTTAAATCGGGGAGGAACATTATCACTGCTAGCTGTACTGCCAAAAAAGTGAATGTCTGCAATAAATAACAAGGCCTTTGAAAATCTACTCCAATTAAAACAGGAATCAGATTTAATTTTCATTAAAAGGGAGTATTTTTGGAACTTAAGTCAACAATAGTACACATTTAAGTTTAGCATACATAAGATCACTGAATAACAATATACTTTCATTTGTATAATGTAATTATGGCACAGAAGATACCCTGTAAATCGATTGAACGATGTGTGTGAGATGTTTACACTTGGGTAATGGGCATTTAGTACTTCACAGCATGAACTAAATCTGAATATTTCATTGTAGCTTAAACAAAAACACACACAAAAAGGCTGCTAATAATAATAATAATAATAATAATAAATCACAATTGAAGTGGTTATTATAGCCGACAAAAACCGTGAAAACCTGCTGGAATTTAAAATGGAAGGATATAAATGATAAGTAATGAAAACAGCAGCTTACATTAGTGCATTATACAATGTTGAGTATTTTTCCTGTAAAATAGTATTGAGAGATATTAATTTCCACTCTGTAAATAATAGCAATGACTTCGCTGTCCCACAGCTGTCTTGGCACCAGTGCTTTTCTAACCAGTCACAACATATATAGGCAAGACAACAGTATAGTTGAAGATGACGAGCAGTGGTCTCATATAAATATTCTGCAGTTTTGACAATACCTTCCAACAAGACACTCACGAACCACAGAAAAAATTAATATGTCAGGAAAGCCTCAAAAAGTATGTTGTTGTCGTGGTCTTCAGTCCAGAGACTGGTTTGATATAGCTCTCCATGCTACTCTATCATCAGCAAGCCTCTTCATCTTCTCGTAAGAATGTCCAAAAAGTGTATGTTCCCAATTACTTAATTATGAAACTCTTATTTTTGAAATTTCATGTGGCCATATGTTGTCATGGTACCACTAATAATTTGTCTTGGCAAAATTCTTGTTACATTAATAACTTCATCACTGACTTAGTGTTTCCCATAGAGTTCATCCGTCAGTGAGTACTATTTCAACCCATGTAATAATATGTAAATCACCACCATCGGCCTGGTAACGGACAAGTAATTTGGCACAGATGTTCCTTATTTCCATTTTATACTCTTCCAGTAGGATTTGAGGATCCCAGTGGGCACAAAGATCTGCTAGGCAACTGAATAAGCACTATCAACAGAGTTCATCAATTGTTATTCATTAATTACCCTGAATAATCACTGCAATTACTCTGCACACACGTACTAACCACTGTGGTCACCCCATTGCAACTGATTATTATGCTACCATTGAAAAGTATCTTAAATCCCATATCAAAGATGCAAAACTACTACTTTTCACTGTTGATGCCACCTTTGCATATACAAACTTCCATATGCCCACGATCTTCCCTATGTCAAATGATATTACTCCTAGAATCCTATATCTCCAAATGCATCACTTTGTCCCTCATGAACCGGTCCAATGAAATCCTTAAACATAGCTATCTCTTGGAGAGAAATACTTCCATGGCACAGTCATTAAATAATATAATCGTATACCCCCTAGTCAATATTCTAAATCCATTCCCTGGTTCAGAATCATTGATGATCTGAATCCAGGGCTACAGCATTCTACATTACATTCCTCCACAGCCTCAACACCTTATCCTATGTCTGACCACTTTCCTCACTAATAGCTCCATAAAAATCTATCTACATCAATCCCACCAACAAATAACAGTACTACATTATGTTAGCTGCCATCAATTCCACACTAAAAAAGCTCTCTTCCATTCAGTCTGACCACACACATTCGACAATGTGCAGTTCCTTGCCCAATTCTAACAAGAAGATGTCCCAACAGTAGCAATTTTTTGAAACACTATATATATGATGGTGTAAGCCCCCCCCCCCCCCCAAATATATATTCGACTCCTTGTTACTGTGATTTTACTTATTTTTAACTATATATTCACAATATTAAGTGTTAGAAAATGTTGAGCTATCAGTTTAAAAACCCAAGTACATGTAGTCTTTTTTTATTGGTTGTGGAACACACAAATTTATTTTACTGATGTATTTACACTGTTTTTTCCCCTATAAAATTACATTTTTATGGTCATTATTATTAAATGTAAAACAGTCAACAATCTCAAGATTGGTTTGAAAACCACAGTGCTTTATTCATGGTCCTGTCTAGAGGTGGTATGCAATTGCCTGGCTTACACAGCCAGTTACAGGGTGACCTACATTTTTATCTGGATTTTGAACCATGCTGCAACTCAGCAACATCAAGTTAATCAATTCTTATTGCACTGTACACAAAATAATGCAATGGTGATTCAAATGAAAGCACTACATTTAAATGAAGTTGAATAAAAATAATGGTAAAATTCTCTTTGATAAAGATTTAGAAATTAAAAAAAATTAAGCTCCTGGTAAGATTTGAATAAACAAAGTTTTGTATGAGGTAAACACCTACATCCGCTAGAATAAACACCATTTCTTACTGATAACTCTGTCACTCTACTGTAAACATAATAACTTTTTCAACAGATTATATATTTTATTCTGTTGTTTATATTTTGTATTTTGAATCTTTTTGCATATGAGTTTAATTACTTTTATGTATTACTTTCAATTTTTTCTGCCATTTCAGCACCAAATATTTTCCCCATATTAGTGTTCCTCCCCCCCCCCCCTCCTCTGTTCCCCTTGAATTTTACTGTATTTATAAATCTTTCATTTAAATCAGCATTGCATTATTTTGTGTACAGTGCCCCCAAGAATTTATGAATTTAAGTTTCTTGTACAATGCTGAATAATACCATGGTTCAGAATCCACATTAACCCTTTAAAGACCTGGATTTTTATCTTTTCACTTTGGTATTTCAAAATTTGTGTGTGGTATTTTAGTTGTTGGGAAATATATTTAGTATAAAGAAAAGCAAAATCAAATCATATTATATAGGCCTGAAGAGACTTACAAATACCAAATTATATTTACAAATTTATTCTGATGATTTATAATATATCCTGCTCCTAACCAATTATCATAAATTGACTTACCGAGTAACAGGAAAACAATTATGAATATTGCTTTCCCACAGGAAATGCACAGTTACAAACTGAACAATCACCTGCATACAACTAAATAGCCCAAGGTCTACCTGCTGAAATTCAATTTACTTTGGCATCACAGATATCACATCAATGAAAACATTGCGATGCATTAAAAATGTACCAAAGCAAGAATAAGTGGCGTGCTACATTTCTGTGGCAATTCAAATGAAGAAGAATGTTTTACACTCATTTTTATGAAGTGGGACTTTGAAGTCCCGTCAGATCATAGAGGGTTAAACAGTAGGTCTCCATACAACTCGCTGTGTAATTTGGAAGGAAACAAAAGCATACCACCTCTAAACAGAACCATGCCAAATGAAGCATCAGGATGTCCAAACCAATCATCATCATTTTTGCACCTCTTCATGGTGTTGCTCTTGGCTTCTTCATCTAGTTTTCTCCAGTCTGATCTCTCCAGTGTGGTTCTCCACCTCTCCTCTCAGGGATTTTATATCTTATTCAATATTGTCTATCCACCAATTAAGTGAAACAAAACACTTCTATGTTATTTCAATTAGGAACTGAAAGCACTTGTCACAATTCAAATGCACAACCTTATGCTCAGAAGGCAGACACTTTACCCACTACACTACTCCATGTGTTCGATTTCTTCTCCCATACAATTTTTTTTTAGAAAATTAGCATAAAGGCAGCCATACCAGGGCACATAGCTCCAGGCTGTGATACCTGGGACTACATCTACACCACTGAATATATGGTTTCAAAAAGATGATCCCAAAACTGATCTTTTTTATGTGCCAGTTGCAGCTCGTCACCAGGTCTTTGCGGTGAGTTGTAAACTGTCCGTATTACTATATTGTTAATTCCAACCTGGACTTTCCATTATTAGACAGTGGTAAATAAGAGTGATGATGGGGCGTTTCCCTCTTGGACTCCCCTCTTCACCTCAAACCAGTAAGACAGAGCATTTCCTATTTGGACACTACTTTTACATATATATAGGTTTAATACAACATTATCACTCTGTCAATAAAATTGTTAGGTACTTTTAGATCTTCCAGACTTTTCCATATCTTATTACAAGAGACATTATCATAGGTCTTTTCAATATTTAAGAACACCATCACTAGGTTCTTTACATGTTCCCAATGAGATGTTACATGTCAAGTCAGAACTATTTTACCGAGGCTCAGATTTTGATAAAACTTGATATGGAGGTAGCTCAGCCCACATATAGATTAAGAAAAATATCCAATTTTGTTGAAATACCTCAACACACTATGAAATTAAGACACATTGAAGTTGTCAAAAATTCCCAAAAAACACCCCCACAGCCATAATTTCAAATTGCTGTAGCAACTCTCCTAATTAAGCTACAATGATGGGAGAGGTGTCATTTTGCACTATTTTCATGAACTTCCCTATCATATACAACACAGTATGGGTTTGAGGTGAAAACTGTCAAAATAAAATTTAAATTTTTAATTTCTGGAAAATGCGCATCTTTAAAAATCTCCAAAAAATTATATAAAACACTTTACACTATTGATTACTGTTATGGCCTAGCGGGCCATTCAGATCACGCACACCCGTATTATGCTCCGTTGGTTTGCACCAGCTCGGCCGTGATAGTTCACGGCCATCTAAGACAGCTGACATGAGCTGCGCACCATCTGTCAGCGGCTCGCCGTCAAACAGCCGGCAGTGACAGCTGGCTCAGTTGTCGGTGTACTCGGAAGCATCAATAAAGTGTTTGTGTAAAACTGTGTTCACTTCAGTGGCAACGAGGTTTATGGTAGCGTGGTCTTCTTGCCGCAGTCATGGCAGAGCAATTAGCGCCTTGCTGACGAATCTTCAGTTGTTGCCGGAAATTTTGGCTCAACAGAATGCTTTCCCCACGGCATCTATTGACACCTTGACTAGGGCTGTGACAACAGGCGGGTTGCGGTGTTCTGTGCCCATTCCTTCGTTTCCTCACTTTGACGACAATGCTGAGGATTGGTCTGACTATGAACAGCGTTTACGCCAACAGTTTGTAGCTTTTCAGATGTGTGATGAAGGTAAGCAAAACGCTTATTTCTTTTCGTGGCTCTCGCCTCGTCTTTTTTAATTGCTGGGCAATTTTGCACCACTTCAGATGCAGGCACACCTTTACTTTTCGGATATGTTCCAACTTTGCGGCATATTTTCGCCGCCACTCTCACATGGTGTCGGCTTGCACATCTTTCTGCCGTTCATGTAAACAGCCGGGACAGTCATACCATGCCTGGGCTAGAGAACTGCAGCGGTTGGCCTGTCATCTGTTACGGTCCGAGCCACATGGTGATTCATATGCAGACTCCATGGTCCACGATGTGTTTATCTGTTTTGCTCCCGACCTGGACGTTCGCAAGCAGGGGCTTCAATCAGACGATCCCTCATTAGCCGAGGTTTTGCATATTGTGTGCGCAATAGAAGTTTCTGAGGCCACGGGATATCAACTTTCCGCTTGGGGGGCGATATCCTCCATTGCCGATTCGGCCCAGTTATCCACGACGCCGGTTTCTTCAGTGACTGTTGTTGCATCGCCCTCCCCTCCGACACCGTGGTGCCCACCTGTGTCCTACGGGCGGGGCGTAGTGCGACGCACATCGCCTGCTTCAGAGAGCAAGCTGAATTTTTATTTTTTTCCATGCAGGGCATCCCATTCTCAGGAATTGTGCCCGGACAGACGGGCCAAGTGTAATCATTGTGGAAAATTCAGACACATTGCCCGAGTGTGTCGCTCCTCTGCTCAGGGCCGCAACAAGATCTCTCATCCTCACGATATTGGCACATCGCCCACGGATATTAATAAGGACCTTCCCATTGGCGTACAGCCGCCGAAATTGTTTATTGACCTCTGCATTCTGCGAAACACTGTCATAGTTCAAGTGGACACAGGCGCAACGACATCGCTTTTAAGTTCTGCTACTCATCAAGCTGTAGGCTCGCCCACTTCATGTACGGTGCCTCGCGCGTTGGTTGGCGACGGCGCCCACCCTGATCCACTTTTAGGGTCTTTTGTTGCCGAAGCTACCTATCAGAATGTTAGCCGTGCGGTGCCGTTTGTGGTCGTAGACAGTGCGACGGATATCTTTGGCCTCAACACTTTCCATGATTTGGAGATTTGGACTTTACTATTACCAATTCTGTCCGCTTGGTTACCAATCAAATTCCATACAAGAGCCTCATACAGCTACATGCAGAATTCTCGTCCTTGTTTGTACTGGGTCTAGAGTGTGCTCAGAATTTTCGGGCATCTATTACACTTGAAAATATGGCTCGCCCAATCTTCTGTCAGGCTCAGCCCCTTCCGATCGCCCTCCATGGCGCTATTAAAACTGAATTAGATCACTTGACGGCAGGGAGTATTTTCCTTCCCGTCACAGCAAGTGAGTGGGCCTCATCTCTAGTTGTTATATGCAAGTCCTCTGCGGCCCTATGCTTATGTGGTGACTAAGGAAACTGTAAATTCCCACTCCATCATTGATTCTTTCCCAGTGCCCCTGCAATCTTTCAGCATTTTTTGGAGCAGGTGCTAGCACTGGTAGCACCTGGGCCTTTTACCTCTCCCGTTTTCATTACGAGATACAGTATCGGTCGACGGCTCATCACGCCAATGCTGACGCCCTATCGTGTCTCCTGGTAGGCCCCGACCCAGTCTTTGATGCAGAAGAGCTTTTGTGTTTTGCAGTAGACGAGTCGGCAGTAGACGCCGATGTCAGTTTCCCTATCAATAGCTCATGGATTGCGGAGGCTGTCATCCGCGTCGTCCTTCACCAGGTGCAGCAAGGCTGGTCGGAGTGTCCTCCGGGTCGGGCATCGGACTCTCTCTGCAATTATTATGCAATTCGCCACCACCTTAGCGCCTACGAGGGCATTTTACTTCTGTCGACGGAAGACGGTTCCCACCGAGTGATGGTTCTGACGTCATTGTGCCGCGGGATTCTAGGTCTTCACAAAGATGCTCGCCCGTCGATATGTATATTATCCAGGCATAGATAGGGACATAACTCGTTTCATAGCAGAATGCATTCTTATGCATCCCAAAAAGCAGCTCCTTGCTCATCTCTCTCTGGCCCACACCGTCTGCACCTTGGGAGCGACTCCATGTCAATTTTGTGGGGTCCTTCTTAGACGGCTTTTGGCTTTTAGTCATTGACACATACTCAAACTTCCCGCCGTTTGTTGTTCGCATGGCCTGCACGTCAAGCGGAGGTTACAACACGTTCGCTGTTGAAACATATTTTCTATTGAAGGTCTTCGGGCCGCATCGGTGACAGATAATGGGCCACAATTTACTTTGCAAGACTTATGCAATTTTTGTTTTACCCGTGGGATCTGCCATGTCCTTACCCCACCTCTGAGCTCCTTCACAGCCGCCCTCATCTGATGTCCCTCTTGCATCCGGGCTGTCCTGCATCCCTTCCTCACCCTCCGCCGCGTTTTGCTCCAGGTTCGGCTGTCTGGGCTCTAGGCTACGGCTGCCATCCGCGTTGGGTCCCAGCCGTAGTCATTCGGGTGTGTGGCTATCGTCTCTGTGATGTCAATTCTCCCACTGGTATTCTCACCCACCACCGCAATCAGTTCTGGGTACACCATCCTTCTTCCACACCTACAGTCCCTTCCCCCTTTTCCAGGTCATGCCCCCCCCCCCCCCCATCTGCAGTGCCGTCGAGGGACAGTTCTCTACCAATTTCATTTCCACTGACGTTGAATGGTCGACGGAGGGAGGTCCTGCCGCCATCGGTGTCTGGGGCCCACTTTCCTATCGGTTGGAGGTGAAGCAGTCCCAGCAGCCAGACTTCTTCGCTACTGTTCCGGTTTCCGCCCCCTCGCCCCAAGGGGGGAAGGGATGTTATGGGTTAGCGGGCCATTCAGATCACGCGCACCTATATTATGCTCCGTTGGCTTGCGCCGGCTTGGCTGCGATTGTTCACAGCCTAGCCACGAGAGGTCACGGCCGTCTAAGACAGTTGACATGAGCTCAGTGCCATCTGTTGGCAGTGACAGCTGGCTCAGTCGTGAAGTGTACTTGGAACCGTCAATAGTGTTTGGCACAAACTGTGTTCACTTCAATTACTATTTCCCTAAATATGAAAGTGGTACAGTTATGGGTTCACACATTGATGAAATTCCAAAAATACACAGTTCACTAAAAAAAGTTCTGTGGAACCCAGCATCAGTTCACTGCATTATGGGAAACTGCAGTTCTTGGCCGGGAAACAGGTTAATAAAAATTGGGCTACAAAATGCATTTCATAACAATGTGGTTCAAAATTCCAGTTTCCAACAATGGGTTTAAGTACACATATGTAACTTATAAATAATTCAGAACTTCTCAGCAGAGTTTACTGAATTATTTTCTGAAAATTTAAACCAACTGATAATCCACAATTTTTTAGCTGAGCAACAAGGCTCTTTTGGAAATGAAGTCAGGGGACAACTTGAATGAGGGAGAATATGTTGTTACTTGTGAATTCTCTGAAAATTACACTTTTATGATGATGCCCAAAATTATCATTGGTCAAGTGACTGTGTAATAGTGCATCCCTCTGTGGTGTATTACAAAGGTTCAAAGAAAACAGTATATGAGCTATGTGAACACCATTGCAGTCTATTGTCTCCAAAAAAGGTAATTCTGTTTTTAAAAATGATATTTCAGACTAAAATAAGGAAGATATATTACTTTTCTGATGGCAGTGCAGTCCAGTGCAAGAATAACAATAATTTTGAGAACTTATATATATATATTTTGAGAACTTTATATATATACGAATATTAAGACGAAAAATTCCAAGCAGGAAAAATAAAATATAAAAAATAGACGAAGATTACTCACCAGGCGAAGGAGCACAGGTGTGACAGCATCACAAATAAATAAATGAATACACACACACACACACACACACACACACACACACACACACACACACACACAATCGCAAGCTTTCGCAACCCAGTTGCTTCTTCAGGCAGAAGGGAAGGAGAGGGAAAAGGAAATGATGAGGGTTTTAAGGAAGGGGGTAAGGAGCCATTCCAATCCCGGGAGAGGAAAGACTTACCTTGGGGGAAAAAATGGAGGGTAAACAAATGCACACATGCCCACACATTCACACAGACACAAGTACACCTAGGCAGACTATTTTTTATTTTTGTTTATCCCACGGGGAAAGTTTCCCTCTCTCTCTCTATATATATATATATATATATAATATTATAGAAGGAGACCTTCCAGGTAGGAAAATGGTATAAAATAAAGATTTTTGACTTACCTAAAGTACAGGCTGGTCGATAGGAACACTAAACACACACAAAAACACACAACCATTCGAGCTTTCGCCACCAGTGGTGGCTTCTTCGGGAAAAAGAGGGAGGAAGGAGAGGAGAAAGGGAAGGATACGGGTTTTAAGGAAGTGGAAAAGGAGCCATTCCAATCCCAGGAGTGGAAGGACTTACCTTAGGAAACCCGTATCCTTCCCTTTCTCCTCTCCTTCCTCCCTCTTTTTCCCGAAGAAGCCACCACTGGTGGCGAAAGCTCGAATGGTTGTGTGTTTTTGTGTGTGTTTAGTGTTCCTATCGACCAGCCTGTACTTTATATATATAATAATGGAAATAATATATATATATAATAATGGAAAGTCCGTGACGTAACCTTTCTATCCCCTCCCCCTCCCGTCCCCGATTCGCTGCAGAGCGTGATTCGAAGTGTGGCAGTCGGAGGTGATGGTTGTATGACTGTGTTGTGTGCCTGTGTGATTGCGTGAGTGCTCTATTTCTGAAGAAGGCCATGGCCGATAGCTGAATGTGTTGTATGTGTGTGTCTTTTGTATGTGCCTGTCGCAGCTCGTCGCCACGTCTTTGTGGTGAGTTGTAAACTGTCCTCACTATATGAGGGAAACTTTCCCGGTGGGATAAACAAAAATAAAAAATAGAAAAGAGATGACTTACCAAAAGGACCGGCTCGTCGATAGAAACAAATAAATAAATAAAATCACACACAAACACACATACAAGCTTTCGCCACCACTGGCAGCTTCTTCAGGAAAAAGAGGAAAAAAGGGGAGGAAAAAGGGAAGGATATGGGTTTTAAGGAAGTGGAAAAGGAGTCATTCCAATCCCAGGAGTGGAAGGACTTACCCTAGGGGAAAAAAAGGAAGGTAAACAAATACACACACTCTCAGACATATCGAAACGCAAACACACCTAGTCTAGTCAATCAATGCAGATCCTCCTGCATTTCAATACAATTATCCATTGTTACAACCTCTCTATATACTATAGCATCATCTGCAAAAAGCCTCAGTGAACTTCTGATATTATCCGCAATGTCATTTATATATATATTGTGAACAGCAACTGACCCACGACATTCCCCTGTGGCACACCTGACATCATTCTTACTTCGGAAGACTTCTCTCCATTGAAAATGACATGCTGCATTCTGTTAATCAAGGAACTCCTCAATCCAATCATACAATTGGTCTGATAGACTATATGCTCTTACTTTGTTTCTTAAACATCTATGGGGGAACTGTGTCAAATGCCTTGCGGAAGTCAAGAAACACGGCATCTACCCGAGTCCTCGTGTCTATGGTACTCTGACTCTTGTGGACAAAAAGCGCGAGGTGGGTTTCACATGATCGCCTTTTTCGAAACCCATGCTGATTCATACAGGGCAGATTTCTAGTCTCCAGAAATGCCATTATACTCTAATGTAATACATGTTCCAAAATTCTACAATTGACCAACGTAAGAGATATAGGCCTATAGTTCTGCACATCTGTTCGACATCCCTTCTTGAAAACAGAGATTCCCTGCGCCATTTTTTCAATCTTTCACAACACTACGCCTTCTAGAGACCTATGGTACACCACTGCAAGAAGGGGGAGGGGCAAGTTACTTCGCATAATCTGTGTAAAAACGAACTGGTATCCCATCAGTTCCTACGGCCTTCCCTCTTTTGAGCAATTTTAATTGTTTTTCTATCCCTCTGTCAATTATTTCAATATCCGCCATTTTCTAATCTGTCCGGCAATCTAGAGAAGGAACTACAGTACAATCAAGTCCTTGAGGAAGATATTGTAAAAACAAATGAAATACTTAAAAATAGAAAACTGAAAACATGTACTGCTCGTATCAAGTTTTGCAAATGAAACTTCAAATGTAAGTTGTTCATAATAAATTTAATGTGTATACCAGTATATATAAAGAATAAAGTTATCTACATTTTTGTTTAAATTTATAAATTTTAGAAAACTGGCTTTTTTAGTTAAATCTGTGTATTATCATTATTACTGAATTGCTTAACAATAGTGTGAAGTGTTTTATATCACTTAAAAAATGAAGATTTATATTTCAGAATTAAAATTTCAAATTTTTCATTTAAATTTTAAAACCAGTTTTTATCTCAAACCCATTGTATGTTCTACACCGAAGGAAAACTCTTGGAAAATACTGCAAAATGATGACTCTCCCATCATTATAGCTTAATTAAGATAGATTTTATAGCGATTTGAAGTTGTGGCTGGAGAGAGAGAGAGAGAGAGAGAGAGAGAGAGAGAGAGAGAGAGAGAGAGAGAGATATCAAGTACAGTCCATAATGTTCTTTACTTAATTTTATTCATATATTTGCTTGTGCTACTACTAATCAAATAGTTAATAGTTTCTTGTTAATGGGTTTTCCTGTTACTGTTTGATGGAAAATATTTACTGATGTATAGCTTCACTGGTTTTCAGAGATGTTTCATTGTTCTCAACCACATCAATAATATTGTACTATAGAGTAGTAACAAATAACACATAAATATATTTAATGTTATTCTACAAAAAGAAGCTAGTATATTTACATTTCTTAACATGAATCTTGTGAGAAGCTAAAATTCTAATTCTAACACTTTACTTTTCTGCAAAATAAACACTTACTCCGCATTTAATAAAATAGCAATAGTAAATAAATTTGAAAACCATAACGAGTACTTACTAGGAGAGGTGAAAACTGGATTGTTTTCAAAATTTGCAAATGATGGTATAGTGGTAGTATTGGTTGGAGTAAACTGTGATGATGGACTAAATGGATCCGAGGGTCCAAAGTCAGCCAAAAATCCAGATGGCTTGTCAGGAGTGAACATGTTGTCAGATGAAGATACATTTGATGGCTGTAACATTATGTTATAAAATACATTTTCTATTTTTAAATAAAATACAATTACATTTTAAAGGACCACTGATTAGATACATTATTCCACACAAAGTAAATCATTCTTACCTTAATATTAAGAGAAGCTGGTTTGGCTTGGGAAGAAGTAACACTAGTAAGTGGTTTCGTTTCTGGTATGGATGACATTGGGGTTGGTGTTGATGTTCGTGAGTGATTCTGTGTTCCTGGTGGTGAAAAACTGACGGGACCATTTTTGGACGATACAGATGGTTCCAAATAATACCTGCAAATAAAACACAAAAAAGAGAAGCTTCAGCGAAGAAAGAGAGAAAATATTCCTGTAGAGGGAAAAAAGTTATTTGAATCAATCCAAATGAAGTGGTCCAATAAAAAATTGAGTTGTTTGCTTGGCCATTTTCATTTTTTTTATGTAATTACCCTCTAATCAAGAATTTCAAAACAGTTCTTTTTTAAGACTTTACCTTGTACTATTACTAAATGGAAGCTGTTTTTATTAGTAAGCATGCTGTTGTCTATAGTATTACTTTATGGCTTTGACGCGACTTCAATACAGGATTTGAGCATAACAACTTTGTGCAACAGATATTAGCACAGGAATACAAAGAGAGAGAGACTAGTCACTGGCGAGAGCTGTTCAATGACAGACCATGGCCTGATTCACCACGTGCTCGCCATGAGGTGACAGCACTGCCTGTGCACTGCGAGCTTACACACGGATAATTTTGCATTGAGTGATGTGTAAGAAAATGTCAATGGTTCATATAAACGTTCATAATTACACAGCTGAAGCCCCCATATGCTAATGCACAACACAAACTATTTTAATCACCCACACAAAATTACATTTATTCCCTTCAGGGCTTCATGAGATATGGTTGAGCTTTTAATAAATTGGCTACATTTAAGTCTGAGGGGTGCCAACCACATCTGCCGCAATGTCCCCAAAATATGTAACAAAATATTAATACTAGCAGGCAGGAATGTTCACTGAAAGTAGGCTAAAGTTTTACTTTTTATTCTTCCTTAATTATGTGTTGTTTATTTATGCAACTGTTCATAAACACATATGTTTAAGTCCTTCACTTGACTCCAGAGTATGCCCCAGTATCTGAAGACACCAACTCACGAAACTCAAAATCAAAGTTTATTGTAGGAAATGTTTCTAAGTCCAGCAATGCCACTTTAGCTTAAAATTACAAGTCCCATGAGCGAAATAATTCAGATTTCCACAGCACGAAATTTTATAATTCCAGCTCTGCAAATCAGCTGAAAATCACAAGTCCCACAAATGAAATATCTTGAACTTCCATACAGGATGTAGAAAGTTTAAGTTCCACAAACACAACTTCAAAAATTATTCCAAGATCAATAATTACACTGAAAAATTCTAAATATAAGGTGATATCCTAGTTGCTCAAAACACACACACACACACACACACACACACACACACACACACACGTCATGGTGTTCTGAACGACACGAAGACATAGTCCCCAAAACCAAAATGGCCACCTCCTTAAATACCCTTGTAGCGTTAGTCTAGCATCAATTCATGGTCTATTGAATACAAAATAGTTGTTTTTTACACTTAATATGAATGATACAAAGTGTATGTTTTATATCAAAAAAATAGAAATTGTCCTCTTAATTCAGAAATGTCATCAGAATTTATATAAATAATTTGGTTTTTAAATTATATAATAAATACAAAGTTTTCGTAATGCTCAAAAATCACATTTTGGCCCCTTATTCAAATTCCCTTGGTTTGACAAAAAAGGTATACACACCACATAACATTACTGAAATGAGGGCTTTAATTTGAGCCCTAGTGTGAGCAATTTACTCAACACGTTTCCAAAAGACACATTTTACAAAATTATTATTTAATGACAATATTCAATATCCTATATCATAGAAACTATTAATGTGACTGGAGGTGCATTATATGAACACAACCAGCTATTCTCTAGCACCAAAATGAGTCTACAAGCTCCTTCGTACTATATCGGAGACAGACGTTATTAATTTTTAAATAGTTTGTAAGATATTGCTTTGCCTGAAAACAGGTACTCTACAGCAGCCACCATTAACACAGTTCAAACCATTGGTATTTCCAGTCACGTGATCATTACACCCAAGTGATAATCAGAGGTGTCGCTTTCTGTTGATCAGCTCCTGAACTTGGTCAACTCTTCTGTCAGATTGACAGATGGCTACCTTGTTTTGCAAACTGCCATAACACAGACCAATTGCGCATGCCCAAGACGTGGACCCCGTTGCCATCATTAATTTCACAAGGCTTGTCATCTTACAGCACGGAGGTGGTACCATACCATGGCAGATGCAGCTGTAGTGGATATTTGGTATGTTGTGGTCACGCAGGCCAGGGCCTGCGGTGGTACGCTACAACACCCCTTCCCTCTGGATGTGATTGCGTGGAGCCCCTCCGAGGGTGCAGCTGGTGAGATTGAGATGGTGAGAGAGCGTCGCCCTGTCGGCATCCACTATGAACATCTGCCGACCACATGCTCGGTTTATTACTGCCGATGTCCACCCTGGGTGGTGACCAAAGGTGTGCGGCCAGACAGGTGTGCCTGGTGCATATTGCCCAGAGCGTGGAGGCACCACGAGCCATGGCACCATAGGTGCAGCAGTGTCCGTCGCTGTCAGCCATGGAGGACTTCCGCAGGGCTCCTACTGTTTACCAACGTGGTCCAGTAAGTGCTGAGAAACAAGGGGAGCGGAGTCTCTGCAGCGGAGTCTCAGACAGGTCTGACACCCCAAACACAAGGAAATGCTGGTGCAGCCTGTTTTCATAAGAGTCCCAATCTTCTAATGAGTCATCAAAACCAGAGAAGAAAGGCAGGAATGCCGTAGCATTAGACACAGAACTGGAAGCAATCGCCAGCAGAGAAGTCGACGGCAACCGTGACACAAGGTAATCAAAACGTTTCACCTGACCTGGCACGATCATAGTTAACCATTGTGCGCACTCAACGACATTCTGTCGTGATTGCTGGGGAATTTGGACCCATGGGGGCAGCCGATAATCCGCCGGACACAGTTCCACATTTTCCACCATTGTCCACGACGTAGCACACGCCAAGTCAAATACCACACTCGTCGCCACTTGCATTATAATGAGTAACACACCTATGCAAGCTATGTAAGCCACGACCAGTACAGAGTCTTGAATTGTCTCATTCGGGGTCTGAGAACCTATGATGCGAGCGGTTCCCACTCCAGTCCAGACGAACAGCACAAAGTACAGTCACGAAGCACACATTAGTATATAAACACTGATGAAACCATACTGGATAGAAGCGGGCACAGCTGGGCCCGACAGCTCTCTTTAATGGCCGCACGGCCGGCAGGTTGCAGCACGATAGCCCAGCCGGCACCACTCAACGGCCAGTCCTGGTAACGGGCAGCATACCATTCAAACATATGCGCCGTGTGTTACCACATGTAGACACACATAATAGCATTCAAATCAAACCTAGGTCAATATGCTAGGCAAGCAAATGAAGGCAATTTTTGTCATTCCCCTTTACTAGGAAAACAAAGTGCCAGAAAGTGTTTCTGGTAAAATTAGGGATCATCTGAATTCACAAGATTTCAGGACTTTATTAGATTGAGCCCTAATTCAATCTGCTGTTGTATCCCCTTACTGGTGTTGACACAGCACCATAGGAGCTGCAACTTGAAATTATTGACATGCAGGCAGATCACACAGTGATTGAAATGTTTAATGCTGTGATGTTAACTGACTTACAAATCTTTGTCAACTGCAAAATTTCCATGCACAAATAAATTTGCTGGTAAGATGTTCTCCATAATTGAAACTACGTACAGTACAGTTTTTCTTGCTTGATGATCAACAAGAGCAAGTACCGAAGCTCTTTAACAGAGATTAACTTGATGATTTCCAAAAAACCACTTTTTAGGCCCAAAAATAACAACTAATGAGTAATTTATCAGAATCCATTCCCCACCCCCTCTTGTTAGATATCATAAACTCTAGCCTTATATAGAGCAAGAACACTCACAAATATATTTAAGAATTTTTTAAACTTTTCTTTTTTTGTAAAGTTGGGGTTAAATATCTTTGGTGGGACTGAATATAAAAAATCTACTTTTTGCACCATTTGTACATCTACATGATAGCAAAGCACTGTAAAAATTTCAAGTCTGATAATTGACTGTGAACAAAGATATCTTGTGGTTGTTAATTCATGTATGATAATGGCTGGATATAATTGATTATTATTGAACTGTCTTAAGGTACTGAATTATATTCAAAATGAGAAACATTACTGAAATAAATATTTATATTATTTTGACAGATATGAAATAAATATTTTCATTTAAGTAGCGATGCTTCCTAATTCTGGAAGTGAATATTTCTTATTTTGTCAAAAAGCTTTTGTTATAAGGAGTAAGACATTCCATTTGCTGTGTATATTCAAGACCTGAAAGATTACTTAATACATTTTTCATTGGTATCGAAACAATGTCACTATTAGATGTCCTGAATGAAGTTCTTGGGCAAACAGGGTGGTAAAAATGCAGAGAAACATCATTCTTTTTCAAACTTATTCCTTCAACCTTTGCAAGCCACCACTGTCCATCATACACATATGCCACTATGTAATTCAATGTTAAAGACAAAAATGTGATTGTACTGATACAATGATTCTCATGTGTGAGAGATGTATTACTTTACATAGTATTGAACTACGTTTTTTTCATGCCAAGGAATCTGTGGAATTTACTTGTTCCTTTTATTGTTATACAGTTTTCAGCTCTGAAGTGTTGTTTTGATATAAGAACTACCTCTTCTTTCTTGATGGGAAATAGGCAATGCTTTTAACATAATCCTTGCAAAAGACGTACTTGTCCTCTATTATAAGAATTTTGTCTGCAGTTGTTCTTTGTAGGCTAGCTTTACTCACTTCAAGTTTTATTTGTCCCTCCGGCTGCATCACTGAGGTGACCACAAAGAAATGATTTTAAAAAATTCACTGACATTTCCAAGTTTTCTAATGAAGCCTGTAGTACTTATCCCTTACTTTGAAATTTAATTCATATTACAAAAAAATAATGTTTCGATTGTTTTCTAACTGGCAACACTTACATCTTGGTACAAAACTCACAAAAATGAAGGAGACATGTGACACACTTAACTCTGTTTATGTCTTATTTTAATATTTTTTTTGTACATTCCCATAGTTGGCAATGACAATCTTATAAAATTAATATAGTTTAAAATGAGTAATACACAAGAATTAAATTTTAATATTTGTTAAATCAAACTGTGGTAGATTTTTACACTGCTCATTAACGGCTTGAATCTTAGCTGAAGTTTAGCTTTTTTTCAATACATCTTTTTTTCCAACATTCAGTTTCTTCTGACAACTTTGAAAGTGAATTCCAGTAAGAATGAATTAAAGATTTTGGAATATCTAGAGGTGATTCATTCAGTATTTTATGTGTCGGCAGCTTCTGTTATGTGTGTATTTGTTGGTAACGGTGTGATAATTCATAGGAAGCATGCGCAGCTGTCTTGTGTAGGGTGGAGGCAGTGTTGTGTCTTTACAAATGTAAACAAATCTTCATTTGCGACATACTTTCGCTGTGCTATTACATTTTCCTTAACCATGAACTCAAAAATCTTGAAATATTTGTAGCAGAACATAATTATATTTCTGACAAGTAATTGTGTGAAAGTACAAGCTATTTTCTGCACAGAATGAAAGATGCCGCAGTTTGAAGAGAAGTGTGATTACACAGGAGAGAGTGATTACACACAAAGGAAACTTCGTTTCAGCAGAACACTCTGCCAAGCAATCTCCATTTCAAATTATTTGTATTTTGTAATTAAATCATAGAGCTAATACACCATTAGTAGATGAGCCTATATTGTCACTATAATCACATAGAACAACATCACAAATATGCATGTAGCTAGAAACACTAAGCCAGGTAATCCACTAAATTTTGGTGCAATAAATTCATTCAATATTTTCTCACCTCATTATTTATATGAAATAGAGAGAAACATGAAAATATTTGTGAGATGCAAATCTGATTTTAAAGCTTACTACAAGTTTCTACCTAATCACATATTCAAAGATTGTAACATATTGAAAAGCAAGAACTCTTAAGCCTCGTGTATTGTCAGTGTTTATACAAAAAAAATTATTTTTGTTGCTACAAATATTTGAAAGGCTGCTAAATTTGAAGATTAGCAATAATGAACTTTCCTTTTCTCTGTTGTGTGGTGTATAAAGATCAATGGTCAAATTTTGGATAAAAGTGTAACTCTAGATTCATTGACTAATATTTTTGTGGTAGTATATCATTTTGAAAAGCATGCGTACCACTGCATAATTAGTTGGCAAAAGTTAGTTGTGGTGGCTCTTAGCTTCATTTTTCAGAACATCCGTTTGCTTTGCATCCGATGCCTCTGGCAGTTTTTATTTTATTATTTTTTTTATTTTTATTATTATTATTATTTTTATTTTTAAATCCCAAAAACAGGAAAAAATGTGTGGCTTAGATTCTGGTAAAAAAAAGTCCCCAACACTTTATGAAATTCCCTGATATTTCCCAGTCACACAAAATTCCTTGATAATTCCCGATATTGCAGGTTTTCCTGTTTTCTGCCCACCCTGATCACATGCATTTTTGCCATGGCAAGAGGCAAAAGAGTGCCATTTGGCCTCCAACCCTAGATCTACTTTGTGGCTACAAAGACTTTTAAAAAAAATTGTTTTTCTTGTATTGACCACCATTTACCTCTGAAAAGTGAGCTTCTCAATCTTGGGCAACTCTTCTTTTATGCAATTTATTACATACTTTTGAAACATATGACAGGCTAAGTAGTTACTTGGAATGCAAACTGTACAGAACAAACAGATGCAGTGTTGCCTAGTTATTGATCCAGTGGCACCCATCTCAACCACAGACGTAAAGTTTTCCATAAAATCAGTTAGAACTATGCACTCAGTTTCAAGAGGATGTGCTTTTTCTGCTCCAAAAATTTGATTTGGATTTTTACAAACATAGTGGTGAGATTTTGTAAGTTATCAGTAAAAAGAGTCTAGTCCTGAGAGCTGCTATTGTTTGGTTTTATTTTTTTAGTAACATTAAATTAATATAGGGTGATATTGTTAACTACTTCTATGTTCAAACTACATTTTATTACAATGAAACAATAAACAATTTGAATAGGCAATAACTATAACATTAGTTATAATGTACTGTAAATTATTTGCTCATTTTCAAAAATTCATATCTTTGTCCACAAATATCAATACTTTGCTATCATATAGATTTTTAAATTCAATTCCACCATAGGCAGCTACAGTAATACCAAACTTTATGAAAAAATCAAAACATTCATCAAAAGTTAAGAATACATTTGAAGTGTTCTTGCTTTACATAAGGATAGTAGTTTATCATGTCTAACTGGAGAAAAAAATGTACTCTGCTTAATCACACCTTTGTTGTTATTTTTGGACCTACAAAGAGTATTTTTAAAATTTTGGATACCAAATTTTGGAGGTCTTTTTGACTCGTTATTTTGAATTTAGGGTGTATTGGATGCACAATGTTAGAGAGACAACTGCAATGTTGTAACTAAACGCAGGGCAGATATTTTTTTTTTTAAGTTTGTAAATCTATTGGACCAAACTGCGTGGTCATCCGTCCATAGCTTACAAACTACTTAAACTAAGGTAAACTAACCTAAGGACAACACACACACACACACACACACACACACACACACACACACACACACACACACACACACACACCCATGCCCTAGGGAGGACTCGAACCCCCGATGGCGAGCACAGGGCAGATATATTCAAAGTATCTTCAATCTGAAAAATCACCACATGCTCACATATATAAATGGCTACCATTCAGTAACAATGCACAGTATATTTCTGCACAGTATATTTCTTTTTAAACTATTTTGAACTTCTCAATTACAGGGTAATCACATATTTAAAAAAATCAAAATATTTTAAAATGGTCAAGCAACCCTAACTGTACCACTTCATTTGGATTTAAATGGGGGGAAAAATACATAAAGATATAAAAAATTCTTACCTCTTCTTTTCATACTTAGCAATCATAAACTCTTTGACCTGTTGCTCATCTTTGGTATCCTGTGAGTGGTTTGGATCAAATAATCCCAGCCATACTCGCCGACAAAACTAAAAAATAAAAAAATATATGTATCAATGATATACAATCAATATTTGTGCTATAATTATAAAAAAATAATGAAAGAGAAAATAAACATTAATTTTATGAACACTTTATATATTAAAATAAATGTATCTACAACTTGTTTGCACACTGAACAATAAAGTATAATAGACTCAAGAATCTTCGAACTGTGTGTAACATATGCCTGGAGAAAGACAACCTCCAAACTGGTCATGTTATGGTCTTCAGTCCAAATACTTGTTTAATGAGGCCCTCCTCATTGCTCTAACCTGTGTAAGATTTTTTCATATCTGAATAACAGTGGCAACCCATAGCTATCTGAACCTTTGCCTCTTTGGATCCTCCTGTAATTTTTAAACCCCCCCCCCCCCAAATTTGGCATTCTTCAGTAGCACAATATTTCAATATATCCTTTTATGGTCTGAACTATTTATCATCCACATTGCAATTCCATAAAAGGCTACACTCCAGACAATTCACTTCAGAAAAGACCCATTTAACACTTAGTCTAAATTAATACTAGATGTAAATAAATTTCTCTTCTTCCCACTCCCCTTCTGCACTTTATGAAACTTCTCTACTTCAGTCTAAACAAGTTATTTTAGTCCCAAATAACAGAGCTCATCTATCATCTTTATCATCTCATTTCCTAATAGTTTTCCTCAGCATCATCTGATATTGTTAGGCTACATTCCACTACCCTTGTTTTGCTCTTGTTCCTGTTCAACTTATACCCTCCTTTCAGGACACTGTCCATTCCATTCATCTGCCCTTCCAGGTCCACTACTGTTTTTCAAACAATTACAATGTCATTAACAAAGTATTTATTTCTTCTCCCTTGATTTTAATTCTTACTCCAAATTTCTTCTCACTTTCCTTTACAGCTTGCTCACTGTGTACACTGAATGTTGTTGTTGTCGTCGTAGTCGTCCTCATTCTGGAGACTGGTTTGATGCATCTCATACTTTGTTCTGAGTACGCCTTTTCATCTCCTCATAAGAACAACCACCCACATCTATTTCAACCCCACTGTATTCATCCCTTGGTCTCCCTCTGCAATTGTAACCCCCAAGCACATCCCTCCAAAGTTAAATTCACAATTTATTCATGCCTAAGAAATCTTACGTCTTACCATTATAAAATTTAATTGGTCCTTCTGGTGGCTCCTGCTATGTACCATGCATGCAACTGTCTTTCATGATTTTGAAGCCAAGTGTTTGTTATGATTAAATTACATTCTGTGCTAAATTCAACCTTATGGGCTTCTCTTGCATTCCTTTTCCTCACTACATATTCATTTACTATTGTTCCTTGCCTCCCTTTTTACATTACCGAATTCCAGCCCCCATGATAATTAAGTTTTCCTCTCCCTTAACTGTCTGAATAATTTCTTTTACCTCCTCATACAGTTCTTTGATCTCCTCCTCATCAGCAGAGCTCGCTGGCATACAAACTTGTTCTAATGTTTTCACTGTTGGTTTCTTATCTTTGACTATGATAATAGGTTTACTGTGTTGTTCATAGTAGTTTACCTACATTCCTATTTTCATTTTCTTGTTAGATACATTCCTGTAACACTCCCAACTAATTTTGTATTTATAACTCTGTCCTCACGTGACCAGAAATCCTGTTCATCTTTCCACTGAACTAAACTAATCCCCACTATTCTAACTTCAAAGAGTCCATTTTCCTCTTTAAATTTTCTAACCTCCTTACTAGATTAAAGGATCTAACATTAGACGCTCCACTCTGTAGAATGCCAGTATTGTCTTTCCAGATGACAACATCCTCCTCAGTAGTCTTCGCCCTGAGAACCAAATGGGGGACCTAGTTCACCTGCAGAATATTTTACCCAAGAGGATGCCATCATCATATGTTTATAAAGAGAGCTGAATGTCCTCAGGAAAAGTAACTGCATATTTTCCCTTGCTTTCAGCCACTCATAGTAACTATTTGGCAAAGCCATATTAGCTAGATGGCAAAAGGCCAGCTCAGCCAATCATCTAGACTGAAAAGGCTGCTGCCCCTCTTCAGAAACCACATGTTTGTCTGGCCTTTGCACAAATACCCCTCCATTGTGGTCACACCTAGAGTCTGGCTATCTACTTATGCACGCAAGCCACCCCAATTCATCAATGTTTGTGGTGCATGGGGATAGTCCAGCTAAGCTCTATCGTCGAGGCTAGCAAGCCAAGATGTATCTGAATAACTCTCGGGAAAGGCTACTACCCCACCTTACTCCCTTCTCAACTACTGTGTCACTTTCATACCCTTTGATTATTTATGAGAGCTGTCTGTTTTCTGAAAAAGGTGTACATCAAACATAGCTTTATGATACCCATATTTTACTCTTGCTATCTTCAAAATTTGAAAGAGTGTATTCGAGTCAACATTGTCAAAAGCTTTCTCTACATCTACAAAAGATAATAAAGTAGGTTTGCCTTTTCCTAACCTATCTTATAAGATAGCTGTAAGGTGAATATTGTCTCATGTGTCCTAAATTAACCTAATCTTCCCAGATGTCAGATTCTACCAGTTTTTCAAGCTTTATGTACATAGTTCAGATTAGTATTTTGCAACCATGACTTACTTTTAAAACTAATAGTTCTGTAATCTCCACGCATATCTGCACTTACTTCCTTTGTATTTGGAACTAAAATTACTTCTTGAAATCTGAGGGTATTTCAACAGTCTTGTACATTTTGTACACCAGGTATAACAGTTTCATCATGGCTGAATCTCCAAAGAATATCATCAGTTTAGGGACATTATCATCTACTCCCAGAACATCATTTTGATTCAAATCTTTCAGCACTCAATTTCTTCTCGCAGTACTGTATCCCCTATGCCATCATCATCTACTTCCTCTTCCCTCCTTTCTATGATGCTGCCTCCTTTCGTCAATCAAATTCATGGTTCAAATCATGTTCATGGTGTGAGTTCTGGTAGTCATATCCTAGTTCATGAACCACAGGGAACATGTGAGTGGCCAAGTAAGTGGTCCTGACATTCGGGATACCAGTTACTTTGAAGTAAGGTTGGGCATGTCGGACATTATTCTGGCTCATGGCCACCTTTGCGATCAAGACAGCAAAGACTACTAAATCCACCGGTTAGTCCCTCAACCATTAGGGGTAAAACCTAGAGGGATCCTGGGCAAGTAAAGCTAGCAACCTGTTTCCCAGGTACTTCAATACAATGCTGGCAAAAATCTGAGCAAAATGTCCTGAACGGAGTCCCACCTCTAACCAACAGACCAGGGACTCCTCAGATACATCTTGGCAAGTGATCTGGAATGAGATGGGGAGCTATTAATATCAGTTGGGGATTACACTGGGAAGAAGGTAGAGCTGGTAAAGGCTTCAAGTACGATGGATTTAGATGTTTTAGCAGTTAGTGACATTAGGGTAAGGGGAGAGAAAAGGGGATGAAGTGGGAGATTACAAGGTCTACCTGTCAGGAGACAAAGCAGGAAGAGCACAGTGGTGTGTAGGGCTTTACATCAGGAAAGCAATTGAACCCAGCATAATTACAATAAGGTATGTAAATGAACAACTGATATGGATAGATTTGGCTATCTCCAGCAATAAAATTGGATTGTGTCAGTATATTTGTACGGTGAAGGGAAAGCTCAAGATCAGATGGACAGATTTTACAACACACTCAGTGATGTAGTTGTTAGAGTGAAGGACGAGGACAGTGGTTTGCTCATAGGTGACTTCAATACCAGGATAGGAAATCAAACAGAAGGGTATGAAAAGGTTATGGGTAAGTTTGCAGAGGAAATGGAGGCCAACAGAAATGGAAAACAGCGCTTTGATTTCTGTTCCAGTATGGGCTTAGTTATCACAAACTCCTTTTTTAAGCATAAAGATATTCACCGATATACTTGGGAAGCCAGGGAACCACATCTGTCTATATAATAACAGGTCAGAAATTCAGGAAGGCAGTCAAGGACACATGTGTTTTCAGAGGGTTCTTTGATGGTACTGATCATTATTTAATCTGCAGTGAAATTTGTTTTGAGAGGCCAAAAGTACAATAAATCAGGTCCATACGTAGAAGGATAAGAGTAGAGAAGCTTCAAGACAAAGAAATTAGGCACAAATACATAACAATGATCTCAGAAAGGTATCAGTTAGTTGAATGTAGTCATTCACAGTCACTGGAAGAGGAATGGACAAGGTTACAGGGACACACTACTAGAAGTGGCATGAGAATGTCTTGGAACAGTAAAGGAAATACTTTGAAAATAAGATAAAAACTATGGGTAAAGGTGTGGGAAAACCTTTCTACAGCATAATTAGAAGTCTTCGAAAGGGAGGGAAGAAGGAATTAACAAGTATTTTGGACAGGTCAGGAAAGCTGATAGTGAATCCTGTAGATGCCTTGGGCAGATGGAGGGGATATTTTGAAGAATTGCTCAATGTAGGTGTAACGTTCAATGATGTGTCAGATTTTGAGGTAGAATGGGATAGGAAAGATCATGGAAACAGAATCACATTTGCAGTGCAATGAAGCGGCTAGGGTGGATGAAATTAAGCCAGAATTCGTCAAATACAGTGGACTGTCAGGTCTCAAATGGTTACGCAAGATAGTTGAAAAGGCACAGGAGTTGGGACAGGTTCTGCCTGACTGGACGAAAGCGGTAATCAAGCCAATCTTCAAACATGGAAACAGAAAAGATGGTGACAACTATTGAGGTATCTCTTTAATTAATGTTGTGTGGAAAATATTCTCATGTATTTTCTGCAAGAAGGAAGTAAGTACCAAGACTAAGTTAGCAGTGCACCGCTCTATCTTTTGACCAACTTTGTATGGTAGTGAAAGCTGGGTAGATACAGATTACCTTATTCACAAGGTTGGGGTTACAGATATGAAGGTAGCAAGAATGATTGCATGTACTAATAGATGGGAACAATGGCAGGAAGGTGTCCATAATGAAGAAATCAAAGAAAAACTGGGAATGAACACAATAGATGAAGCAGTTGGAGCAAACAGGCAGAGATCGTGGGTCATGTTACACGCATGGGAGAAGCAAGGTTACCTAAGAGACTCATGGGCTCAGCAGAAGAGGGTAAGAGTAGTGGAGGTAGATCAAGGAGAAAGTACTTAGATTCAGTGAAGAATGATTTTGAAGAGATGAGGCATCAATGTAAGCACTGAATATGGGATCATGGGGGAATTTTATTAAGGGGACTATGCTCCTGACTGAAAACTGAAAGGCATAATCAGTCTCTGATGATGATGATGATGATGATGACAACGACGACTCAAATTCAGTATCTCCTGTGATATCTGAAGATTTCTACTATGCCCTGTGTTCCACATGGAGCATCAAAGTACTGACAGTTGGAAATGTGAGATACAGCATGAAATGTCATAAAGATAAGGGGACCATGAGAGCAAAATGGGGATGTGCAAAGAAGAAGGGGGGAGGCGACACACAGTTGGGAGAGAAACATGAATTGGGAAGTGGTGTAGGATAGTGACGGAGAGAGGGAACTGTCAGACTGTAGAAGGACAACTCTCATCTGAACAGTACAGAAGAGCTGGTCTGGGAGGTGAGGATCCAATGGTCTAGGTTGTAAAATAGCCACTGAAACCCAACATATTGTGGGTGCATCACCCTTCCCATCCCAGACCTAGTCTGAAAACAACTCTCTAACCTATTCATCTCTTACTCCTGCCTTGGTCTATCATTATCCACTCCCTTTACAAGAACCTCTAACGCCTTATCTTTTACCCCACTCCAAAATTCAATCATACCGAACTTGTTAAGGATCTTCTCTCCTTCTACCAGTCCTTACAATGGAAACATGATTTTGCTATCAACCCCACTGTTCAAATGCATCCCAATACCAGTATTGAACCCTGCCTGACCCAGTTCACTCTCTCATCCAGTCTAGATCCACCACTACTGCCTCCAAACTGTCTCCTTTTAACTTTACAGAATTTCCTAACTTCCATCCTGGCCTCACCATCATTTCCCAAATCCCTTAAGATGGATACCAACCTCACTCCCACAGAAAGAAGTGCCATCCACCACCTAAAAACCAATCCTAACCTTATGATCCTCCCTGCTTACAAAGGCTCTACCACTGTGGTTTTAGACCTCAAGAACAATGTGGCATAGGGTCTCCACCAACTATATGATTCTTCCACATACACACCCTGCCACAATGATCCCATCCCAAAAACCCAACAGGATCTTCAGTCCCTCCTCAAATCCTTAGACCCATCCCAGGACCTCTCCCCAGAGTCTCTCTCTGTCCTCAACCCTCTTACACCCTGTACTCCCACCTCCTTCATGTTCCCTAAAGTCCACAAACCCAACCACCCTGGGCGTCCCATTGTGGCCAGTTATGGAGTCCCCAATGAGAGAACCTTCACTCTCTTAGACTAACATCTTCAACCTATTACCTAGAACCTACCTTCCTATATAAAAGACACCAACCACTTCCTCCACGGACTCTCCACTGTTCCTGTTCCTTTAGCACCTGGAACCATGCTCGTCACAGTAGATGCCCCTCCCTCTACACCAACATTCCCAATGCTCATGGCCTTGCCACTGTTGAACTTTATCTTTCACAACATCCAACTGGCTCCAAAGCTACAACCTCCTTCCACATTACATTGACCAACTACATCCTCACCCACAATTACTTCTCCTTTGAAGGCACCACCCACAAACAAATTCGCAGCACAGCCATAGGCACCCGTATGGCACCTTCCTCCTATGCCAACCTGTTCATGAGCCATCTCTAGAGGAATCTTTCCTGACTACCCAGAATCCCAAATCCCTCATCTGGTTCAGATTTACTGATGATGTATTCATAATGCAGATTGATGGTGAGGCCACACTATCCACATTCCTTCAAAACCTCAACACCTTCTCTTCCATTCACTTCACATGTTCCTACTCAACTCAACAAGCCACCTTCCTTGACGTTGACCTCCATCTCAAAGATGGCCTTATCAGTACCTCCATCCACATCAAACCTACCAACCATCAGCAATACCTCCATTATGACAGCTGTCATGCACTCCACACCATATAGACCCTTCCATACAGCCTAGCCACCTGTGGTCATCACATCAACAGTGATGAGCAATCTCTCTCCTAAGATGCCAAACGCCTTCCTGAGGCCTTCACTGACCGCATTTAACCACCAAACCTTGCTCCGTCTGTCCAGCCACCCGCCACCTTCCCCACACCCACCGACCGGCCACAACCGGAGCATCCCTCTCATCACCCAATACCACCCAGGACTGGAGCAGTTAAACCACACTCTCCGCCATGGTTTCAATTACCTTTCATCCTGCCCTGAAATGAGAAGTACCCAACCTAAAATCCTCCCCACCTGCCCTAGTGGTATTCCATCATCCATCAAACCTAAGTAATATCTTTGTCCGTCCCTACTCCATCCCTGCTCCCAACCCCTGAACCCATGACTCATATCCCTGCAATAAAACCTAGATAAAAACCTGTTCTATCCACCATCCCGCCACCAGCTACTCCAGATCCATCACAGGCATTTCCTATCCCATAAAAGGCAGGGCATCCTATGATAGCAGTCACATTGTATACAAACTGAGCTGCAAACACTGAGCAGCATTCTACGTGGGATGACCAGTAAAAATCTGTCTGTCCAGATGAATGGCCATCATTGTGTTGTGGCAAGGAGACAGCTGGACCATCCTGTTGCAAGGCATTCAGCACTACATGATGTGGCTCACATCAATAACTGCTACACAGCCTGTGCCATATGGATCCTCCCCACAAACACCAAATTGTCTTAATTGCACAGATGGGAATTCTCCCTAAAATATATACTACGCTCCCGCAATCCGTCAGCATACCTGACAACTTTTGAAAAGGGCTTTCAGTAAAACTCTTGTGCCGCAAAAAATCTGGGAAATAATTTCCACATAGTCCGGCTTGACGAAATTATGATTTTTCAGGGTTCCAAAATATAATAATGTAATCGTATTCCTTCAAACCGTCTTGATTGCAATTTTTTTTATTAGTTAATGACGCGTTTCGCCCTTTAGCAGGGCATCTTCAGATTATCTGCGTGACAGAATTTACAGAAAATTACAAGGCGGAATTACAAACAGTTATAATGGTACATGGGCTTATTTTGTGTTAAGAAGACAGTATAAATGGTAAACAAAGCTTACAATGCGCTCTCCGTGGTGTGACACCGTAAGTTATTGCGGTCCTTGTAATTTTGTGTAAATTCTGTCACGCAGATAATCTGAAGATGCCCTGCTAAAGGTCGAAACGCGTCATTAACTAATAAAAAATGCAATCAAGACGGTTTGAAGGAATATTTATTCTAACTGATTGCTGTTGTACACCATATAATGTAATTGTATCTACATACGTCATAGCCCATTGTTCAAGCAGACATAACAATCAAGAAGAAATCCACGTTAAATAGCAGTAGGCACGGTGAATATTGGTTTAGAGCATACAAAACCGGACTTCTTTGATAAATTAAGCAGATATGATATAGCTGAAAAAGGTTTTACACAGTAAAACTTGTTTAAAGGCAAGAAATAGTAACACACACTGCAAATGATATGCTAGTTGGACTATAGCCCAATTTTCTCTCTTGCATAAAAGGAAAACTATACCAAGAGAAAAAGGAATTTGGAAGAAAACTGTGCATCTTCAATTTTGTCTCACCTTCAGTGCAAACGTAATTATTTAGTCGCAGGCGGTACGTAAAAAAGTACTTACTCATTGATGGAAAGAAATGGTATTTATCTGTATCCTAGAAATAGAGAAGTATGTTCTAGGTCTGAATGCCAGTAACTGACTCATCAGCACTTCTTTGAATTTGCAGAGCAGAGCCTGTCGACACCTGAGATTCACATAAAACTTGAAGAACTGCCAACCCACCTTTAAATTCAATTCCATTGGCGTCACCATAGAACACGGCGTCACGAACATCAGAGTTATAAGTACCAATCAGATCAATGAATAAATTTTCGACTATCGTAGACGTATCTTCGACCCACACAGACATATGTGATGTGATTATCGAATGTTAACGTTTCAGTTTTTTGTGCAAGTCGTAAAATAACACCGACCATCCATAAAACCGTAAAATTATGCAATTTCCGTAAATTCTACGGATAAACCATAAAAGTTGGCAGATATGCGTCAGGCCTAAACCTTCACTAGTTGCTGCCCCCACCACTCTCCTCTCCCATTCCTTTCCCTACCCACACTCCAGCTTATGTAAGTCTTCCTTTCCACCACATACATCAGTCCCTTCCTATCTGTCATACAGCACTGATGTATTGATCCATCCCCACTGTCATCCCTTCCCTCCCTTTCTTCTTCCCCGTCTATGCATCTTCCTCACCCCCCACCACTGGTTGCTCTAGTCTCGGCTGTGCTGTGTGTTGCAGTCCGACCGCAACAGCTGGAGAAAGCGGTTGTGTTTGTGTGTGTGTGTGTTATCTCTATGGCAGATAAGCTGAAAGCTTCATTATATATGCTTCCATCCCCCCCCCTTTCCTTCCTCTTTTCCTGATAAAACTAACAGTTGTGAAAGCTTGAATTTTTGTTTTGTGTGTGTTTTTATTCGTGTATGTCAATGAGCCTGTGCTTTTGGTAAGTTAAACCATCTCTATTTTGTGTGCCTTTCTGAGGCTCATCGGGCACCTCTGTGGTGAGTAGCAACCTATCCTTCAGTTTTATCTGTGCCTCAGAGGCTAGGTTCCTAGATATTCCTGTAATAATGTTTTCATGGAAAAATTGTCTTAACATTGTATTCAACCTTCCCCAGTATCAATTACAGAGCCCCTTTATCTGAACTTCTAACAATACCATTGTCATCATTCAGTCAGTGCTTAATGTTATTTACAGTCATTCTCTGCTACAGCAGGGTTTTTTTTTTTTTTTGTGGTTTTAGGGTGCACAACTTCTCAGGTCATTAGCGCCCAGATCGGAACAGAGATTCGCTATATCTGGAAAAAATTTATAACTACCAAATAGGAGAGTATCAAGAGAAAGCTAAAAACGAAAGATAAAAAAACAATTACAAGGATTAAATATCCTTTGATAAATTGGCCATGTTGATAAAACACAAAACTCGAGCAGCTGCTCGTGTGTCATCAGCTCAAAGTTCCTCCAGAGTAGACGGCAAGTTAAGGGCTACATGGAGATGATTAAAATTAATGGTTAAAATTAGGACAAGACAGTAAAACATGTCGCACCGTCAGCAATCCACCACAGGAGCACAGCGGTGCAGGGTCAGTGGTTAGCAAATGATTGTGGCTGAATCGGTAGTGACGTGACACCAACCCCTTCCTCGATCGCCTGAAATCCTTACCCACCCTGTTATCTCCTGAAACCATCCTTGTAACCATTGATGCCACTTCCTTATACACAAATATCCCACATGCCCGGGGCCTCGCTGCGATGGAGTATTTCCTTTCACGCCGACCACCCACTTCTCTACCTAAAACCTCTTTCCTTAATACCCTAGCCAGCTTCATCCTAACCCACAACTTCTTTACCTTTGAAGGCCAGACATACCAACAACTAAAGGGAACAGCCATGGGAACCAGGATGGCCCCCCCTCGTACGCAAACTTATTTATGGGATGCTTAGAGGAAGCCTTCCTGGATACCCAAGCCTGTCAACCTAAAGTTTGGTACAGATTCATAATCTGGACTAACAGTGAAGAAGAACTCCAGAATGTCTTCTCCAACCTCAACTCCTTTGGTCCTATTCCAAATCCCACGCCACGTTCCTCGATGTCGACCTCCATATGTCCAACAGCAAACTTCACACATCCGTCCACATCAACCCAACAACAAACAAACAGAATCTCCATCATGACAGCTGCCATCCATTCCACATCAAACGTTCCCTTCCCTACAGCTTAGGTCTTTGTGGCAAAAGAGTCTGCACCAGCCCCGAATCCCTGAACCAGTACACCAATAACCTAATAACAGCTTTCACATCCCGCAGCTATCCTCCTGATCTGGTTCAGAAGCAAATTACCAGAGCCACCTCCTCATCCCCCCAAATCCAGAACCTTCCACCGAAGAATCCCAGAAGTGCCCATTTTGTCACTGGATACTTTCCGGGACTGGAGCGGACTCTGAATGTGCCTCTCCAGCAAGGATACGACTTCCTTAAATCCTGCCCCGAAATGAGATCCATCCTTAATGACATCCTTCCCACTCCACCAAGAGTGTCTTTCCGCCGCCCACCTAACCTTCGTAACCTCCTAGTCCATCCCTATGAAATCCCCAAACCACCTTACCTATCCTCTGGCTCCTACCCATGCAACCGCCCCCGTTGTAAAACCTGCCCTATGCACCCTTCCACCACCACTTACTCCAGTACAGTAACCCGGTAGGTGTACACGATCAAGGACAGAGCCACTTGCGATAGCACCCACGTGTTTTACCAACTGACATGCCGGCACTGTGAAGCATTCTATGTGGGAATGACCAACAACAAACTGTCCATTAACATGAACGGTCACAGGCAGACAGTGTTTGTTGGTAATAAAGATCACCCTGTGGCTAAACATGTCTTGGTGCACGGTCAGCACATCTTGGTGCAGTGTTGCACCGTCCGGGTTATCTGGATACTTCCCACCGACACCAACCTTTCAGAACTCCGGAGATGGGAACTTGCCCTTCAGCTTATTCTCTCCTCCCGTTGCCCACCTGGTCACAACCTCCGCTAAATTCAAATTCTTGCCCACAATCTTTAGCATCTTTGCCTCGGTTCTGTGGACAGAGCCTCTGCCTCAAGTGGTATCTCTGTCCAACTTCTTTACTTTTTACAAATGTCTGTCTAGGTGTGTTTGCGTTTGGATATGTGTGAGTGTGTGTGTATTTGTTTACCTTCCTTTTTTTCCCCTAAGCTAAGTCCTTCGACTCTTGGGATTGGAACGACTCCTTTTCCACTTCCTTAAAACCCATATCCTTCCCTTTCTCCTCTCCTTCCTGAAGAAGCTGCCAGCGGTGGAGAAAGCTTGTATGTGTGTGATTTTATTTGTGTCTATTGAAGAGCTGGTCCTTTGGGTAAGTCATCTGTTTTCTATTTTATATATATACTACTGTTAAGATCTGAAGCTTTATAAAAAAAAGGGGGGGGGGGACAATGTTCTATAGGACCAGCATTCTTTTTTGGATTTTTAGAATGATGTTAACATGAGGAGAATGTCCCCATAAAAGTAGTCCATATGAGTTATGGGATTGAAATATAGCCCAAAATACATTACACAAAGGTAATTAGCACTGATCATATCTCACAATTTCCATACGAGGTAGGACACTCGTGAAATCCTGTTGCAGATTTGGTTGATGTGTCCTTCAAAAACTGAGTTTGACATCAATATGTACACCAAAGAGTTTAACGCTATTATTTTCTATGTTCTTAGATAGACCCAGCACTAGCTTTTGAGTTAGGTCAGGATTACATACAAGTTTACTGGTTGCAAACCAATGTAGTGTTGAGTCAAGAGCTTCTTGTGTATTCTTATCAAAGTTTGGGATGTCATTATGCGAAATAAGTAACATAGTATCATCGGCATAACAGATCACAGACTGTGATACACAATGGGGCAGGTCATTTGTCACTACAATGTAGAATAAGGGACCAAGGACCGAACCCTGTGGTATGCCTGTACTAATTTTTACTAGGTGGGATTGTTTATTACCTATTGAAACATACAGTCTTCTGTTGTTCAAGTAGGCGGAAATTACAGCTAATGTATCTTTGTGAACACAATAATATTCCAATGTTGTTAAAAGTATGTTAAATGATAGGCAATCAAACACTTTACTTTTGTCACATAATACAAGTGATACTGTCGCCTTATTTTCGAAAGCTGTTAAGGTCTGATCCACAATTTCTAAGACTGCTGATGTGGTACCTCTACCTGGCTGAAATCCATTCTGAATGTCACGTAGGAGATTATTCAAAATAGTTAACTGAATGTACGTTAATGATTCAAACATTTTTGAGAAAATTGGAACAACAAAATTGGGTGGTAGTTCTGGGGGGGGGGGGGGTTGTCTGGCACCTTTTTTAAATACAGGGATAACTTTTCCGGATCCGCTAAAAATTTCAAGACTCCATGCTCTAGACATTTACTAAAAATGGAACTAAGAGGGGTGCTTATTAAGTGACCTGTTCATTTAATAACATAATTAAACAATCAGTAATAGTCCATGCTTTTGGAGTTGGACAATTTAGATATTGTTTTATTTACCTCATCAGGAGTGATTTTATCCCAATGAAATAGGGGCCATTCAGGCAACCGGGGACCAAGAAGATCCTTTGCAGAAGAGTCTGTGGCCTTAATTTTATCTCAGAGTTTTTGACTGAAGTTACAAAGTATTCATTTAGTTCCCCTGGGTTGAGTAGAGTTTGTGATACCGGACTAGAAGCATCACCTTGTCTAATAATTTCCCATGCTGCCTTGCACTTATCTGGGGCACCAGCTGTGTATTTTTCATATGCTGCCCCCCCCCCCCTCTTTTTTTTTGCTTCTACAAGTTTAGCTTTGTACTACCTTTTGCTTTTGAGGTAAGAATTGTAAGCAACATCCCTCTCCTTATCCCCTTGATTATCCTCACTTTTATATTTCTGATACAGAATGAGCATATGTTCTCTAATATGTGTCAATTCATGTGTATACCAGTTAATATTTTTATTTTTACCAGAGGATATGACTTTTACTAATGGTGAACATGAGTACCATATGTCCCTATATTGTATTCTAAGTCATAATACTCAATTATGCTTTCATAAGTTTTCTATCACTTATTTTCACTGTAAAGATCAAAATAGGTGTAATAATGTGTACACAACAACTGTGTAACATGCTCCAAAAAGTGGATCACATCAGGTTAATGAGCTTCACAGTCTGCAGTGCGCTTAAAAAAAGAGACCTATAATAATTACTACAGCAATTCATTTATGGTATTTCAGCTCGCAATTGCTGAATCTCCATGTTGTTAGCACACCCTCTAGACCCAAAAATAATTACAGTACTTTGGCCAAAGCTTTTGATATTTTAGCCCTGGATCAGAGTGATTGTCTTCTCTAAATGCCTGTGTGGACTCAGGAATTACCTTTATGGTGAGTTACAACTTTTCCTCATTATATTAATCATATTCCAATCTGGACTTTCCACTGTTAGTACAGACAGTCAAGATGTTGTGACAAGAAAGTGATCTAGTAATATTATGTTATTAATTTGATAAAACTGCCCATATTATTGTTTGCAGCCACACGAGTACTCTTTAGACCATCACCTATTTGCTGTTAGTTGAGAAATTGGGAAAATACACACTTAGATATTACTACTATTAAGTGAAGCTGTATAAATTTGTAAAATTTCTTACACTGAATTATTAATTATTTCATGTTTGGTGCTATTTTTAAGACAAGAATACTCTCCAAAAATATCAATTGGGGGTACATGAAATACCTTTCACAACTACAGCTATGTAAAGAAAAATATTTGAATTACAGTTAAGATAAGAAACAGTTTCATTATTCTCACACACAATATCATAACCAGGGCAAACGTTGTCCTAAATATTTTAGTCTTATCTAGAGACTTATAACAAACAATAAATGAAGAAGCAACTATTTTTGAACTCAGCAACTACAAATCATTACTCCAGTCTTCCAACCATTATACCACAAGAAACTGACTTTAATGTTCTCTCTTTGAACTCCTCAAACTTTATCAAATCAAGTGGCAAAAGATGAACATAAGGGAATTCAGAAAAAGAACAGTTGGTGAAATTGGTATCTCAGTCTTAGTTAAGCTTGAATGGTAAATCTTGGGCAATTATTCTAAAATGTTTTATGGGTTCTGTTCTTCATATTTGTTGGTATCCATTGGCTGTTACTATGATTTGTTCACTTAAAAATAATGTCCATACTCTGTATAGTAAAATAAGCAATCTTGAACTCACAGATTAGGTGAGTACAGATTAAGCTTCAGATAAACCATGTTTGCGGAATCAATAACTCACTTCCTCTATCTGACATTGTTGCCTGGTCCAGTTGTTAAGTTGCTATTGCCAAATGGTCTAATTTTTCTGACATTTTGTCTGTAGTGGCCCAGTTTTTCATAATAATAATAATAATAATAATAATGTGTAAGTTTCACACTGGCTACACAAACTCCTAATGAATTGCTTACTAAGTTCTCAAACGAGTTGTTCTGATATTTGCTGCCAAGCACACAAAATCCAATGGCATAGTTCAGATGTAGAAGCATGATGTAAACGGCCTCCTGACATCATAGTCATTTTGTTCATTAAATAATATCAGTAGAAATGTCTCGTACTTGCATTTAAATGATGCTTAATACAGGTGTGCAAATGCTGCAACACACTTATCATGCCACCAGGCATTATCATACGGTCACAGTTACCTTGTTTTAAATGTCTGTTTTACCAGGTGACCAGTATCGACCAGAAAACTGTCCAAAATAAACGAATGAAAAAGAGCTCCTGCCTGCCTCCTTATTCCACTTGGCTGAAATCCAATTCAGAAATGTACCTCCATCATCCACCCATCCTCATGAGCTCTTACAATTACACCAGCTGGGAAACTTTATTCCTTCAGGAGAGTTTTCCGATTAAAAAATACCTAATGCTTAACATCATGTGGCAATGCTGCTTTTCAGCACTACTAGTGCATATCTGCACAATAAGTTCCCTAACATTATTCACTGTAGTGCTGCTTGGCATATCAAAATAAACAGATGTTTGGTTAGCATTTCCTATCTAAGAAAGTTGTGTGTCCCTGCCTCGTCGCGGCCTTTGTGTCTCATTTCCGTCGTAGGTGTCGGTGGCCGAGTGGAATGAGACCGACACAGGAATAAAGATAGCACGCTGGTGCAGGTACGGAGAGGAGCAGCCAGAAACTAGAAACACTAGAGTAAATTAGAACGAGATATATATTGCACAGAATTTATACAATACTTAACTTTTACATAGTACTGCAGAATGTTGATACATAGTTGAGCTAGAGTCCTGCCTAGTGCCTAACTGATAGCCAAGTCTTCACTGGTGCCTATCGGATTCCAAAGTCTTTACTGGTTCCTAACTCAGTCCCAAGTGAACGATGTCTTTCCGTGGTGGCCACGAGCTGGGTTGCAGCAGAGGGCACTCGTGGCTGTCGTCGTAAGAACGCCGCGCCGTGCGTGCATGGCGGCGCGCGGCGAAAGTAGGTGGCTTGTGCGACACCACAGAAAGTAAATACGAATTTTCGTGTAAAAGTTTGATTAGATGACACTGAAAGGATATTAAGCTGTTTTCATCCACTTTAGGCAGTTTTTGCACAATTGTGCTTCAGCGACAAACAGACGGGTTGTTTTGCGTCACAAAGTGCTGAACCCACCCATATGAAACTTTAAATTCCATTGGAGGAACGTTTCTTTTATGTGCTATTTTGCAGCCTTCATTATGAATCATTTTCGTTGTAACTGCATAACCACATTTCCTGCTTTGAATTACAAACTTACTTTCTCCACATCTGGAAATTTACACTTTTGTCCTCAAACCACACACAGACTTTTCAAACTATTTAATAGTTTATTTCCATTTGCACACCAGTGACAAACATGCCCCCCCTTCCCCATAGAGGTCAAATTAATTCAGTATCCCACTTTTCATGTTCCTTTGTGTACCTGATGACCAGGAGTTTAAAATTAGTGGTGTAGTTCATAAGATCATTTTTAATTGTCACTCACAAGAACAAAATGTTATAACACACAAATCAAAAGATTAAATTTTCTCTCTCACTAAACCCAATAAAACAAGTCAGGTATAGATGGATCTTTTTTTTCCGGTGGATGTTATTAAATATTCCAGTGCCTGTAAAATCAGGTAGAACTTTATGTATGATAGCAATTTTAAGTGAAAGTGTATGCAATAATGCACAGAAGTGTGGGGAAAAAATGAGTAACAATGATGAGTACTTTCATACAGTCCAAAATATGTGGGCTGAAGAACTGATACAGGTTTGTAACTTTTGATACATGAACTCCAGATTACAGCACCAAGAAACAGCACACTAGCTATGTTGTTGTTGTGACTGCTTGTTGTAAGGGACTGTACACAATTTCTTCTTGATATTTTCAGACCATTCTTCAGTGGCATTTTACTATTTTCCAGCATCACTGTGTGTATACGTCTCATAGTGTGCATGTAGTAATTGAGACACAGTCAGTCCAAAACAAAGTTCAGACTTTATTAGCAGACCATGAAGGTATACTTTCCATTGGAATTAAATGTGAATTTTCCACAGTTGTACTGCTAATGTTTCAGGGTGATAAGGAGCGATGATCTCAGCACAACTCCACTGAAGTGCTTGAGGTTTCATATTAAAATAGATAAATAAATAAAAATAAAATAAAATGGAAAATTCTCCCTGACATTGTTTTGCCAGCTTCCTGCTATACACGTTATTTATTACACTGCTTAGAGACATCAATAGTTCATTTTCCTACCCATGATGAACATGCTGCTGTCCTTGGCAGTCTTACTTTTGAGGAGAACAATAAGCAGATTCTGTTAAGCCATCTGGTGATTGTTGCATATGGCACTGGTCTTGAATGCTGACTAGATTACAGTAGATCCTGGGCATTAATAGTGAAGTGAAGTCAATGTCGGCTGTATGAGTTATGTAATGGCCACATTTCAGTCTCACTGGGCTCACATCCGATCAGACTGGCTTGACTCAATTCATATATGTTAACCTTATGGCATCATATGGCATCACATGCAATTCACATACTTTTACAATTTTTCATTAAAGAATGGGAACTCTCACCACAAATGACCTTTGTAGATTTCAGCAGAGTGTCTCGTATACATCAGGCCACAAAACACACACACACACACACACACACACACACACACACACACACACACACACACACACACACACAGAGAGAGAGAGAGAGAGAGAGAGAGAGAGAGAGAGAGAGAGCGCACATGTAGTAATGAAACAATAGCACTCTGTTAAATATCACATAGAACAAAATGATAAGTCACTACTTTTCCCTCATTTTTATTTCTGGCAGTTAAGTCACTTCTGTTGGTACTGGTGTACTGAAAAGAACCTAATGATGTTATGTATGTAGATGGTATCTGTAAACAAACTATATTTTGTAGCATTCATTTCTATCAGTTAATATTACATGTCTCCCCGCCTTTCAATTTGCATAGAAGGCTCTCCCATCATCTCTACCTAACAGTAACATATGGAACACATGACAGATGACCTCCCACGTTTGATATAAAAAATTTTGAAACTTCAATTTTTGGGCTCAAACATAACAACCAAGGAGAGATTTATCAGAGTCCATTTTTTGTCTTTAGTTAGATATAACAAACCACTAGCCTTATATAGAGCAAGAACACTTATGAATGTTTCCTTAATTTCTTAAATGAATTTTCGAAATTTGAAAACTTTCATTTTTCTTGAAGTTTGGAGTTAAAACTATCTCTCGTGGGACTGAATTTAAAAATCAGATTTTTGCAAAGTTTGTACACCTATATGATAGCAAAATACTGTAAAAATTTCAACATTGATTTCCGACTGTGAACAAAGATATGAATTTTTTGAAAATGAGGAAACCCCGCATTACACTACAACTCATCTTAACACTGTTGCCTAATTTCTGTGATATTGGTTGGTTGCAATAAATTATTATTGAATAATACTTATTATTGAGACGTACTTGGGAATTACCCTTGATAGGACATTATCATTTAAGCGCCACATTGAGAAGAGCAAGGCAAAAGTCCAAACACGAAATAACTTACTTGGCAAACTAACAACGTCAAAATGGGGAGCATGCAAACAAACTGGACCCTGTCCTGAATCAGACCTGTAGGCTTATCACTGGCTGTCTCAAACCTACAAGAGTTGAACACCTATACTCATTATCAGGAATCGCTCCACCAAAGGTCCGACGATTGGTACAGAGCAGCATCGAACGATCAAAACAGCTTAAAGACCAAAGTCACCCATTACATGGGTACCAAAACGCTTTAAATCAAGAAGTAGTTTTCTACATTCAACGGAACCACTCGCAGACCCACCAAGAACTACCAGAATAAAATTGTGGCGGGAGCAACAAGGACATGCCAACTATGCCGAGGAGGCGCTGCCACCAGGCGCAGAACTTGACTGGCAGAGATGGAAGACTCTTAACAGACTGCGGTCTGGAATGGGTAGATGCAACAAGAATTTGCACAAGTGGGGATTCGGTGAAAGTGTTTTGTGTTTGTGCGGAGACATCCAGACCATGGACCACCTGCTGGAATGTCCAGAAGTAAATCACCCAAGAGCGTGCACAGCCCAAGACCTGATGACCTGCAGCAGTACAGCAATGGCATATATAGACTTCTGGAAGAACGAGATATGAAGTTGTTCATACTATTCTGGTACACAATTTTCATGCATTATATGTTATTGTAAAAATGTGTAGACATTACTATTATTTTACAATTTGTGAATTTATTATATACTGTTTGTAGCTCGCATACGAAATATATATATATTATTGAAATTATGGTACTGAATTATAAAAAAAAAAAATGGGAAACATGACTGAATTAAACACTTATATTATTTTAAAATAGATATTTTCAATTAACCTCCTTGTAAGATGTGATGTGAGTGGAAATAAGTGAAGAAACAAAAAGATCCAGCAGTTTTTTGTAGATGATGAAAACAGTCGAATATGCCAAGGTTGCAATGATAGCAATATAGTTAATCAAAGTATCAAAAGTGTAAATGACTAGAACTGTCAAATTTAAATAAACTTCATATACACTACTCGCCCTAAAAGCAAAACTAGAAGGTCAAAATTTTGTGACATTCGCCATAAATGATGTATTTTGGCCATTTCATCAGGAACACATTCTGTATGCATTTGTTTATATCATATTGTCAAACTGATGATTACAGGTGGATTTTAACTACAAAGAATTATTAGATTCAATGGTATGTGATACTAACAGTTGTGCTGAATGATGCATGCATTTGTGTGATAAATGCCCTGGTAATGATACCATTCTTCAATCATTCAACTAATAAAGCCTGACAATGTTACCATCAAACAGACACAAATAAAATCACACACAAACACACATACAAGCTTTCACAACCGTTTGTCGCTTCTTCAGGATAAGAGGGGAGAAAGGGAAGGATATGGGTTTTAAGGAAGTGGAAAAGGAGTCATTCCAATCCCGGGATCTTCATTTAAAAAAAAAAAAATAAATAAATAAATAAATAAAAATCACAAAAAGCTAGCACACAATACTGACACAAATTTTCTCATTGGTTGGTGAACTTTTGAACAGAAGTAAGAAGTGAGTGTGAACACTCACTTCCATCCCCCCGTCTGGGTCTTGGAATGAGCATGTGACAGGCCTTTGATGTTCGTCGTGGGCCTTCCCCATCGTTAACCCTCTTCCAGGCATTAGCTACCGGCGATCTTGACGGCATTTCCACTGCAGGTGACAATAAATGCGCCTCGACTCTTCCGCATCGGGGGGGGGGGGGGGGGGGGGGTAGTTTGCGTTGAATGCAAAAATTTTTTTTCATTATGTATCACTGTCAGTGTTTAAAAATACTTTCATTGTATGATCCATAATATTATCATAAAGGCTACAGTTATAAAAATGTGTGTTTCAATTGCAATAACCTTATTACCAGTTTTAAAGTGTTGTTATTTACCATGCTCACACATTTCATAAGATAAAAATACCACAGAACCTCAAAACTCATTTCCAGGTCATCAAAACTGAGTGCACATCTTATTTATGATGTAACTTCTGATCGGCTGAAGATAAGGTAGCAAATGTGCATATCAAATTGCAGGAAATTTAATTCTCTACAACTTTCTCTCTCACAAATTTTCTGAGAAACAATCTAGTGAGTCACTAGAAGTAAATGTTTGGCAAAATTAATGAGGTAAAAATGATTTTTCCCGAATTTGTCTATTTTCAGTGACGTATATCTCGAAAACCGTTGGGAATTCGATATATATGTATCGAGACAATTTTATAGCAAATTTAGTTATCCTTCATTTTTATTTGGAACATTTGTTTCCTAAAATAAACAGTTTGAGATATAAGAGAAAAACCAAAAAATGGTACCATTTCACCCCCCCCCCCCTCCCTGCTTTAGCTCACTTGCCAGGGGCAGGGACTTTTAGTATGTTCACCTCCTAACTATCGCTAACTAAGTCCTGAAGTCAAAAATTCTCGCATATTCCATGCACACTACACCACTCTTTTGAGCACTCATTGACTGGACTACATTAACTTTAAACTGTAGGAAAAATTGAATTTTTCAAATTTCAAAAATTCATAAAAAATTAAGGCAACATTTTAAAATGTTCTTGCTCTACATAAAGCTAGTAGTTTACAATATCTAACTAGGGGGAAAAATGGACTCTGATAAATAACTTCTTTGTTGTTATTTTGGGGCTAAAAGTGGATTTTCGAAATTTCTGATTTTTGAAACTTACTAGCAGATTAAAACTGCGTGCCAGAACTGGGATCCGAACCTTGGACCTTTGCCTTTCGTGGGCAAGTGCTCTACCGACTGAGCTATCCTGACATGATTCACAATCTCGCCTCACAACTTTACTTCCGCCAGTACCTCACCTCCTACTTATGATATTTTGACTGGTTATTTTGTTTAATAAGCAGTTTTGAAGTTGAGACTTTTCTAAAAACAATCGTGTCAATTGCAATGCTGTAACTTAACCCACTGCAGAGATATTCAAATTATCGTTAATGTCTCCAAACTGAAGAATTGTCACTCACTCACAAATAAAAATGGCTGCCATTAAGTAATAGTACAGCATAAAAAATATTTAAAAGCTGTTTTGATCTTCTCAATTATAAGGTAATCAAATAAAAAAAATTTAAAATGGTCAAGCAACCAACTTAATTATTATTGGACAACTTCATTTGGATTGACTACAATGAATTAAAAAAGAGAAATATGAACCATTTTGTTACCTCATTTCCTCTTGACTTCACCATCTCAATTTCTTCAGGTGTAAAACTGGCCATCGACATTGATTTTACCCTATGAGGTGGTGTCAGTCCACGGCTGTGGGCAGTAAAATGTGATAAGTAAACTGATAACTGTAGAAGTATTTTTTTTTTTTTTTTAAATACTAATTTGCAATTGAAACTGCAATAAGACGAAGCAACAGCATTCATTTTCTGATATGTAACACTGCTAAAAACAATATAATCCATACCATATCTGCAGGAGAAGTTTGATATTATTAGTCTTATTTAAGAATGTTCCTTAGGAAGTAACCAATCTTGTTATTTAATGATTACAATAAAAACACAAATTTCAAAAGGGTATCGTACAGGTCATTTTCAAGTGCATAACAAATACCAAGTGAAAATAAGACAAAAGGTCCTATGAATAAATGAAATATAAGCACTGCTATTAATTGTATGGTAGGGCAAAAACAGTGTGTACATTGGTCATATGATGATATGAGATGATCGAAGTTTTGTCACAAGAAACAAGACATTCTCACAACTATGTCACAACAGACCGAGGAAGCTGATCAATATTGTGGTACCAACTTGGCAGAAAATCATCAGAAATTTTGGTCCTACATAAAATCGGAAAGCAGTTTGAAACTAGATATCCACACACTCTGTGACCATAAGGGTACTGAAACACAGAATGACACACAAAAGGCAGAAATACTTAATGTATTTTTCCAAAGGTATCTCAGAGAGGAAGACTGCACTGTATTTTCTTCTCTAAACCATTGCATGAATGACAAAATTGCTGATACTCAAATTAATGTCAAAGGGATAGAAAAGCAACTGAAATTGTTTAACAGACAAAAAGTCACTGACTTTACATGGACTATGCGAAGAAACTTGCTCCCCCTCCCCCCCTTTCTAGCAGCAGTGTATCAAACGTCTCTACAAGAGCAAAGATTTCCTAATGAGTGGAAAAAAGTGCAGGTCATTCCCATATTACAGAAAGCCATCAATCCAATGTGCTAAACAACTGGCCTTCATCTCTGACATCAGGTTAATTACAGAATTTTGGATCACATTCTCTCTGTTCCAGACAGGAAGTCTCCTTTGTAGGAATGAACATGGTTTTCCGAAAGCAACGATCATGTGAAACCCAGCTCATGCTATTCATCCACAAGATCCAGAGGGCAGTAGATGTAGGATGCAAGGTAGATGCCGAGTTTCTTGAACTCTGCAAAAGCGTTCAATATCATTCCACACCATTGACTGATGAACAAATTGTGAACATATGGAATAAAGACCAAGTGTGTGATTGGATAAAGGCAGTTCTAGCTAACATAACACAGCAATTCATCCTCAATTTAGAGAAGTCTTCAGATGTGAAAGTGGTTTCAGGCATGCCCCAGGGGAGTGTTTATAGGACATAACGATGACGGTGACGATTGGGGGGGTTGGGGGGGGGGGGTGGCACTCAAGAGCAAGGTTTTCAGCATCAGGCATAATATATCCGAGATGAGTGTCAGTAGATTACTTTAAAACATGCGTATAACAAAGAAGAAATGTGTAATGCAACAAATTGAGACAATACATGCATACACCATAAAACAAGGTAAACGAGTCTGAGTCCCAATATTGTAGATTTTACTAAAGGCAAGAACAAGGCTGAAAAAGTTAAAATGACATAGCAGATAACAGTGACTAACTGCAGGAATATAATGGATATGCCAGCCAATCTGTAACACACTAAAACCTCCAGCTTAAAAGCTCAGACCAGAGTCCAGACAATTAAATTTTGTGAAAATGTTTCGTGACACACACCTTGTCATCACCTAAAGTAGAGAGTAAATCACCACAAAGATTTGCCACTGACCTTTGTGTATGGTAAAATACAACGTGTTAAAATGTGGCATACAGTAATCTGCATGCCACAGGCATTACACAGGAAGGGAAGTCTCTCGGGAAGGCAAATCCTGATCACACGGTTGGGGAAAACTACAGAATAATGAACAGAATCCCCATGTGTCAAACCATTGTGTACAAAAAAAGCTCTATAAAATCTGAGCAGATAAGTCCCTTATCTTCCCCATGAAGTGTGGCTACTACGTTTCAAAATGCTCGGTGCTTTGAGGCACCGTCTTTTCAGATCTTTTAGGTGTGGCGACAGTGAAAGCTTAGTGTCTAATGAGTGGCCCAGAAATCTTATGGCGTCATTAAAATTTAGAACGGCATCCCTCATTTGCAGGTCACACAAGTTTAAAATGAAAGGAGTAGAGTTAAAAATCACACAAACAGATTTCTCAGTTAAAAACTTAGACCCAGTCTTCTCTGCCCATTCATCCAATTGTCGAAGAGTTAGTTGCAACTGATGTGTTGTCATTGCAAGGTTGTAAGAAGAGCAAAAAGACAGAGAAATCAACCATAAATAAGAAACACTGGCCAGGACACAATACTGTTAATGGCCATGGCAAAGAAAGTCACATTTAAAATACTACCCTGAGGAACACCATACTCCTGCCCGAAACGAGCAGAAAGGTTGTCACAGACTCAGCGTCTAAAATAAAAAAAAGGAAGAAAGGAATGGATACAAATAGAAAGGCACCCTTTAAAACCCCAGTTGTGGGGCTGCTTGAGGGTAATGTGCCTCCAAGTAGTATCATGTGACTTCTCAATATCAAAAAATATACCCAAAATGTGATGCCTTCATAGAAAAGTCTGTTTTAAAGCCACCTCCAGAACTATCAAAGGGGGATCAGTATTTCCTGAACCCAACTGAAAGCGACTAAAGAGCTGCCTGGATTCTAATGTCAAGACAAGGCAGCAGTGGACCATTTGTTCAAAGGTCTTTCTCACCTGGCTAGTGAGGAAAACACTACAATAAGCACTTGGGCTTGTAGAGTCCTTTCCAGGCTTTAAAAGGAGAATTAAAATCACTTTGCACCATGAGACGGGAAAGTGACCCAACAACCAAATTTCATTCAGAAGGGTGAGGAGGACTTTTTTATTTTAGTCTGCAAGATGCTATAGCATACTATAATGTATCCTATCATAACCAGGGCATACGTTGAAGATAGCATAGACTCGAGCTCCAATAGGAATAAGTGGCCGCTATAATCTTCATTATTGGTGGTCCAAAGGTTCAAATTGCCATTCTCCATACCCAACCTTTGGTGTCAGAAAGCAGGAGCCTGACTGGCATTGGAAGTGACTGTGGCGAAATATTCTGTCATAGTCTGTGCAATGACTCTTGAATTGGTCTGTAGGATGCCACTGCCGAATACAAAAGCTGCTGAGCACCTTTCGCCTCTCACAGATTTCGTCCTGATGGTCTTCTGTATCTGTAAGCTTTTTAGTGAAACGATTAACGGTATTCAGAAACGGTTGCCACGATTGCTTCTTGCTCTGTCAGGTGGTTTGGTGACATTTTGCTCTCGCCACCTGAAAAGCTGTCTGGTTTTCCAGAGTTGGCCAGCTTATGAAGCTAAGCATGCATCATTCTTATTGCAGAGCAGCATTCAACACTCCTCCAAGGAAAAGGCTGCCTTTTCCATTGGCCCGAAGACTGTGAAATAGATGCTGCAGTGGTGTGGAGGTATATTTGGGTGATATGATCCACCAATGCATGGATACTATCACTCAGTCAGTTGGCTGTATAGGGTCAAATCCGCCCTACCGAGCACCCATTATGGCAGTTGTCATAGAAGCTCCATAGCATCTAGCTTGTGGATCCTGACTGGAAAGAGGTCAGTTCTGTAAAGATCATCGGCCACTTCCCATTGACTAATAGCGGCAAGATCTGGAGAGCAAAGAGAAAGGTTGATGGCAGAGAAGAACCCTGACACAGTGCAGAAGTTTGTGCTCTGACCTCCATTCAATAAATGCACACTAGAAGACAAAAGAAGCCTCTCAATTGCTCTACCCAAGGGGCAAGTAGTTGCTGAGCCCCAAAACATATTGTGTGCATTAAAATCACCACAAAGTATGAATGGGTGGGGAATTGGATCAGAAGGTCATCGATAGCCTGCACATAAGGGCATCATGTGGGAGTCGATAGAGTGACTTTATCGTTAATGACACAAATGCATTATACTGCAACTGCTTGGAGACACTTGTGGTGACAGGAGAGGCAAAGAATGGTAGGCTGTGAAGACAAAAATAGCTGCTCCTCCTCTAGTCCCTTCTCCAGAGGTCATCCTTCTCGTGGAGAACACATCTGCCTATCTCTGGGTTGTCAGAAGCATAAAAATTAGTTTCCTAGAGACAAAAACCCATCGGTCTACCCTGAGTCAATTTCCTCGACATGGGTCCTGAATCCCCGTAGTTCCATATAGCGCAGAGTATGCGCTTGCACGCTCTCTTTCCACTGAGGCAGGGACACCAAACTGGGTGGAGGTTCATCATTGGGCTGAGATGTTTGCACCTGAGGTACAGGTCATATATAATGACCTCTATGTGACCTGATGGTTTATTGTCTGTTTTGACCTACACCAAGTTTTGCCTGATTTCACTATATTATAATTTATTATTTCAGTCTCTTCCAGGTATTTACCTTTCTTACACAAATCTTGTCAGTAATCACCAATAATTCTCTTACAAGTTTCTCATGGCAACAAGCATTGAAACCATAACCATGACAGAGTTGGCCATTTAATAATCAAAGCAACACTTGACAAGCACAAATGAGCAATGCTGGAAAGATGATAATAATAATATGTAGACAGGGAACAACTCACTGTAAAGACAAATATTGAGCCACTGACAGACACACACACACACACACACACACACACACACACACACAATTCTAGATTTTCGGCCACGGCCTTCCTCAGAAAGAGCACACTCATCCACACAATCACTCGGACACACTCATCCATACATGTCAGCTATCTCTGGCCGCCCAACACAGTCTGACTCACAGCAAGCGGAAGGGATGAGAGGGGGGAGGGGGAAGGAACGGAGGAGGGAGGAAAGTGGAGAGGGAAGACAAGGGTGGCGATACAAGAAAAGGCAATGTCAGGCGAAAATGACATTGTAGTATGAAAAATGGGTGTGTATAGAGAGAGAGAGAGAGAGAGAGAGATATGGAGGGAGGGAGGGAGGGAGGGAGAGAAATAAATAAGTACTAACAATAAAAAAAATTAAAACTAGGAAGTACAGAGCAGAGAAAGGGGCATGAATCTGAGGGAAATGTAGGAAGTGAGGAGGGGGGGGGGCTGTAGTGCACGGAATGTAGGATGTTAGGTTATCTGAGGTTGAGGCCAGGATGGTTGTGGGACTGTAGGATGTGCTGTAGGGATAACTCCTCATCTCCGCAGTTCAGTAAAGCTGGTGGAGGAGGGGAGGATCCGGATGGCTTGGGTGGTGAAGCAGCTGTTATTCAAGTCCAAGGTGTTGTGCTCTGCTGCATTCTATGTCGTAGGATAGTCCATATTGCTCTTGGCCACAGTTTGACAGTGGCCATTCATCCTGATCGAGAGACGGTTAGTTGTCATTCCAATGTAGACTGCAGAGCAGTGATTGCTGCAGAATTGGTATATTACCTGGCTGCTTTCACAGGTGGCCAGGTGGGTGGGTGACAGAACCACTTTAAGGGGGGGGGGGGGGGGTTGTGGGTTGGGAGGAGCTTAGGTATGATGTCTCTCATTTCAGGGCATGTTGACAGATAAAGCCCTGACGTAGGATATGGTTCAGTTGTTCCAATCCAGGATGTTATTGGGTGACAAGGGGGGGGGGGGGCGGACACACTCCTTTGTGGCTTGTTAGTAGAGTTGGAGGGAGGACTGTTGGTGTGTGAAGATATGGCACGGAAAATTTGTTTATGGACTGTGTCTGGTGGGTAATTTCTGTTTGTGAAGGCCTTTGTGAGGTTTTCGGCATACTGGTTAAGGGAGTTCTCATCACTGCAAGATATACCTTCCACAGGTGGCGAGGCTATATGGGAGGGATTTTTTGATGTGGAAGGGATGGCAGCTGTCAAAATGAAGGTACTGTTGAAAGTTGGTAGGTTTGATGTGGACAGAGGTGTGGATGGAGCTGTTAGAGAGATGCAGATTAACATCCGGGAAGGTGAAATGTCGGGTTGAGAAGGGCGAAGTGAAACGGATGGGTGATAAAGAGTTGAGGTGGTTGAGGAATGATAGGGTGTCCTCAGCTTGCGTCCAGATCATGAAAATGTCATCAATGATCATGAACCAGACTGGGCTTTGTAGATTTGGGAGGCTAGGAACAGGTTGGCATAGGAAGGTGCCATACAGGTGCCCATGGCAGTGCTGCAGATCTGTTTGTATGCTTTTCCCTTCAAAGGAAAAGCAGTTGTTGGTTAGGATAAAGTTGGCAAGGGCTATGAGGAAGGAGGTAGGTATTGGGCTTGGAGTCTGAAGGACATTGGGCAAGGTAGTGCTCGAGTGCGGCAAGACCATGGGTGTGAGGGATACTTGTGTACAGGGAGGTGGTGTCAACAGTGACAAGTAAGGATCCAGGAAGTAGAGGAGTGGGGACGGTGGAGAGTCGGTGAAGGAAGTGGTTGGTATCTTTGATGTGGGAGGGTAGGATTCTGGACAATTGGTTGGAGGTGTTAATCAATGAGGGCAGGGATTCTTTCAGTGGGAGCACAGTAACCAGCCAAAATTGGGCAGCTCAGATTATTAGGTTTGTGGATTTTAGAAAGCATGTAGAAGGTAGGTGTGCCAGGTGTCTATGGAGTGAGGAGACAGATGGATTCAGGTGAGAGGTTCTGGGAAGAGCCATAGGATTTTATCAGGGGTTGAAGGTCATTTGGACTTTTGGAATGGGATCATCCTGGCATACCTTGTAAATGGATGACTCAGACAATTTGCGGAGACCTTCAGCCACATAGTCACTGTGATTTAATAACACAGTGGTGGAACCTTTGTCTGCAGGAAAGACTTTCTATAGACATAACATCGGTAACAATGAACTAGCTGGAGCTTTGGATATTTAACTGTGATGGTAAACAGATATTTCAACTTGTTTTATCCACTGTTAGTTCTCCTGTTTTCAGTATTCCCTATGCATACTTAGGGAAATGTTACAAGACTCCTACTGTTCCTAGTCTTTATAAATGATTTTCGAGACAATCTGAGCAATTCTCTTACACTGTTCACAGATGATGCTGTCATTTACAAGTAGGCCTAAATAAGGAAGTCACCAGAAGATCAAAACTAACGGCAAAATGATTTAGATAAGATATCTACATAGTGTGAAGATTGGCAAGTGACCCTAAATTATAAAAAGTGTGAATCAGAAATATGAGCGTACAAAAATCCATGAAACATCAATGACATGATAAATCAATCAAATCTATGGGAATTACATTAACAAATGACTTTCAATTGGGAAGAACACGCAGAGAATATCGCAGAGAAGGGGAACCAAAAGGCTAAATTTCATTGGCAGAACACTTAGAAGATGCAACAGTTCTGCTAAAGAAACGACCTAGATTGCAATTGACTGTCATATTTTTGAGTGTTGTTGCACATTTTGGGATGCCTACCAAGTGGGACTGACAGAGGATACAAAGAAAGTTCAGCGAAGGGCAGCTCGGTTTGTATTATCACGACACATACTAAGAATGACAATAAAGTAATGAGACTTATTTTCTCTGCAAAATGTGGCAACCCTGCCGACTTGCGTAGGCACAATAGCTTTGAATTTGATGTATAAACTTCTTCTAGTCCAAGCAGCACATCGATGCAGCTGCTCAGTCATGAGTTGTGCTGTAATAAGTTAACTTGTGTTTGTGTCTCTCATCACAGAAATGGAGCCACATCATATTGTGCAATGGTATGCCATTTCTTTTTGCATTAAATTGGGTGAAAAGTGACGACAACATACAGTAACCTTCAGAAAGCCTTTGGAGAGGAGGTTATGTCAAGAGCTCATGTTTTTAATTGGCATAAAACGTTTAGCGAAGGCCGAACGAATATTGAAGATGAAGACTGCGGTGGACGACCATCAACCTCACAGACGGATGTCAACTTGGCCAGGGTGTGTGAACTCTTACAATCTGATCAAAGATTACCATGAAAATGATTGCAGAAGAACTGAACATCAATCAAAGAACGGTTTGTCTAATAACACCTGTAGATATTGGTATGAGAAAGATTTTTACAACAATGGTCCCAAAAATATCTCACCACAACAGCAAAAAACACGGAAAAATGTGGCAGCCGATCTGTTAGTGCAAACGGGAATCAATCCAGAATTGTTGAGCCATGTTATCACTGGTGATGAACGTTGGTTTTCCAGAGACAAAACAACAAAGTTCGCAATTGTGCTCAAAGGGACCACCCAGACCCCAAAAAAGCTCAAGTCAAAAGTGCTTGTGTGCTTCTTTGATTCCAAGTAAATTGTTCATAAAGAGTGGGTGCCTCCTGGACAAACAGCTAAACCAATATTACGACAAAGAAATTTTAGAAAGACTTTGTAACAAAAAAAAGAGTTATCCGTGTCCATGCCAACACTGCTGATAATTAGATTCCGCATCACAATAACGTGCCATCCCACACTGCTCTGTCAGTACAGCAATTTTTAACCTCAAAACAAATTTCAGTACTACCACAGACACCTGATTCACCAGATATAGCTCCGTGCGACTTTTTTCTATTTCCAAGAGTGAAAACGGTGGTCAAGGGACAACATTTTCAAACAACACACAATGTCGAAAAAGCTGTGATAAAGTCTTTGAGGATATTACAGAAGATCAGTTCCAGAAATGTTACCATCAATGACAGAAGTCCTGGAAAATGTGTGTGCAATCAGAAGGGAACTACTTTGAAGGAGACAACCCTAAACTTGACTGAAACGGCAAGCAACTTTTTCTTTTTCTTTTGTTTTCTTCACACCAGTCTCATTACTTTATTGTGGAACCTCATAAATAATACATGAACTGAGGTGGAAATCATTAAAAGAAAAGCGGTATCCTCTGGGATGAGATCTGTTTGCAAAATTTCTTTCACAAACTTTTTTTCCCACCTCAGAATGTGAATGGGAATATATATTGTTAGCACCCACCTACACAGAGAGACATGAATAAAATAAGAGAAATCAGATTGAAAACTAAAAGATTTAGGTGTTACTTTTTTCTGCACACTATTAGGGAATGGAATACAAGGTGGGAGGGGGGAGGGGGAGAGAAAAAGAAGAAAATAAATCATGAAAGCAATTGGGTAAATGCTCTACCAAGTTCTTGAATGTAAATTTCAGAGTAAATATGTAGATGTAGATACAAACATCCAGAGTATCTGCTAGCACTGTTTCATTTTATATCTATTTAATTACATACAATTGTAAATTAAACTCTAAGACCTAGACTAAATAAATTCCTTTCCTCCAGATCATTTGTGATGTATTTTGGCTATCTGTATCTTGACTATGGTAATATGTTCTCTATTTTGTTCAGTTCATTCTTTCTTAGTTTCTTAGTCACGCCATCAAGATTCCTATTTCATTTTGTGTTGACAGACATATAGTCACCTGCTCAAAAATATTTTGATCTTTCTGCCAATGCATTTCACTAATTCCAAATATCTCTAACTTCAAATTATTCATATTTCAATTCAGGCTGTATAGCCTACCAATTCATCAGCAGTTCCTATGCTGAAAACATACTGTGTTAATGACTACCATGCAAGGGGCCCACATTCAGTTCTGACTGGGTATTGGTTGTTGTGTGTTGTCTTCACCCTCATTTCATCATCACTGACACGAAGTCATCCACATGGTGTCATATGTAAAAGACCTGCAACAAGGCGACCGAACTACCCATAGATGTGGTCTCTTGGCCAACAAAGCCATACAACCATTTCACTTCAAGAAGACTTTAAAGGAGGACTATTTTACCCAACTAATATTTTACTACATTGGATGCCTTTGTTAAACCATGTAGTTCAACTACCCAGGTCCACAGGTATATATCTGCTGAAGTTTCCTCTTGCTTTCCAGCACTCTGCAAAACCAATATAGTAATGCCACATTGGATCGGGCCAAATCAGTCAATTATCTTGACAGAATCAAAGGAGAAACACTTGAAAAGCTAATAAGTTACAAGACAGTTATTACCTGTCAATATTCCCTTTCAGGTACAAAATATATCTAGTAGGTGTGCACGCGCGCGGGCGTGCACACACACACACACACACACACACACACACACACACACACACAAACCAGTATATAAGATATTGGGATTCTCCCAGCTAACAATAGTTTTATTTGGACAGAAGAAATCAAATTTGCACCTTAACATCATCCTGAACAATTTCCATTATAGCATCACACCTTTTCCAGCACATCTTGTTTTCATAAAAGAACTTTACAAGTTTGAGAATTCCAACAAATTTATTCATATGAATTGACAATTAGTCTCAATGGAATTTTGTGGAAAAATTGAACTTTTTTTGGTTGGGGTAGTACATTAGTGCCAAACAATGGGGTATTGATAGGTGTTGCCTGGTCCTGGCTTACTGTTTGAAGACAAAGTGTGCAATGTAATTAAAGGTATACACAATCAGGTCAAACAGGTGTGACTGATGACATTTTACAGAGTGAGTGAGGCTAGGCAGTATTAACATTCCTGCAAAATCCAGGTGCTTGGCCTCTCATAAGCTTGACAGGCATAATTGAAGACCACGATACAAACCAACGATGACATCACATATGAGTCTCGCAACATACATTGTGATGTAAATATACCAACTAGCAAAAGAAACACTATCAACGAATATAAACATATGGTATAATATCTTAATATTTATGTATTGTATATAATAAATACTCTGTGATTATCCCCATAAATTACTACCACAACGAACAGATGTTGCAATGTAGAAGTAGATATCATCGGAGTAGTGCAGCAACTAAAATCACTTAACAAGAACAAGTCTCCTGGTCCAGATTGTATACCCATTAGATTTCTATCTGATTATGCTGAAGCGATAGCTCCTTACTTAACAGCCATATACAACCACTCTCTCATAGAAGGATATGTACCAAAAGATTGGAAAGTTGCACAGGTCACACCTATATTCAAGAAAGGCAGTAGGAGTAACCCACTAAACTACAGGCCTATTTCATTGACGTCAATTTGCAGCAGGGTTTTGGAACATATCCTGTATTGAAATATTATGAATTATCTCAAACAGAACGAACTATTGACCCAAGGTCAACACGGATTTAGAAAATATCGTTCATGCGAAACAAAACTAGCCCTTTATTCAAACGAAGTGATGGGTGCTATCGACAAGGGTTCGCAAATCGATTCCGTATTTCTTGATTTCCAGAAAGCATTTGACACCTTACCTCACAAACGGCTTTTAATCAAATTACGTGGTTATGGTATATCGCCCCAAATTTGCGATTGGATAGGGGATTTCTTGTCAGAGAGGACACAGTTCGTAGTAATCGATGGCAAGGCATCGACTAAAACAGAGGTGATATCGGGCGTACCACAGGGTAGTGTTATTGGTCCTCTGCTGTTCCTTATTTACCGTACATAAACGATTTAGGGGAAAATCTAAGTAGCTCTCTTAGATTGTTTGCAGATGACGTCATTTACCATCTAGTAATTCATCTGAAGATCAAAACTAACTGCAGAACAATCTGAATAAGATATCAGTATGGTGTAAAAATTGGCAATTGACTCTAAATAATGAGAAGTGTGAAGTCCTCCACATGAGTACGAAAAGAAATCCATTAAACTTTGTTTACAAGATAAATCAATCAAAAGTGAAGGCCATTAACTCTACAAAATACCTAGGATTTACTATTACTTCAGACTTAAATTGGAAAGAACAGGTAGATAATATCGTGGGAAAGGCAAACCAGAGACTGTGTTTTATTGGCAGAACCCTAGAAACATGCAACAGAACTACTAAAGAAACTGCATGCACTACGCTTGTCCGTCCATTTTTGGAGTATTGCAGCCCAGTGTGGGATCCTTATCAGGTGGGTTTGACAGAGGACATCGAAAGAGTCCTAAGAAGGACAGCTCATTTCGTATTGTCATGATACAGGGGAGACAGCGTTACGGAAATGATACAGGATCTGGGATGGGAATCATTACAACAACGGCACTTATCGCTGCGACATGGGCTACTTGCGAAACTCCAATCACCAACATTCTCCTCCGAATGCGAAAATATATTGTTGACTCCCACTTACATAGGTAGAAATAATCATCAAAATAAAATATGAGAAATCAGAGTTTGAACTGAGAGATATAGGTGTTCTTTCTTCCCGCGCGCTATTCTAGAATGTAATGGAAGATAAATAGTATAACTGTGGTTCGATGAACCCTCTGCCAGGCACTTAAATGTGATTTGCAGAGTATCCCATGTAGATGTACCATTGATTACAGGTCTCTGCACTCACTTGCAGGAGGAGAGGGATACACTGTCTGTTAACCTGTACCTAACTACCAGATATTAGCTACAGGTCACTTTTTAAACACAAAATCATAATCTACGTTCTGCTTGTAAACAGACTATTGTCTGTAACTCAGATATGACGTCAATGGTCAAAGCCAACGATTCGTACTACGGACTACAATTGACCCGCTTGTCATTGTACATACATTTACAACAAACAATATAAATTAACAATGGTGCAAAAAAAAAAAATAACGATAAGAGTAGGATTGTTTACAAGAGAATTACAATAATTTAATAAAGATGTACATTTCACTAGTAATTAATATTTTAAGTGACGAGTCAAATTTTCACTTAACTGGGAAAGTTTATTAACAGTTATAAGATCTAGGGCTTCAATAAAAAGCTATGACACACCCTATTTATGAACTTGTGTACTGAACAAAAGCAAATTTTATGAAACTTTCTTTCAGCACGAGAAAATAATCAAACCGAACAGGATACTCCAATAACTAGGAAAACGTTTTAATCTCACTGACTGAGGAGTTCAACGGTGCACCATCACACTACCTCACTGATGTCCAAGATTTCTGATGATCACTCTCGTAGTAAATGGTTTACTTTAAGTGCACTGATTGCATGGGACCTATGTTCACTGAAATTTTCCTAAATGGTATTCAACAAAGATGCAATTTTATTTTTGGCTAACAATGGAAAGTCTAGGTTTGAATTTAACAATATAATGAGGATAGCCTGCAACTCACCACAAAGACATTTTTCAACCTGTTCATTATGTGTGAGTGTCTTTTTTTTTTTTTTTGCATGCTTGCCACAGCTCGACAAACATCTTTGCGGTGAGGTGCAAACTAGCACCATTGGAGAAATAATAATAATAATAATAATCTGGTTTTCTGTTCCGCAGGACCTAATTGAGGAGTAAGACTCATGGAACAAGTCAATACATGAAGTTAAACACAAGAATGCTAATAGAAAATTTTTAAGTAATCCTATGCACATGACAATCTTAACACTAAGTGAAAAGAATCGAAAATGAAAAAAAATTGTTTAACTTTTCTAGGAGTTCCTCAACAGAATTAAAGGAGTGAGCCATAAGGTAACTCTTCAATTTAGATTTGAAAGCATGTGGGTAAGTGCTAAGATTCTTTAGTTCTGGTGGCAGTTCAAATGGATGCTGCAGAATACTGCACATCTTTCTGCACAAGTGTTAAGGTGGTGTGATGCAAATGTAGATTCGACTTCTGTCTAGTATTCACCAAGTGAAAGCTACTAACTCGTGTGAATAAGCTGATATTATTAACAAACGACATTGACAAAAAAAAAGTATTGTGATGCCAGAGTCAAAATTCCCATACTACTTAAAAGGGGTCGACATGACGTTGTTGAACTTACACCACATATTTCTCGAACTGCCCGTTTCTGAGCCAAAAATATCAGTTTTGTTTCAGTTGAGTTACCCCAAAAAATAATGCTGTATGTCATAAGTGAGTGAAAGTAAGCATAGTAGATTACTTTCCTTGTTGAAAAATCACTTATTTCATATATTGTTCTAATGGTACCGGTAAATATAGCAGAATTTAGTTTTGGAACAAGATCCTGAAAGTGGGCTTTCCACGACAGCTTACTGTCTATCTGAACACGTAGAAATTTGAGCTGTTCAGTCTCATTTACCATATGTCCATTATGTGTTCAGTCTCATTTACCATGTGTCCATTATGTGTAATCAAAATGTCAGCTTTCGTCAAATGATAGATATGATAAAAACTGAGTTTTACTGTAATTTAACATCAACTTGTTGTCTACAAGCCATGAACTTATCTCTTGAACTGCATTATTTGATACTGTGTCAATATTACAAACAACATCCTTCACTACCAAGCTGGAATCAGCAGCAAACAAAAATATTTTAGTCACCTGTTATACTTAAAGGCATATCATTTATACAAAATAAGAAACAGCAACGGTCCCAAAACAGACCCCTGGGGCACCCCACACTTAATTGTGCCCCACTGCGATTGTACGTCATAGCAACACCACTTAGAAGGCCGTGGCGCCCTCCTGTGACAGGTAGAGTAGGTTGTGCACACACAGCTGACTGGCTCGCTGCTTCGGCGTAGTGGGCCATGCCCCAGCGGCTACCCAGTCAGCTAAGCATGCGCAACCTACTATGCCTGATGTTACACGAGAGCACCACAGCCCTCTCTCTAGGTGGTGGTGGTCATAGCCATTTTCAACACAGTGGAGAATTACCTTCTATTGTCTATTATTAAGGTAAGGGGTGAACCAGTTGAGCTACTCCTCATATTCCATAATATTCCAACTTCTGCAACAATATCTTGTGATCAACACAACCAAACGCCTTTGTTAAATCAAAGAAGATGCCAAATGTCCGTTGCCTTTTATTTGACAATGATGATGATGACAACAAACACCAAGTTTTAACACCCTTAATGGGTTCTATTGCTGACTTCAAAGCAATTATCCACTCAATCAAACAAAACACCTGGCAGCCTTCAACAAGTTTGTCAAGGAACTGACTTCATACAGGACTTGTGTTGCATAAGCAATCAAAGTCACATTCAACACTTTTCAGTTATGGTAAAACTATATTCTTTCATAAAACTGTACAAAAATCAGGTCTGTGTAACTCATTTAGATTTTCCAAACTGTAAAGCTCTGTCAGCTGGGGTATACTGTAAATAAGAGATAAATTTTTTGCAAGAGAGTAATTTAGTGTCTACGACCAATTATCAACTAGGCCTACATGGTTTTCAATTTATATATATTATTTTTACTGTTGAATTCTGTTAAATGATTAACATCTTCAGATCTACTACATTCATTCTTCAAACTTTTTTAACTAGATATGAGAAGTTCTGCCTGTACTGGTATTGTATTTTCTGAATGCCACAATAAGATGGTCATTTATTGAAGCCCCTTGGTACAGTTACACTGTAAGTGATATTTCAAAGAAAAATTACGTTTTAATGTCCTATTGACAGCATGATGTATAAAGAACTGTGCATGAAGTTAGAAGCAGCTTATGGTGGCAAAATATGAGTCAATACTGCCTACATAAAGATTGGAAATTATATTTTTCTACAGATCCTTAATCAGAAAAATTTAAATCTGAGTATTTTTAAAGAATTTGTACAATTTCATTCAATGTTGTCCTATAGGTTATAAGCACTGAATAAATAAGACCCGCGGCAGCCTCCATATCTTCCTAAGTTACACTGGCCACTTGTTCAGTTGATATCCATGACAAATGGTACAACAATAAGTTAAAACCTAATTTATCGAAAAATTTAAAGATGTTATAGAGGACTTGATGGAACACAACCCCCGTCTTTATTTAAAGAAACCCGAGTACCTTCAAAACTTCCAAAAGATTGCTACCGGTACAGATAAATTTCTAGTTTCTCTCTGCAATTATACATTGAATAATTTGTAAGGTGTAGACCGAAAGATAATGCAAGCTTATGCTTTACAATTACAATAAGACTTATTCTGGCCATAAGAATTACGACAGCAGATCCTGGGGAGAAGGGAATGCTACTGAATAGCATGTCTGCTGATCAGGTAGCAAATCAACAACTGTTTTTTATTTATTTTTTTTTTCCTCCTTTGTTACTGTAAACAGCAAACATGACTTGACAATGATTCCACTGAGTGCTGTCATGTGGTGAAGAATGTTCAGATTTTTAAAAAAAAAAAAAAGTAGCCTTCACTAAAAGGTAACTAGTAGCCCGACCATACTACTTACAGAGCTGTAATTTGGAATGACTTCATGAAGGCCTGAGTGCTAAATGTAACTCCTATAAAAATTTCATAAAATCTGGAAGCTTATATAAATTTAGAACACATGACCCCATTCAAGAAAGTTAAGAAAACAATAATAATTCATACATACTAGGGTAATTTCCAAGAAAGTTCACACTGGAAGTATATGACTGGAATCAATACAGGCCTAGCCTATATCATTACTTGTTCACTCACAATTTAAGCTGTACTCTTAGGTTCCTGCATAACCAAATCCTTTAAAATTAGGTAGCTGTACTCTTAGGTTCTCCGGTTTCGATGTACACTGACGTCATCATCTGGTCTCTGCACTAAATAGTAATAGCAATTTAGTGCAGAGACCAGAAGATGATGTCTGTGTTGTCTCTCATAAATAAAGACGAAATACTGCAATCTTGGCATTTCATTATTTACAAAATACATTTATAAGATCGCTCCCTGCCATGAGCAAATTGTAAAATAATGCAGTCATCGAAAATGAAAATTTCACGAGTGATGGACTTCAGTTTGAATGTCCAAAGTAGAAAGAGCCATAAAGGACAAATTAAATGAACAATTAGAAACAAATCACACATTTGTAAAAATTGACATATGGAACAGTGGAGCTTATGCTGAAAGAATGGGTAATGATCAACAAAGTACTCAATAAAGAGCATATGGAATTGCTGGCAGCTGTGAAAGTAAAGGAATGTACCAAGGCCCTTAAAACAAACAAGATATGCTCACACATTTTTGTAATTAACAACTCATAAACACATTTAAGGCTCAACAAACACAAGAACATGAACTGCTGTGGGACACACTAAATTATTGTGGTCACTACATAGAACTTCGTTTTGATAAGAAGCAAATAAAAACATTTAAGCAGTGTTTAGAACTATGTCACTCACAGTTTGCTAAAACAGTGTCCATGTCATCTGAGCTTTTAACACAATATGTAAGTTGTTAACAGACAAGTAGGCAACATGTAGGTCTGCCACAAAGGTGATGTGAGCATTTACAGATTTCAGAAATCATATTTCATATTTAAATAGTAAAGAAACCATGATGTTTAATTGAGTTCTCTATCCTTTATTTCCATGCTAAGTCCATGTATGGGCTGCATCAAATCTTTCAGTCTTACTTGCTATCAATGTAAACATCAGAAACTAGTTTGCTTGATACCAATCTTTATGTAAAGAAGAGTTCTACGTCTGAATAGAAATGACAGGCATGACAACTAGGCATTAGTTAACAGTATGCTTACAGTGACAGATACGTCACAATGCTGAGCATATTTGTATAAAGATAGTAGTAAATTGAACAGGGGTTGAGTCAGACTCCACAATTCAGAGAGACAGCTATTATTTTGAATTACAGTAACGGAAAGAAAGGTAATTAATTTAAAAAGCATTGCAGTTCGTAACTGAGTAGAGACTACTGTGTTCTGCTGCTTAGTTATTTTACAAGCGTCTAAATTACTAGCTCTGTCCAAGCAAGAGCACATGCATAAAATGTTTTTGCAGTAACAATGAAATATACGCATGTCGCTACACTGTAACTGCACCACGACGCGAGACAACAATCTTATTATACACAGCCTGTAAGAACCCGCTGTCAATTGCTATATAATGAAGTCTTTTTAACAATCAAGCAGTTATACACTTACAGCATTCCCGAGCATGATGTGCAAACAAATGAGCCAATTGTCATGTTTACGTAGGTCGGTCCTCTCTGATGGCAATCAAAACATTCTTTGTTGGCTGGTAATGACACTAATTCACGTAATATTTTTAAATGTTTCTCATCTTGCTTCTTCCGTGCGGAGGCCATGTTGCATTTCTCTTCTTTATTCACCAGCGCACGTCTCTCAACTACAACGATTTGATGGGCTGCAACACAGATATTCAGGGGCAAAGGTCGTGGAACTGTGCCCTGTCGTCACTTACACAGTAAAACGCTTAACACGTTATAGTTACATCAATAGGAGTTTTCGCCTCATACGCGTTACTCAATTCACCGCTGTCAGCCGCCCAACGCCAGCCTCCAGGTGTTTAGTTACTACTAACATTTCAGTACACAGCTGAGACTAGAGGCACAACGAAAAGCGGTTTGCAGTTTTATTCAAACAAGAATGAAGGTATTAAATTAAATTCTTTGTAGATTTGTCTCTTTCAGAAAAGCATTCGAAGAATTACTCATTTTTCATTCCGCATTATCAAGGCCAAGTATTTTTAATTTGCACTGAGAAATCAGAAATAGTCATTACTGACATAAACAGAATGATAGAAGATAGTCACTGATGCTAGACGGATTCCGCACTAACTTGAAAATATGAACAAATGATATTGCCTGACAATGGCATGCCAACCTGAAGGGCTTACTTATGTATCTTCCTTGCATCTGGGTATTTTACCAAAAATAATAATTAACAGTAAATGTTAATTGTGTGGAAGAACGCTCCCTAGTTACCAATTAATCAGTAGTGGAAATTGACAGTATTTTGTATTTCGAAGGACCAACAGAGAATACTAGTACGCTATCGTGACAAGGGAATATTTTGAAATTGATTGCTACTTTTTGTTATTGTCAAAAAATCACGTCTTGTAATTATCCTCAAATCATCTGGTGCCAAATCGGCCTGCTGCTGGCCATTCCACCGAATTGGAATCTACCTTGTCTGCGTAAGCTGTTAAATAGGATCGATGATAACAATAGGGAATACGAAAACGATGCGAGGCGGACTCAGGTTAAGTTTCTTCCGGAAGAGTATATGACAAGGTCGCGAAAAAAAAAAGTTTTGCCTACTGGCATTCCTGAAGTTAATCAATCTAAATTACAGCATTTTTATGTGAATGCTGCTGTACTCTTGTAACTAATCGAGCTACGCAGACTTTTTGTTTTTTCCCATGCTGCTGTGAAATCTTTCGATAGTCAAATTATGGGGTCACACACACAAGGGACAAATGTTCATGTGCACATTTACTTGTTGTTTCAGTTGTTTAGAGGCACGAGATCACAGATAATCGCAGAAAATGGGAAAAAAATGTTTAATTGAGCACGAATTAATTTGTATTCTGTCATAGATCTTGTATAAGAGGAATTGTAATTATATGACGTAAAAATGTTTGATAATCATTCCAACTCAATTACATCCAGACATTCTGAAGTTTTTAAATGACACTTCAACATCTGGTCACCTTAGATTTGGCAAAACTCGGGACAGAATGACACGCAAGCTATAACGAGTCAACAGTGGCGTATTTCTGCCACCCGGTGCCAGCCCTCATTTTGCTGCCCCACTCCCCCGTATTTTCGGATTTGAGCAACAACAAATATTGCCCTCCCCCTCAACGTATTTGAGCAACAACAAAAATTACCCATTCCCCCCCACCGTATTTGAGCAACAACAAAAATTGAGACTTCGGCAATACTTAACCAATATTGCTTCAGTGTTTATCAAAATAAAATAGGGACGCTGCCATTTATTTTGCCGTAATTTTTTTCCTTCTATTTTTTACGTTATGCTGAACAAATCCTCTTTGAAGATTTATTTATAAGACTTATTTTAGTGTGACGTCTGCAAAAGCAGACATCTACTTCCTAAATTTAATATAGTTTCAACTAAAAAGAAAGCTTGCACAGTGAAGTTAATACTTTGTAACATAAAATTTATGATCATACAGGGTTTTCATAGTAGTAAATTACGGTATTCTGATTAAAGGTGAATACTGGCACATGTATTAGGCGTACAATAATTTCTTGTCAGCAGGACTTCATTACAAGAGTTGCGTCAAGTCTGCATGTGGACAGACACCCTCCATTTTGTAGGCTTACCAGTTTCAGAGATTTTAGCCCTCTATCAACTAAATTAAGTTCGACAACACACCCCTTGGCCACATAGTTATCTTTTTTTGGGCTGACAGTAATCTTTCGCGGGCATCCATGTGTTAGTTTGTAGAACTAATAGTTTTGAAGGCTTTTTGCTGAGAAGTGTATTACCGTTAGTGATGTAGCGAAGATTACTTGCCATAACGATGTAGAAAGCATCAGACTTCAGCTGAAGCATAGGGACGAGGTCAACGGACGGTCTTGCGGATTTGCGAAAACATGTGAAGGAACTTCAGTGCTTCCTATTCCTCGATGTTGACGAATTACAGTATTCGAAATACTTTAAATCGAAAGTTTACTCGCAATATCGAATGTGCAGCTCATGTATGTACTACCCAATGGAGACATACGAAAATTTGTGCCTAGCTGCGACTCGAACCAGGATTTTCAGCTTCCCGTGATCGGTCGCACTGTAACTTTCGGCTATCCGAGCACGTTTCAAGGAACGCCCGAAATTTCTGTGCTCCAAAATGACCATAAATACTACAGTCAGTACATTCTGCATTCGTTCGTATCTTATATCCTAGGTATCCACCCCCATGAACCACAGACATTGCCAAGGTGGGGTGGCTTGCGTGCCTCAACGATGCACATAGCCGTACCATAGGTGCAACCACAGTGGAGGGGTATATGTGGAGAGGCCTGAAGAGGGGCAGCAGCCTTATCAGTAGTTACAGGGGCAACAGTCTGGATGATTGACTGAGCTGGCCTTGTAACATCAGATAACATGGCATTGGCATGCAGTTACTGTGAATGGCTGAAAGCAAGGGGAAACTACCGCCGTTACTTCTCCCGAGGACATGCAGCTCTACTGTATGGCAATACAATGATGGCGTCTTCTTGGGTAAAATATTCCAGAGGTAAAATAGTCCCCCATTCTGATCTCCGTGGTGGGAACTACTCAGGAGGATGTCGTCATCAAGAAAAACAAAACAGGCATTCTACGGGTTGGATTGTGGAATGTTCTAACCCTTAATCGCGTAGGCAAGCTAGAAAATTTGAAAAGAGAAATGTATAGGTTAAAGTTAGATATGGTAGGGATTAGTGAAGGTCGGTGGCAGGATGAACAGGATTTCTGCTCAGGTGAGTAGTGTTATCAATACAAAATCAGTTGGTGGTAACGCAGGAGTAGGCCTGATAATGAATAAGAAAATAGGAATGCGGGTAAGTTACTATGAACAGCATAGTGAACGCATTATCATAGTAAAAATAGACAACACCGACCACAGTAGTGCAAGTTTATATTCCAACTAGCACGGCTGATGATGAGGATATCGAAAAAATGTATGAGGAGATAAAAGACATCATTCAGAAAGTTAAGGGAGACGAAAACTTGATTATGATGGGGGACTGGAACTTGGTAGTAGGAAAGGGAAGAGAATGTAATGTAGTAGGTGAATATGGACTGAGAAAAAGGACTGAAAGAGGAGATCGCTTGGTAGAATTTTGCACAGAGCACAATTTAATGATCACCAACACTTGGTTCAAACATCACGAAATAAGGCTGTATACATGGAAGAGACCAGGAGACACTGGAAGGTACCAGATTGACTTTATAATGGTAAGGAATAGATTTAGAAACCAGGTTCAAAACTCTAAGACATATCCAGGTGCAGATATAGACTCTGACCATAACTTATTGGTTGTGAACTGCAGATTAAAACTCAAGAGACTGCAGAAGGGTAGAAAGGTTAGGAGATGGAACCTGGACAAATTGAAGGAACCAGAGTTTCAGAGGGAGCATTAGGCAAGGATTGGCTGAAACGGGGGAAAGTAATACAATACCACAAGAATGGGTAGCTCTAAGAGATAGGGTAGTGAAGGCACCAGAGGACCATATAGGCAGAAGGACAAGGCCTAAAAGAAATCTCTGGATAACACAGGTTATACTGAACATAATTGATGACAAGAGAAAATATAAAAATTCAGCAAGTGAAACAGGAAAAAGGGAGTACAAACGTCTGAAAAATAAGATTGACAGGAAGTGCAGACTGGGTAAGCAGTAGTGGCTAGAGGACAAATGCAGAGCCGTAGAAGAATTCATAACTAGGGGAAAGATAGATACCGCTTACAGGAAAATAAAAGAGATATTTGGAGACAAGAAAAGCAGCTGTATGAATATCAAGAACTCAGACGGAAAACCAGTACTAAGCAAAGAGGGAAAGGCTGAACTGTGGAATGAATATATAGAAGGCCTATACAAAGGAAATAAACTGGAAAGCAGTATTCTAGACATGGAAGAGGAAGTGAAGGAAGATGAGATAGGAGATATGATACTGCGAGAAGAATTTCACAGAGCGCTGAAGGACTTGAGTCAAAATAAGGCCCCTGGAGTAGATGATATCCCGTCTGAACTGCTGATGTCGTTAGGAGAGCCAGTCATGAAAAAATTGTATCACCTGTCATGCAAGATGCATGAGACAGGGGAAATACCCTCCGACTTCAAGAAGAATATTGTAATTCCAATTCCAAAGAAAGCAAGTGCAGACAAGTGTGAAAATTACAGAACTATCAGTTAGTAAGTCATTGGTGAAAAATACTAAAACGAATTATTTACAGACGAATGGAAAAACTTGTGGAATCCGACCTTGGGGAAGATCAGTTTGGATTCAGGAGAAATGTAGGAACACGGGAGGCAATACTCACGTTATGACTTATCTTAGAAGATAGGCTAAGGAAAGGGAAACCTACGTTTTTAGCGTTTGTCGATTTGAAGAATGCTTTTGACAATGTCGACTGGAATACACTCTTCGAAATTCTGAAGGTAGCAGGGGTAAAATATAGGGAGCGAAGAGTTATATTCAACCTATTCAAAAACCAGACACCGGTTATTAGAGTCGAAGGGCAAGAAAGGGCCGCAGTGGTTGGGAAGGGAGTAAGACAAGGTTGTAGCCTTTCCCCAATGTTATTCAATCTGTACATTGAGCAGGCAGTGAAGGAATGAAAAGAGAAATTTGTTGAGGGCATTAAAGTGCAGGGAGAAGAAATAAAAACACTGCTGTTTGTCGATGACATAGTAATTCTGTCAGAGACCGCAATAGATCTGGAAGAGCAATTGAATGGGATGGACAGTGTCTTGAAAGGAAGATATAAGATGAACATTAACAAGAGTAAAACCAAGGTAATGGAATGCAATGCCAGAAAATCAGGCGATGCTGAAGGAATTAGATTAGGTAATGAGACATTAAAAGTAGTTTATGAATTTTGTTTTTTGGGTAGCAAGATAACTTCTGATGGTCGAAGTAAAGAAGATATAAAAAAAGATGGCTATGGGAAGAAAAGCGTTTCACATGACTAATGAGGAAGTGCTTAACCGAATCGGGGAGATAAGGAGTTTCTGGCATATCCTGACTAAGAGAAGGGATAGATTGGTTGGACACATTCTGAGAGATCAAGGAATTGTCAACTTAGCGTTAGAAGGAAGCATGTGGGGTAAAAATCGTAGAGGGAGACCGAGGGACGAATATAGTAAGCAGATTCAAAAGGCTGTAGGTTGCTGAACGTATTCTCAGATGAAGAGATTTGCACAGGACAGGGTAGCATGGAAAGCTGCATCAAACCAGTCTGCGGACTGAAGATCACAACAACAACAACAACAATCGTAGGTATCACGTCAAGTAGAAAGCAAAGAAATCAAATACCCTATTGATACTGACCATACCACATATGGGCGATTTAGAGAGCAATTGAAATTATTAGTACGAACATTTCCGTCATGAATTGCTATGTTTACGAGCGGTTGCAACGATTTCCGTTTGTTGATCAATACATGAAAATATAAAATGAAATTTATCTTCTTTTGGAATGCTTTTATTCCGAACTTGGCTATCTTGCACAATATATCACAAATTGACAATAAGTGTCTCGTGTACATATTTCCAATCTCTATTTGTGAAAATAAAATCTGGAAACATCTTGTTTTTTACTTAACCAAACTGAGTAGATTCAAATTTTTGTAAACCTATTGCACCAAACTGTTATGCTCAACAGTCCCTGGACTTACAAACTACTTAAACTAACCAAAGAACAACACACATCTATGCCCTAGGGAGGACTCGAACCTCCGATGGCGCACAACTGCGCGCTCCACAGCAAGGTGCCTTAAAACGATCGGTCACTCTACCGTGGCACAAACTGAGTAAATAACAGGTATGGCCTTGGCAAAGACTCCCTGAAAATATATTACTTTTTACTGGTTATTTTGGCCCAGGGTTGATTGTTGAAGTGACCTGATTTCAACAGGAGAATTTTTCATAGTGCAACAAAAAATAGTAGGGGTGGTTAAAAGTATATCTGGACGCAATGTAATAAATACACAATTAAATTCCCTTACAAATCTGTGTCTTTTTTGTCTCCTATATAGACAGTATACTTGATATCATCAAGGAAGTCCCAGCTCTGCTATTCCCTGCCGCCCCCAAATATGTGCCGCTCCCCAGCACCCCTCACGCTATGCCACTGCGAGTCAGGTCTTCACTTACTCGTAATATACTACGTGAGACACTATGAAGGATGTCAACGGTGGATACACATGCTGCATTTCTCCCTGAGGATCTGGTATGAAATACCCTGCAGCACTGCCAGTCCACCAGTTTGGAATTGACCCTATTGAGAGGTTCTCTAAGTTGACAAAAAGAACTGATGGGTAATAGTTTGCACTGAATGCCAAGGAATCCGGAAATTTCAAGGTTCCTTCTAGAAGGCACTTTTAAAAACACAGCACAGGACACCTTGATCTTGGAAAAGTTTGCCAGTCAAGACTATTATCAGAGATAATTTCACATTCTGATATCACCAACGAGACAACAACTGCCTACCACCCACTGACTAATGATCTCACTGAACAATTTAATAACACACTGGCTGATGTGATCACTATGTACATCAATATCAAACAGGGAGCTTGAGATACAATATTGACCATCGTGACATTCACAAACAACATAGTGAAGCAAGACATAGTAGTCTTCATCTCGTTTTTTCTGCTCCACTGTCATAAGGCCGGAGCGACAGTGGACACATTTTTCCCATTTTAATCAGATTGTATTAAGAATGATTATGTTAAACATCTCATCACTATCACGGAAGAAGCAAGACTATGGGCTCACAAACGGATCCTTCAACCTAGTAGAAGGTACGAGATTGCTATAATGCCAAACACCATCCATTGAGATGCAGTCCAAGAGAATGTATATGGTCTTTTTGCCTTGTATATAGGGAGACTGTCAATCAAGATACTGAAGCCCTACTTTGGGCTGTACTGTATCATTTGTTGATTGTAAGACATCACATACATAATGACTTTTCTGTTATGACTATGACACTAGAAAGGGGAAATCTATGCAGAACATTAAAAAATCATTGTATTTATTCAAAATTGTCCCCCCTAAATCAATACACAGCTGAACCAAAGACTTTGCCACTTGCCCATGAAAGAGTTCCTGTGTTCGAGTCCTCGTCTGTCACACAGTTTGAATCTGTGAGGACATTTCAAATTAGTACAAACCCGCTGAAGACGGAAAATTTCATACTCGGCCTAACGGAAATCGTTTCCACAGTGTTAAAAATTAACACTGTAGTATTTTTTGAATTGTTTTAGTACTGCAGTACAGTTGTCTAGGATGTCCATAACTGTGTCATAATGTTGTCCAACCCATTAATGGGTCCTCTACTACCAAGTGATCTCTATAGAATAGAGATCAATACTACTACCACACCAGGCTCCTCCAGAAGTGCACGAAAGTGACGTCAAACTGACGTATAGAGTATGAACAGCATGCATCGAATGTTGTCAAATTTTGTGGTCGAATCTAGATATGGTATGACACGTAAACACTTCAGTCTATACTCTGTAGGCCTAGATATAATGGAATGATTTATGAAGTAACTTTTTTTCTGCTGCTAACAAAATTACTTTTTGTGTAGGCTACTTTTTGCGATGCATTTCCAGATTTCTTTCCCATTGACAAGTGTTTTATATACTATATTTGTTCATGATGGTTTACATGTGTGAAATGCTACATTCTGTATCTAATTAATGGCTAATGTGGTTTGAAATTAATCACTAATGGAATATAAATTCGCCATTCATGAATTACTGCCAGTATGCTAGCATTGAGATAGAACAATGCCATAGCCTACAGAAAGACGGACAATAAATGCACATGAAAATTAGTCTGATTTTCTGGAATGTGTCGTGGAAAAGATAAATAGATAGCACATTGTGACTGGGAGCAGCAAAACTCATTTAGTAAATCAACATTTTAACAGCTGAATTATTTTACATGGTTCTACTATATCACCAGAAGCTTACAATAGTAAAACTATATGAGAGGATTGTTTTCGAAAGTAGAAACATTTCCGCCTTGCAGAAGAGACATTGAGGATAAATTAGTTTTGAAGTGAATGGAAACATTGCTGAGACAGTCTAAATACTCACTCTCAATTTTATTTCGCTCGAGATGAAACTAATACTTGTTTCTATTATTGTTTGTGCAGGTCATAGGTAAAACTTTCAATGTTGTGCCCACTTGATTAATATACGTATAGTGGTCAGTATGCCAGATTTAAGAAAGAAATCATGGCATGATTTTTTTAGCTTTCCACCACAATTTATAAAAACCTTTTGTTCAGCAGTATATTTTGCGGAAGTGAAGTGGCAAAGTAGAACTCGAGTAAGTGCTGTAAGTATGTATAGGCCATCCAGAGGGTACCACAGTCAGTCATGTGCTGTCACTTGAGTAATCGTTAAGACACTCACGCATGAGTGACGAATCGCAGCAATTCTTCGCATGCGATATCGCTGCAATCCGTCACTCGCATGAGTGACTATGGACAGGCCAAAACGTTTAGCTCTGGCTGATTAGAACTCGCTGGCTGTCAGCCAGTGAGATGCTGCATGTGATGTCAGCCAATGAGATGCTGGGAGTATTGTCAGCCAATGAGATGCTGTGTGTTTCTTAACCAGAGATTCGGGCGCTACACCAACACCGCCTAAAAGACAAGGCCTGACAACTGTCCTTGCCTACGTCAAAGTATGAGTGACTATGGACTATGGACAGGCCAAAACGTTTAGCTCTGGCTGATTAGAACTCGCTGGCTGTCAGCCAGTGAGATGCTGCATGTGATGTCAGCCAATGAGATGCTGGGAGTATTGTCAGCCAATGAGATGCTGTGTGTTTCTTAACCAGAGATTCGGGCGCTACACCAACACCGCCTAAAAGACAAGGCCTGACAACTGTCCTTGTCTACGTCAAACCAAGAGGCGGCGGGTGTCAGTTGACTGGCTGCTGGCTGGGGCACGCCCGCCGCCTCTTAGCGGCTGGCTAGTCAGCTTGCGTCCGCTGCCTCTCTGTGTGACGTAGGCACGGCCAGTTGTCAGGCCTTGTCTTCTAGGCGGTGTTGGCTACACACCCTCATTTACTAAAAAAAATGCAGCATGTGTATCCACCGTTGACATCCTTCATAGTGTCTCACGTAGTATATTACGAGTAAGTGAAGACCTGACTCGCAGTGGCATAATTTTAAAAGTGTAAGTTTGGTTAGGTATAGGTTAAACAAGAAGTTTCTGAATCTTCGGTTAAGAAACACACAGCAGCTCATTGGCTGACAGCTAGCGAGTTCTCATTGGCCAGAGCCAAAAGTTTTGGTCTGTCCAATCAGGGCATAAAACAACATGTTAACTGGGCGACGCTTGTGTCGCCCAGTGCTGAGATCTTGTCGCCCAGTGGCTATGTGTAATGCCGGCAAATTATTTTTATTGAATGACATATCAAATGTACCAGGAATTAAAAAATAACCTCTTGTAAATCTTTTAGAGCATAGGTTCCCAACCTCTTCAGTCTTGTTACCCGTAAGACCTACTAGGGAAACTCATTTACCCCCCCCCAAAAAAAAATCACCGATAAAATATTATCAAAGAAAGCAATACATGAAAACACTACCAATCTTTGTTAATCATAATACACTGCATAAGACACATATCTTTTACACTTTCGATGCAGCAATGAAACAATTATATTCAATTGAAAGGTGGTTGGCTGAAACATCTTTGAAAATGTCCTCTTCAAAGAAAATGTTCTCAATATCCAAGTGTTGACGTGCTGATCATCCACAGCTGAGGAATATTGCTTAATTGAGTTTATAACTGCAGATGGATGCTAAATAACGGAAGTTTAAAACACGAGTCTTTTATTTTCCTCGCCTACTCATTGATCACACAGTTGCTTAAACATCGATAGATCTCCGACTTGAACCCTGCGTTGGTGAAGTTCCAGTTTACGGACGAAACTTGAAATTTTATCCTGTGCTGTCAAAATGTTAGTCCTATTCTCTTGCAATGAAATACTCGGACTTCTTTTATTTAGGAACTTTGTAACTTTTTTTATCAAAATATTTTGTAAACCCAGTAATTTCATTATCTTTTAAAATTTTGTTGCAGGCCTATTTTAAAATACTTCTTGAAAATTGTTTCTTGTATGCATTAAAACATTTATAAAAAGGGCAAAAGAATTGTTTTTACTTACAATCTTACAAGTGAAGGTATAAAATTACTGTTCAATACTCTTTGAAAGAAAACTGTTACACTAGAACTTTACGTTCTTTAAAGACCTTTTTAGTACCAGCATCTCATGACTCATTTTCTTCAGAATTAAGTACTTTTCTTAGATAGCTTAAATGGTAATTGTGTTTCTTTCTCGTTGGTGTACAGAATTCTCTAGAGCAAAAATACAAATAGAGGAACCATAACGTAATTTGAGCTTTTAAGACAAATAATGATTTATCAACTTTTACAGAAAGTACACAGGAAGGTATTTTAAGTAATCATAGTACTGATATTAGTTTAATACTATTTTCATTTAATAGCCATATCAAATTAAAGTGAACTTATAACAGGTACTGTATTCTATTTAACAGCTTAACAAATAAAAGACAACAAAAACTATTGAAAGATTCCTTAACAAAATTAGGAGTCTTCAAAGTCCAAATTTAGTATTGTTCCACAACCATTTTTATTTATCATTAAAAACATATATGAATAAAAATATATTAAGGAAAAATTAAGCAGCTTTTATTTTAATAAAAAAGGCTTCAAAATACGGTTCTAATCATCGATATTTTGAAATTCTTCCGGGGGAGGCCCCTGGAACGCCCGGATCATCCTTCCAATGTCGCCCAGTGTAAATCCCTTAAAATATGTTCTGCTGTCCATAGTTACTCGTGTCACTCGCCTCCACCCAAGGATGTTAGAATCTCTGGAGACGTCCTAACACTGAAAATGTGAAACAAGCAAAATGCGCATTCCGGCATTTGTTTGTGCCCAAAACATTGGTCTTACTGTGTGGTAAAGTAGTTCCAGTTGTTGAAATGTATGTTATATCTAAGTAAATATTCCGATTTGACTACCAATTTGATGCCTTTACATAAAGAGGGCAATATTCACATGGCGTTTTGAGCGAAAAATATTTGTTTTGGGAACAAAAACATGACCCCTGTGGCTTCAACCCACTCCTGTACTCAGCATAGGTAACGCCATCTCCCTTTATTCTAACCTCCTTGCCTCCACCTCGCCACACACGAGCGATTTGTCAAGCAATTTCTATGAGAATTACGAACGCATATACGTAAGCAATATCTGGAATGGAAAAGGGCTCTTCTATTTCTAACAGCAGTCACTGTTGATTTGTGCATCCTGATAGTAATAGGTCTACTTTTAAATCAAACATTTTAGAAATGGGAATTTTAATTTATTAAGGCCAATCCACACTGTCTGTCACGTCACCGTCTGTTGGAACATTCCGCAATGTATTTCTAGTGTCGGCATTCACACTATCCATCACCGGAACGTCACGTCACGTCAACGTCACGTCAAGCTTTCTCGAGGAGAATGTTTTGATGGAACGGACGTCTGATAACATCGGAAGTTAACCTATTTGCGTCACGCGAATTACATGTTGCAGTCGACGATTGCACTGTTTATATGCAATTGTGTCTTAAAGGTAAGGTAAGGCATTACTCATCTTTGTTTTGTTGTTATACTTCGTTAAATCTCAAATGTTTCATGACAACTTAAATATTTTTGTCGATTGATTGTCCCCGTAAAATCGAGGTTGTATATCTGAAACCTAAAAAATGGTTTATGTTACACAACATTGTAACAGAAAAGATGGAGCAAACTGTTCATGTGAACATGATTGTAATTTGATTACGCATTTTTCATTAAATAACATTTTAAATGAAAAAGTCAGTTATAATGAGTGACAAAAATTCAGTTGTTTACATTGGTATTAACAATGTCAACAGGCAAATCGTAATGGATAAAGTAAACAGGCGCTATTTATGCTCTTATAAGTATTGTTTGATGTTTTCATATGTTTATTTTTTCGCATGAAAATAGATGTCAATGTTTTGAAATGTTGCTTCAGTTCCCAGTAAGTTGGCCAAAAACATACTCTGTGACGTTTTCTTTGGCCGTCAATAACATTTAACGTTGTTGTTCCCTTTATCCTAGTATTAAACTATGACTTTCTACATAACAGATCGCCACTCATAACCTTACTTTCAACATCACGTATTGAGATGAGCGAACTGACGTGATGGACACTGACGGGCAGAGTGAATACAACTTGACATGACGATGCCGTGACGTAGCATTGACGTGACGGACAGTGTGAGTTGGCCTTTAAAACTATTTCTAGATCCGTTTTCCTAGGAAGTTTTGGTCATGCTTCACTTTTAGTACTGCCAAGTGGGTTGTATACATCTTTCTAATGTAGTAATACGTTTTGTTTTATCGTTTATTAGCCCTCAGTTCCTTTTTATTTGGTTCGTCTTATAGTTTAACTTCAAGTAACTACAGTACACAATTCGTTTCTCAGTCTCAGTGTGTCTACAGAATGTTGTAAGTAGCCCCATTGCTGGCTAACATGACTATAAATTGTGAAAAGGAGAGCCAGTTCGTATGAAACGATTAGGGTCTTCACTACAGCTTTGTTGATTTGCCCTGAAAAGTAAATACCCTTTTAATATTATGGTACATATTAATCATTCTGTTTTGAAGTTAAAGATTTTAATAATACTTGCAGTTGTTTTATAAGTAAATCAAAACCATCAGATGGAGTCAAGTGTTTCTTAGCTATTACTATGAACGGCCTACCAATTCCAGTGATATGAACAAAAGCTTCAAAACGCTGATCACTGATCTAGTGTGTACTTTTTATTACTTCGTAATATAAGTGATAACGCTGGCCTCCATTGCTCAGTGTAGTTCTTGATCCACAAACAATTATTCATTGTAGCGTAAAACTATTATTGAACGTGGAAAAGCAAAATGGATGACATACATGGTTTATAACTAGAGAAACGAGTCACAGGTATATTGGTACACATCGCTGCTAAGCATCGAGACAGCCATATTGCATACAAGTAACTATGGACAGACCGAACTTTTGGCTCTTGATTAATTTATTCCAGTTGTCAGTTATTATCTCTACCCATACCAATTCACAGAAACTATATACTTCAGTTTCGCTACAGGATTAATCACTTGTGACAGCAATAAATAAGCCACCTCCTATTTTATTCAATCTATTCTTTTTCAACACCATTTGTCCTTTTGTAAAAATATCACCTGAATTTACCTTTGGCTTTAGTCAACTTATGCTACCTATAATAATTTAAGCAGTCCTGATAGGTCTGTGACAAACTGGTCTGCAGTCAAGGATTATAGATCTTCATTAAGTAAAAATTAAGAAATGTCGTCCATATTGTCTGTATGAAGCATAAGTGCAGTCCTGAGGCAAAAAAACATTTATGGAGGTTTACCTTTCAAGGAAACTGTAGACCTACTCACGATTACAAAGTGTTAAAGGAAAAGGCTATCTCTGATGCTCCTCATAGAAAAGAAAGCGTGACAACATGAACAGAGTGTGAAGGTGCGCCGGAACTACCATACAGAGCGATTTACTTCCCTAAAAGTAGGCGCTAGTCAAGTAACAAAGTGTCACTCAGTCAGTGGGTTTCTAAGCCTGTTTCAGTTAGTTTCCTATAGAGCTCAAAGATATGTGGATGGCACTGAGGGTGTTGATGAATGGGGAAGAAGAAATCTTAGAGAGATCCTTTGCCAATTCATTCATGCACGTGGCTTTGTAGCACCTCTCTCCACCCCTCATGATGACACCACATGAAGTTGTATAGCTAAAGAGATTAAAAAGCATTTACATTCTTTTCTGCTTTGAACACGTTCAAATTTCTTCAGATAGCTTTGAATGTTTATTAGTGGCTCTACCTGTATACTGGAGCAAATATTGTGATCAAGTTACAGTCTAAAGGAGTGAAATTACATTCAATGGCGTTCTAGCCCCATGATGTCCTTAGAGAAGTGATCAATCTTCTTTGGGATGTCAGCATTATTTCATATAGCCCTGAACGTCATCATCCTGTTGCTAACTACACTATGAACTGTCGTTTCCAACCGCGAAATGAGTGGCCATCATCTTACTAACAACTTACTAAGAGAAAGGGTGAATTCATTAACGCCCTTCTGTTCGTCTTTGTTGATTCTGAGCCGAGGTGCATGAAATGTTCTCTTCGGCGACAAACAAGTAATCCGTGTATTCAACTTTTGACTTCCTCCACAGAGGTGTCAAATGGAGTGTATTTTTGGTAAAAGAAGATCCAAGAACATTTCAATTGTCTGGCAACCCCACCTTAGACCTCATATAAACTTATAAACTCTGCTATTTTTCTGCATTTGTTGATACCTTTCTATTTGAAGCATCACCAAGCCTGAGGATGATGTTACAGAGAACCACACTTTCGCGTCTCGAAAACATAATGGTCTCAATCAATATGGTCAAAACAGTGTCATCAATAGACAGAACACTAGTAATTCTACCCAGCAATATCGTATTTAAAGTCCCTTTTTGAGTGCACAGCTCACTCTGGGCTTTGCATTAGGCATGCCAAAAGGACAACCAACTGGAGCCAACTGCTGCACATAGCATATGACACAGTCAAATCACCATGAGTACATCAATCATGAACTGTGCCTATGTACGATCAGTGACACCCAATTAAAATGGATTAGTTCAGTGTCAATGAGTAGAGTTTGCTTAATTGAAGATGGCTCATGCATTTTAAGAAATTGTTACTCTGTTTGTTCAGAAAACTAATAAACCTCTAGCTACCTCTGGCTACCTGGGTGAACACGCATAAATAGCGTACATCATTCCCTTGAGGCACATTAAGTTGGCAACCAGGCTAAAATTATTCTACAACATTCTCATTCCATCAGTCAGCGATGATGATTCTTGGATCAGTATTTACGTTTTCACCGCAGCACTCTCTCTGCTCAACAAATGTGGTGTTACCCATTCCTCAGTCTCATACCAGTATGGTAATGCAGGCCTGAGACATGACATTGCAGCTGCAAGTGCAACTCTAATAGCACAATTCTAAGATTCGTCATTGTCAGATTGCCCAGTCTGACATTGTCCAAGCCCAGCATCGACGACACATCTTCCGCCTCCTCAGGTGTTCAATGTAGACTTGGACTCATGACCTACCTTCCTCACGCCGTTGATCGGTAGTTTGAGGCCTCTCCATGATTTCACCCCCTAGGTTGCTTGTCTCCTTGCCTACTAGAAGTATTGTTCCCTTCAGTCTCGCTGGGTTAAATCATTTTACCAGGGATGAAAAAAATTGGCATAATTATGAGAGGTGCTATGGGACAAATGTCACAGTTCAAACACCTGGATGCACCCTCTACCACTACATACTACACTGTCTCTGCTTGAGAAAGGGCACAAGGGGGAAATTGTGAATGCATCGCATTTAAATTGCAATGTGGGTGCATTACATCCAATGTAGTTTTACATTTCATATTTCATAAGAACAAAACTAATAAAAACACTAATTTCTACAATTTTGACTTATTTTTGGCATACTGAAGACATTTATTTCATACAGTCTGTCGGAATATCTACAGAAGCAGGCAATTTCACAAATTTTCGCACTGAGATTGCTATGTAATCGTCACTTACTTAGTTACACACATATGATGATTGAAATACTTTAGCGCGTTTGCAACCTCACGATAGAGGTGAGGAAAAGAGGAAAAGAAATGCATAGCTTCTGAACAAAGTTAATGTAAAAGAATTTGTCCTTTAAAGAGGAATTAACACTGAAGATTAGTCCTGTGCATTTGCACATACAAAGGGGCTTTCATATAGACTTGACAATACCTGGAAAACAAACATAAGATTGGTAATGTTCTCAAAACGTTTAGAAAACTATGATTGTTATTCTTTCAAGGTAACAATGAATTCTTCAAAAGTTACTTTTTCTTTAACAACTGTAAGATAAGAGAAACAGACAGTGGTTTCTGTGAGAATTTGTCCCTTCTACAATGCAATGTCGTACTTAGGTAGTGTGTAGTCAAGGCATTTCACAATACCAAGACTTAATTCATGCCATATGTTCGGATGTTCTTTGTTGCTTACATTTTTCCTTCCATCAGTTCAACAATATCAGCCTTTGAAATAAAAATCGTTTCCATCATACCCCTTGACCTTGAAATGGCATAGCATTTTGCAATCTTCTTACATCTTATAAAATAGGCTGTATGTGTGTATGTATGTATGTTCCACATATCCTCCTAAACTAATGCACCGATTTCAGCCAGATTTGGTACACATATTTCTTACGTAACATAACAATTGCTGTGGGAGTACGAACCACATACCACACATGGTTCAGGAGATATAACGTCATGAAGAATGAGAATTGCAAGAAACTGCTACATTATGCGACGAGACTTTATAAATACACTATATCTCATATATATGACAGTACTTGGCGACTTGCAACAAACTTTAAACATAATTTCAAACGTTTATTAAACTTTTTCTCGCAGCCAACCACATAAAAATAATGAAAAGAAAAAAGTTTCTCGTTTACTACTTTTCCGCTGTTCATGGAGCAAAACTATGGCATTCGGTCTGACGTTACAATTTATAATTTCTACACCATCAATTGTACTCGCAGGAAATTTTGCAGACAGAATACACACTTAAAACTGAATGTACATTCGAAATTGTATCGCTGTATGTCACGTAGTTCATGAGATATGAGGATGTAAAGAGTAACGTTCATGGAATACCGCCCCATCAAGCATCACGTTTTAATCTATTACTTCATTACTACTAACCATATTCGCAACAGATTTTACCGATATACAGCACTTATACAAATAAATATATTCCTGCAAAATTTTACAATTTTACAATATATCTATACTAATAGTAAATCTGTAAATGTAGGCCTGTCGCTGTTCGCTTCAATCTTCAAAACTACTGGTCAATTTTCATAGGTTTTCACAGGAAAAATGAGCGAAGATTGGTTCAGGATCTAGGCATGATTCCATCAAAATTGAATTACAAAGTGTTTTCATAGACCGCCGTGTCTGTCTGTTCATGTATTAGAAACCACTTCTCCAAAACTACTTCACGAATTCGCATGGGGTTTTCACAGGTAACTTCAGCGTTACTGGGGACAACTTATAAACTTAGTTTCACAAAAATCGTATCACGGAAAGATGACCAACACAATTTAATGAGCCGGCCGCGGTGGCCGAGGGGACTAAGGCGCTTCAGTCACGGTCAGCTTTCCATGACTCAGCCGATTGTCCAGAGATAGGAATGATCATGTAATAAATGTTTTAAATGGCGAATATAACTGATTTATGATGTTAGCTACATCACATTTATGAAGATATGCCTACTTCTAACACGTTTTGCAAACATATTAAAAAAAGAACTACTGACACATTTCTATGCTGTTATCACAGGATATTTGAGCTAAGATTGGGGCAACATATAGGAATGATTTCATCAAAATCAGATCACAGAAAAAAGATACATCGCAATCTTAACTGTTTTCAGTAACTGTCTGTTCATCTATTAGAAATACCTAATCTCCTAAACTACTTCACGGATTTGCATGGAGCAACTTCGTTTCATAAAAGTGGAATCAGGGAAATTGTTTTAGCTGTAGGTTATGCTTGAAGTATGGATTGCGTAGTGCAGCAAACAAGTGATAGAGGCACTGTAGTGCACCAAAGAACTAATAATCACCTCTGCTGCCACAGACATTTATTACTAGACTGGCAATGCCGTATACTGTATCACTGGTGTCAGTGAAGTCTCGCCGCCATATTTCTATACCACAACGTGCGAGCAGTCGTGCATGTTATTACAGAAAACAGTCGTAAAAATACGGATGAAACGACGTAACTACGCTGTCTTTAGAGTTTCGACATATGGGAAATTCGTGTGTTGTATATAGCTGCAATTTTTTCAGCTGGAGTAAATCTGACACATACAGAAATGAGTTGCATTGATTTGCTGTTATTATTAATCTGTTACCAATTACAGGTCAACTTCGGATTTTCTTTCAGTAGTATGGTCATTATAAAAGTGTTGTTATAGTGGATAACATGTATCCGTATTCTTTTGAGAGTTCTTACGAAATCAGTCTGCTTTGACTCACTTTAATGAGTCGTGTTTCCTGTTTTTATTAATATGTTACCACTTTCGTTCAACTTTGGCTTCTCTTTTAATTGTATAACCTTTATGAATGTACTGTTTCCCATAGATAACACAAATCTTTATTCTTGTTAGTCTTTGTAAGATAACAACTCCTACTTTAACTGTACATAAAAGTAAAATTTTACCCTCCATCCCGGCCGCCTCTCATGTTTATGTTGGCAACAGCAACAAAAATGTAGAAAGTCTTTGCCATGATGTTAGTATTCTTAGAAATCCACACAGAGTGACTTGATTAGTGTTTCGTATAGATGATGAAGTAAATAAATAATGCTGTTCCTGCTCTATGGTTGACAGGTTGTTATATGTACCCCTCATACACTAAGTAAATGTCCAGGTAAAACGAAGATTTCATGACAAAACCTTTTTAGTTGTCACGCCATTGGATAAAGCGAACGTCACCAGATTGACAACACAATCACACTAGGCCGCTAGAACAGTAAGTAAAATTTAACAATACATAACATGTTCTTCTCATAACATGATTTGACAATGTAGGCCTACGTGTTAAATTCAACTATTGCAGGAGTGTTAGCTCAAACCAACTAGTAAAGCTTACAAAATCATACCATGTCTCAAGATCATAATAGTATGTAGTACCCTACGGAAACTTTTTGATGTGTCGTGAGGCAAGATGGCGGCATCAGGCTTCAGTCACAGAGGCAAGTTTGCCAGTGTAGTAATGTAAGTCTGTGGCTGCTGCATAATAAATATGGGGTAGTACAATGAAGAAGCGAAAGTCTGTGACAGAATTAAGTAGCCTTATGTATATGAATACCAACAAACATTGAACATAGTGTTACTGATTTCGCTTTGTGTATTAAATACTTAACGACATTTCTTTGCTTATTTTGGCATGTTTCACCTTTTATATCAAAAACTTTATGAAGAAACATCATTTCGTACAATGACTTTTACTTACATTTGAAATCTTGGTTAGGATAACTGAGTTTATTGACAGAGCTATCCAACAAGGATTCTATTTTTACTGACTGACATCCGAAACCCTAAAAAGCCGTGATACACACAGGCCCTCGTTCAACAACCATTGCGAAGCACGGGCATAAAAGCTAGTAAGATATAAAGTCTCCATGTTGTTTGTTCAGTTTAAAACATCCCCCCTTCTAATTTAATGTCAACAAATATGCTTTATGAATCAAACTTCATATTTAACGTCTATAAATGTTTCAAAGATGGACTCTGCTCATATTTCTACTTATTTTGACATCTCAGAGAAGTTGATGGTATCGTTATCTTCGGTGGTATGACAAATCGTCCCAAGGTTGTTGATATGAATTCAGATAAAACTATGTGATTTTAGATTATTGTAAATTGATTTATTGTTTGTAAACAGTTTATGCAACTTACACAAAACAATGCATCCAGCATGCCTTCCCAATGAAACTAGTGTATAAAGAACTTTCGCAGCAATACTGAGCTTCATATGGGAGCAACAAACGAATTAAGAGCATTCCTGTCCAAGTGGAAGTGATAACTTCCTCTTTTAGCATCTTAATTTGTTTTTAAAGAACATACAAAATTGCAAGAACTGTATGATTTCTCATGATACACCGAAATAATTACATTCGAAACAATACTTTTATGAGTAGGCATTGATATGACGGAAACTAAGTATGAGATGGACCTTTTGAATATCATGTATGCATGTTGTAATCAAAATAAATCATTAATCTGATAAAATAGACGTTTTGTATTGGTCACCAACTTTAATTTAGTAGTATTTGTTGGTAAACGTTTACTTACCATGTTGTGGTGTAATGTGGCATAAGGTGATGTCGACAACAGCCAGAGCCAACCAATCGTAGTGCAAATGGAGACAACCAATCATACATTACCCCGTAACAGATGTTTTGTCCTCATATTAAAGGAATTTTTTTATACAGTTAAAAAAATGTCATCCGACGCTGACAGATCTCAAAGGAATGTCCAGATCTATGTTGTTAATATAACAACAACAAAATCACATATTGCAGACACATGTGTATGTTATTCTGTTTATGTTGTATGAAGATGCATATAGAATAGTGATTTACATTTATGTAAATGAAGTAAATAATTAAGCCGTTCTACTCTACAGTTGATACATTCTTGTATGTATACTTGTCTGTTCAATAAATGAACGTTAATTGTAACCACAACATTTCATAAGAAAATATGTTCGCACTACCTTCACATTCAGTCATAGTCAGCACTAGGTCATTTTGTAGGGTAAGAAAAGCACATTTTGGCGCCCCCATACTCGTCAGAGTACCTTTACTATTTTTACTAAATATGTGTTATGTGACCAAAAGGTAAAAGGCAAAGGATAAAAAAACGTTTAAACGAAACATTTATTTACAAGTCATTATTATTACATGGAATAACAATGATTGTTGATTTGTTACACAGTGTTGAAATCTTTTCAAATTAAAACGAGATTTCCCAGAATTCCCTGGCTTTCAATTTAGAAAATTCGTTCAGTAGCAAATCTGTTTCCATTTCATTCAACCAAATCACCTTCTGCAGCTAGTTAACTCAAGTTCTCTCAGCTTAAAGTTGATCACAAGTATGTCTTTATAAGTTTTAAGTTCAAAAACTTCTTTCGTCACTGGCTTTGGAAAAATGTCCACATAACCACGTTTGGTTATAAAAGCCAAGCCTCTAGTGAGATGTCTTCCAGTGGGTAGCATTGATGAAACAAATGTGCAGTCCTTCAAACAGATCATCTCCGTTCATGTCACAGTCTCCTCCATCATTCAAAACGGTTTGCAGGAGCTGACAGGCTCCGGGCACCCCGGACTTGATATATTGTCACCCTCCATAAAGCTATGTATAGGGAAAGTACGGTCTCCTTTTCCGCACTGCTTGCTGCTATATGCAGCTTGTGATTGGCTGAAATCGAGTCAGATGATTTTTTTACCGCCATCTTGGTCCTATATGTTTCTTGCCTGCCATGAGAAGTCTTCTGAATATTCGTATGTTTGTGTTTGAATAATGCAATGTACTTTATGGTGTTCTTAAGAACACTGTAGTTCTTCCCTCAGATTTCATAAATGTGGGGAGATGAACAGTCTGACTAATGAAAGTCGTCAGAGAAAACTAGGAGCCTAGAACAACCTTCAGTTCTTGTGCTGTGATGATTTCAATTCATAATGTAAATTAATAGATTAAAGATTCACTAGCGAATGGATCACGCAGCAGGTAACTATATATATTTTCAACTCGAATAAATTTGTGAAAAAAAGTACTGCACAATGCCCCGCGGTTAAATTATTCACACGTGATTGGTATTATCTGTAGGTAGTTGCCGGAAAAGCACAAATTTTTGACATGTTACTGAGTGAACTGGATTCTTGTTTAGATATGAAATTAATATACAGCTCCTGAAACAATCTTTTCTCATTTGTTTACAAGTGATAAATGTATGATTACAGGAAACAAAGAATTGAAACAAGGGAGAAAATCAAATGTAATTGGCGTTGTATAGTGACCTTTAATTTCTGTTTTTGGTAAACGACATGTAGTGGGTATTCTCTTGCATTATTCGTAGTTCATGTAAGTATATAATATGCAAGAAAATACTTATCAAAGACATATCCACACTCTCAATTTTTTTTTAATTTACTCTAAGCTCAGAAGTCGACATGTTCACGACTATTGGCTACGGTCCAGGTCAGTCTGAATATAAAGATGAACTCATTAGATCTGGAGCCAAGAACCAAACAGTTTTCTTAAAATCGGATGGCAAGTATTTCAATAGAGCTGCCAAGTCAACATGGACAACCGCATGCACTTCCCGCATCTGTCCGTTGGACATAACACCCTATATCTCGAGAATTAAAAGAGTTATCTTCTGCTCTCAAACTTAAATAAAATCTTGATATCTTACTTACATTTCATCCGCAACTTTGTATGTGCTAAAGCAAACTTACGCAAAGTCTAAGCAATGCGATTTTTAGTCTGCGAGCTCTTCAAAATTTTGCGCAGTAGCTTACTTAATTTGACGTAGCACGCAAACTGTAAGTAATAATGAATAGAAAATCATATTATTATCGAGCGAATATATCACACTATCACTTATGGAAAATTTAATTTTTTCATCGAATAGTTTTCTTAAAATCAGCTGATAAGTATTCTAAGTGCTCAGAACGCTGTGGCGGTCAGCGCCCGTTTCCAACATTGCCACACTATGCCATGTCACAACTAGTAAACTTTAGTCATGTTTGAACCTTTAAAGGACTTTATAAAATGTTACATACCGGGTGATCAAAAAGTCACTATAAATTTGAAAACTTAATCAATCATGGAATAATGTAGATTGAGAGGTAAAATTTGACACACATCCTTGGGATGACATGGGGTTTTATTAGAACCAAAATAAATTTAAAAAAAAAAGAAAAACAGAGTGCAAAAAATGTTCGACAGATAGCATTGGACAGCAAAATGTCAGTGACTGCACATGAAAAATCGTGCATAAAAGGAGCTGTAATGAGAGAGAGAATCAGATGCACCATCAGTCGCAGCATGATGACGCCTTAAAAGCACAGTCATATACTACTAATAATGTGAGGGTAAGCTAAACCTTAATATTTCATACACAATAATGTACGTTCGGTAAACGTAATTAAATTTCTTTTATTACACTTACTTACAGTTTTAAATCTTTGGCCCCAAATATGCCGCCCTTAAAATCTGTCGCCCTAGGCTTCAGCCTACTGGTAAATCTAACACTTATTGAGATTTCTTAGTCGATTCTCTCTTAAGTGGCTTTTTCAGGTGATTCTTTGAGAAGCTGGAGGAGGTAAAGGTAGCGACAGCACCATAGCAGCAGGATAGTTGTTTTAAATACATCACATTCATTGTGACTTTAAAATATTTTGATGCAGTGAAGACTCTAAATATTTTTGTACCAGTGTCGAACTTTAACTCTGGCACAGTAGTGGGAACGTCCTTATGTTTACATTTATGTAATTAGCTGTCAACATAGTCTGGTATTTTTCAGTTAATTTATTTGATTTCTATGTTGTTGCTATAGTCTTCAGTCCACAGCCCAGTTTGATGCAGTTCTATAAACTAACCTACCTTGCGTAAGACTCTTAATCTCTGAATAAGAATGGCAACGTGCATGCCCTTGAACATGCTTACTGTATTTGTCTCTTAGTTTTCCTCTGCGATTTTTACCCCGCACACGTCCCTCCAAGGCTGAACTGACGATTCCTTGATGTCTCAGAATGTGTTCTACCAATCGATCACTTCTTTTAGTCAAGATACGCCAGAAATAATATTAAATATACTTTCACCAGTTCGCTGCTATAATATTTATTTCTTTTATGCTATGGCCATTTCAGCTATATATCATCTTCAGGTTATTTTCTGAATCGTTTGTTTTCCATCCAATATCGTCAATTGTTCTATCATTCCATAAGGTCTGTCCTAAAGCATATAGTTAGGACTGTGTGCGATTTCGGATGAGAGCATAAAGCAGGTAGATAGGACAGGGCAATGTCTCGGTGTGATAGACTTTTGTCACTGCATTTGGTTATCAAGAGTAAATCTTTGGCTTCATGGCGTTTCCTACTGTGGGGTTTCCTACAAGGGTGCCTCCCCACCAACCGCTTCCTGAACAGGGTGTTTGCGAACAGAACCTCTCCCACTGCTTACCTTGACGGCGAGTGTTCATTAGAGACGAGTCTATCGTCAGGCGTGCCCCAGGGGAGTGTGATAGGACCGCTATTATTTTCTATCTATATAAATGATCTGATGGGCAGAGTAACTTGTAATTTGCGGCAGTTTGCTGATGATGCCGTGGTCTATGGGAGGGTGTCGTCTTTAATTGACTGTAGTAGCATACAGGATGACTTAGACAAAATTTCTAGTTGGTGCGAAGAATGGCAGCTAGCTCTCAATGTAGAAAAATGTAAGGTGATGCGGATGAGTAGGAAAAACAACGCCATAATGTTCGAATACAGCATTAGTAGTGAGCTTCTTGAAGCTGTCGCGTCGTTCAAATATCTAGAAGTAACATTGCAGAGCGATATGAAATGGAACAAAAATGTAAGGACAGTTGTGTGTAAGGCGCACAGCCGACTTCGGTTTATTGGAAGCATTTTGGGAAGATTTACTTCATCTGTAAAGGAGACCGCGTATAAAACGCTTGTACGATGGCGTCTTGAGTATTGCTCAAGTGTTTGGGACCCGCAGCAGATCAGTTTAAAGGAAGACGTAGAAGCAGTTCAGAGGCGAGCAGCCAGGTTTGTTACTGGTAGGTTCGACCAATGTGCGAATGTCACGGAAATGCTCCGAGGACTCAATTGTGGATCGCTGGAGGAAAGACGACGTTCTTTTCGAGAAATTCTGTTGAGGAAATTTAGAGGTTCGGAATTTGAAGCTTAGTGTAGTACGATCTTCCTGCCGTCTACTTACATTTCGCGTAGTGATCACAAAGACAAGATAAGAGAAATTAGGGCTCGTACGGAGTCATAAAGGCATTCTTTTTTTCCTCGTTCTATTTGGGAGTGGAGTAGGAAAGGAAATGCCTAGTAGCGGTACAGTGTACCCTCCGCCATCCGCATTACGGTGGATTGCGGAGTATGTATGTAGATGTAGAAAATGATAACCAATGTGGGACTTAACATCCGTCTTGCGTTTGAAACTCTCGGAGAACTCCTGTGCGTGGAGGTAGGGGGTAGGAGAGGGAACGGCAAGGGACCAGTAGGAAACTCCACGGTAGGAAACCGCACGACACCAAATCTTTTGGGAGACTGAGGTAAGGGAGTGTCACAAAGAGTAGGCAAAGGAGTGGGGTGCTTTGTTAGGACAGGTTTCGATGGCTATCTGTGGATGTAATGAAGTAAATCATAAGCGTGTTTTAGAGGCTACTGTGTATTACTTGTTTACCGGTATTTACAGCATGTGCGGTTGCGATCTTGTGAACTACTGTTTGGTCAGCTAGGTTATATATATATATATATATATATATATATATATATACTCTTCAAATCATATTTAAGTATCTGGCAGAGAGTTCATTAACCACTTTCAGAACATTTCTCTACCGTTTCATTCTCTAATAGCGCGCGGGAAGAAAGGACACCTAAATCGTTCCGTTTTCGATCTGATTTCTCTTATTTAATTGGGATGGTCATTTCTCCCTATGTAGGTGGGTTCTAGCAAAATATTTTCACATACAGAAGTAAAAGTCGGTGATTGAAATTTCGCAAATAGAACTGGCCCCAACGAATGACGTCGTTCTTTTAATGATTTCCACCTCAAATAGTGCAACATTTCCGTCACGCTTTCCCCCTATAACGTGATAAAACAAAACGAGCTGCCCTTCTCTGAAACTTCTCAAAGTCTTCCGTCAGTCCCACCAGTACTCCAAGAGAGGACGCACAAATGTGATCTAGTCTGGTGGAGCTCTTGCATCTTCAAAGCGGTCTGCCAATGAAACGTAACCTTTGGTTCGCCTTCCCCACAATATTTTATATGTGTTCTTTCCAGTAAGCTGTTCGCAATTGTAACTCCTAGGTATCTGGTTGAATTTACGACCTTAAGGTTTGACTGATTTATCGTGTAATCGAAGTTCAGCGGATTTCTTTTAGTGGTCATATGTATTACTTAACACTTTTCATTATTTAGTGAATTTTCGCACCATGTAGAAATTTTGTGTAAATCGCTTTGCAGTTGCTTTTGATCCTTTGTTGACTTAACTAACCGATAAACGACAGCAACATCCGCGAACAGTCTAAGAGAGCTATTCAGATTGTCTCCAAAATCGTTTATAGACACAAGGGAGAGAAGGGGACCTATAACGCTTTCATGGAGAACGCCAGATATCACTTCTGTTTTACTCGACGACTTTCAGTCAATTACTACGAACTGTGTCCTTTCTGACAGGAAATCGTGTATCCACTCGCACAATTGGAGCGATGTTCCATAAGCATAGGTTGATGAATGTCGTAAGACATAATGAATCTCATTATGCTTAGGCATGGTTGGGTTAATGGTGAATTATGAGCTATTCTTGATAGCTGTGCTGTGGCGTTTCGACTTAGGACACCTGAACACTGACTAACAATAAGATATAAAATAATTCTCATTTATTCGAGATCTGATGTTATTAAATGTGTCTTGAAGTATTAGCAGTGTGCTTTATTACTAACTGCCAACAGTATCAGGTGGGAGATGTTATAAACAACCCAGTGCTGCGTGTGTTGGACGTGAATGTGCGACAAATAATTTAAAATTTGCACACATGGATTTGGCGTTTATGTTATTATGCCAGATGGTGAAGCAACATAATTCTATGCAACTTTATAGTTCCACTGTCGCGTTTTATTAACAACAGTAGGCCTAACTGGTTGGAGATGTGTTAAACAACCCAGTGCTGTGTGTGCTGAATGTGGCAATGCATCGAATAGTTAAAAGTTGTGGTTAGGGATTCGGCGATTTTTTTATTTTTTTTTTGTTCTGATGAGATGTCGTGCTGAGCAGGCTGTACCAACCTTTGCTAAGGTCACACGCATCACATCAGTTCTGCAGCAGCAGGAGTAGTATGAAAAGGGCCAGCCTTGCTTTGCTACATGGGAGTCGCTGCAGACTTGTGTTTTCCAAACGAATTACATAAGCAGATAGTGCAGTGAGCAGGTAGTGCAATACAACAACATCAAGACTTACCAAAAGCAATGGCATGGAGAGCCAAATGAAGGTTGGAAGCGGGACAGAGGAAGGTGGCAGCAGCTATTGAAGTATCCCAAAGTGTAATTTCCAGGACCTGGACGCGATTTCTGACAACAGGAACCGTTAAAAGAAGTCAAGGCCAAGGTCTTTCACAGGTAACATCAGCAAGAGATAACCGTTATCTCCGGTTAACAGCCCATCAAGGCAGGAGACTGAATGCAATCAGGTGCAACGCGACCTCCTGAAAGCAAGACGATGCGCAATATCAACACAAACAGTTCGAAATCGCCTTCGGGAAAGTGACCTCTACGCACGGAGTACTATGGCGTGTGTCCCATTAAACACCGTTTGTCCGGCTGAAATTGGATGGCGGAACATCAGGACTGGAGACGTAGCGAATGGCGCTAGGTTCTGTTCACAGACGAGTCAAGATGATGTGTTCAGCCTGACAATCGTCGTTCCCTCATTTGGAGAGAACGTGGAGTTCAGAACAATCCTGCTTATTGGCATGTGGTGAATGAATGGTGTGGGCAGGAGTCAGTATTGGCGGACGTACGGACCTCTCCGTCGCAATTTACCTGTCGTAGCCTTGACTACATAAGAATGCCACAGGACGTCAGATATCTAAATTCTCACGCCTATCTGACAAACCGTCACTGGAGGACCCACAAGACATCAAGCAGTTACAGTTCTGAAAAAGGGACTTAACTTTGCTACCACTCCTAAATTCACACAGGTAGTGGACATCATCAGCACTTTTGAGCAGGCTGCAAAACGACTACCACCTGAAGTAGCTGAAGGAGTTCATTGGGAAACCTGCCATGCTCTGACGATTGACAACAATCTCGGGGCACTGTCTCAGGTCTCAAATGGCCGCTCTCTCGTTACCGGGAGTAGCCGAGCGGACTGGAGCGCTATGTTATCACTCGCGCGGTCTCCCGCGTCGGTTGTTCGAATCCTCCCTCGGACATGGATGTGCTTGTTGTCCTTAGATTAGTTGAACTTAGTTTAAGTAGTTTGTAAGACTAGGGACTGATGACCAACGTAGTTTGGTCCCATAGGATTACAAACATTTGAACATTTGACCTTATTACCGCGGTACTGAAACAGTCTGTGTGATCCTTCAAGTTAAATGATGAATTGGTGTCATTCACCGTGGGATCTGACTTACTAGGCACGTAAACTATGAAATTATTTCTTGTTGATTCTGAGCAACACGCTGTAAAATTTGTGCATCTATCTGATCGCATTATGTATTGTGTACTTATTTCTTTCTTTCAGTTATTGCGCGTGGATTTAATTGAATGTAAAGTGCTCTGAGTATTAGAAACACAAATCAAATTACGTGCAAACACAGGTAGATTGTCTCCATGACGTACAATCCGTTCAAACGTCCTAGAGCATTGAAAGTCGTAGGACAAGAGCGTTGCTCCCAACAACTTCGGGACGAGCATGAGGCAATATTTACATAATCATGACACCCGTAATTAGAAGAGCATTGAAAACCACGCCGTCGTCTGACTGTAACACTAGACAGTTTTCCGATGGTTGTACTAAAAATGTTTAACTCGCTGCCTCAAGAAGTGCAACCTCTGCCACCTTGACCAGTAAAAAGGAAAATTGCACAGGACCTGAACGAGTACCCATCATGCCCGATTGGTGAATTTTTCAGTAGTAACGAAAGAAACTGGATAAAATAATGATGTTTATGTTGAATATGTTCAAACTGTAAACATTTTATATATCCTGCTCTAAACAATTATGGGATCAGTTGATATATCATACATAATACAAATATAACAATGTATTTTGTTCAGATACTGGTTACAATTGTAAGTTGTGTGTGATACAGTACGATATTTTGTTGTCTCAACTACTCACTTGAAGTCTATATGGCGTTTACTTAGAATGAGGCACAATGGGCGACCATAATAGTGAAAAAAAAATCATTCTTGTTGCCCTCTAATATGGTGTGTGACCACCTCGGATGACAGTTTCGTGGCATGGACAGTGTGAAGTTATCAATCAGCTCTTGAGCGATATTTGGCCATTCTTCCATGAGTGCAATACCCAGCTCAGCTACCATTGTGGGAGGTGCTATTCCGGCTGCATCCCAGACATGCTCAATCGGGCTAAGTTCAGTGAACAAGCTGGCCACTCCATTCCTTAAATTCCCTCAGCTTTTAGCATGTTGTTCAATAGCGCAGCTCTTCCGGGACGATCGTAATCGGCAACCACAATGTTTGTATAGTCTATGGGACTTAACTACGGGGTTATCAGTCCCTAAACTTACAAACTACTTATGAACTAACTAAGACTAAGGACGGCACAAATATCCATGCCCGAGGGGGGATTCGAACACCTGACCGTAGTGGCCGTGCAGACCGTGACTGGAGCGCCTCAGACCCCGCGGCCACCGCGGCCGGCATAAAGGGACCCCTATCCTGCGGCGAAAGGTCGAAGGGTCTCGTATTTATACCCCTGTGCAGTCAAAGCATCATTCTGAATGACATAGAGGTTCGTATGTCCGCCAATACTGACTCCTGCCCACACAATTCGTCCACCACCATTATATGATGATGTTTATTGCAAATAAGCAGGACTGTTACAAGTTCCACATTCTCTCCATATGAGGGAACGACGATTGTCCGGCTGAACACATCATCTTGACTCATCTATGAACAGAACCCGTCGCCATTCGCTACGACTCCAATCCTGATGTTCGTCCATCCAGTTTCTGCAGGACAAATGGTGTCGTGTTTTATTGGGACATGCACCATAGGACTCTGTGCGTAGAGGCAACATTCCCAAAGGCGATTTCGGACTGTTTGTGTTGATATTGCGCGTCGAGCTGCTTTCATTGGATTGCATCTGATTGCATTCAGCCTCCGGTCTTGATGGGCTGTTGACTGGAGGTAACGGTCATCCCTTGCTGATGTTACCCGTGAACGACCTTGCCCTTGACTTCTTTTAACAGTTTCTGCTATCAAAAAAGGCGTCCAGATCCTGAAAAATTACACTTTGGGATACTCCAATATCTGCTGCCACAGACACAGAGGAACTCTGTGACTGTCCCGCTTCCAACCTTCCTATGGCTGTCCATGCCATAGGTTTGGGTAAGTCATGTCGTTGTTGCATTGCACTAACTCCTAACTATCTGAACCCAGCTGCTTATGGAAGGAAACTTAGGGTTTAACGTCCCGTCGACAGCTTGGTTATTAGAGACGGAGCTAACATTTGGAGTTTTGGGTAAGGATGGTGAAGGAAATCGGCCATGCCCTTTTGGAAGGAACCATTCCAGAATTTGCCTGGAGTGATTTAGGGACATCACGGAAAAACTAAATCTGGGTGGCCGGAGGTAGGTTTGAACCAACGTCCTCCAAAATGCGAGTCCAGTGCGTTACCACTGCACCACCTCAATCGGTCAGCTGCTTATTAATTCGTTTGGTAGAATAAACACCAGTCAACACCAACTACCTCTGCAGCAAATTCCTGTTATTACCACTAGCCCGGTTGTCGTAATGTTGTTGTCTCTACACCGTAGCACCGACAGAAAGACGTCGAACCATTTTAGTTCATTCTGCCGATGACAATACTTCAGAACCTAGATATCTTAACTGATCCTCTAATTCTTTGACCAGTGTATGCGCAGTGGCGGACTAAGGCTGTCGGAGACTCGGGACGGCAACAGAACAAAATGAGGCCCCCTGTCCACCTGGAAATATATGTATTACTATAAAAAAAAGTAACTTTCGAGATTTGGAGGCCCCCCAGGACGAGAGCAACGGACCAGTCTTCGAAAAATAGCTTCCGAGATTTTGAGGCCCCAGAACGAGAGGCCAAGGGCACAAAAAAAAAAAAAAAAAAAAAAAAAAAACGCACTGACGTGTTTTACGCCCCACTTTAGATTTGTAGTTTTGTAAGATTTTGCAAACTTTTGGACCAAAATAATAATCTAAATAATAAAAAATGAATTAATAACAGTGTCTGAAACCCTTTTAGGAAAAAAAATGTAGTGGCCGGTTACGAACCACTGACCTTCAACGTCACAGCTCAACGCATTTCCCACAACGTTACAGCTAATACTTGGGAGTTATGTTCTTTAATCTCACACTATTGATGGCCGTTGTTAACTGATGCTAATATGGCATTTGTAGACACTAGATTATCCTTTATCGTTCGAAGAACGACGTGTTTTTGTTAATTCTTCAGTGCGCCATTGCTTTGAAATGACAACGTGTAAGTTACAATAAGAAAATCATCAAATACGCAACGCAAGATGGCGTATGCCACAGAGTTCTGGGCGAGAAATGTCACGTGACATCTGCAAACGGCTGGTTTTCGTTCATTCAATGGAGGGTGTCAAAACTCCGTTATTTTTGCAAATATCTCTCAAACGATACGAGATATGAAAAAAAAAAAAAAAATAAAAAATAAATAAAATAAAATAAAAACATAAGGGAACAAAGTTGTAGAGAATTTTCTCCTCTACACATTCATTTATTCAATATTCGCGTCAGATGAATGGTTTATTTGCAATTAAAATTACACTACAAACGGATTTTTTCGTATTACTAACGTTTCTTATCCTAAATATTTCAAAAAGCGAGGTTATGGTCTCTAGTAGCCAACAATTATGTCTGTAAAATTTGGTGCCGATCGGTTGAACGGCTAGACCTTCAAAGTAGAAACACGTTACAGCCAGACATATCGACAAATCGCCGTTATTTTTGTAAATACAGTGAAACTTTCCTTAACTGACACTCCCCAATAGCGGACTCCTCTCAATAGCGGACATTTTAAAATTCCCCTGCAAAACAACAGTAGCCTTTACGCTAAAATTATTCCGAAAACCGGACATTCGCAATAACGGACAAGGACACTGTAATATGTACCCCAATAAAGGGCAAAACTTCTAAATAACGGACAGCGTGAAAGAAAGTGACGGTTTTAAATTAAACGACAACAATCATTTGAACGTTTTGTAAGTTAAAGTTGCATACAGTTCTGTTTCTGGCTTGACATGGAAACGGTTAAAGCTGGAATGAAAGATCGAGTTCATCGATGTCTACGAGAAGGAAAAGGTCAGTGTTAAAGATATGGCCACGAGGTTTGCTTTCGGAAAAACACAGGTCAGTGACTTTTAAGAAACAAAACGGACATCCTAAAGTTGTAGTCTGGAAATGATAACCTTGTAAGTTAACGCACTTTTCCCAACACACCAGACTTAAAAGTAGACAGTTTGACTTGAATGGTTCTGCCGTGCTCGCAGCAACAATTTGCCAGTTTCAGGTCCTCAAAAAGCGTAAAAAAGCGATGAGTTTTTTATAAGCAGATTGAAGGAAAGGAACAAGAATTCCTCGGAAATTTGGCTGGCTACATGTCTTCAAGAAGCGGCGTGCCATTCGCTCCTTTTGCGATCATACTCCGTGGTACAGACGCAATTCGGTGTGGTTTCACGCGTGAAAACAGGGGGCTTCGGTCTAGCCGAGATTTTAGTTATCCGAACCGACCGCCATCCCGATCATTTCGGATAAATGGTAGTTTACCGTTTTGTATTTATCCTTTTCTTAACATCGGACGCTTCTTAAAGGCGGACAAATTTATTTTCCCCATTAGTGTCCGTTATTCAGAAGTTTTACTGTATCTCTGTAACGATGCAAGATATGAAAAAAAAAAAAAAAACATAATCGAGTGAAGTTGTAGAGAATTTTCTCCTCTACCAATTAGGCTATTCAATTTTAGTGTCAGATGAACGGTTCGTTTGCAATTACAATTATATTACAAACGGCTTTTTTTGGTATTACTACCGTATTTTTGGTCCGAAAAATTTGAAAAAGGGAGGTTCTGGTCTCTGGCGGCCCACAATTATGTCTGTAAAATTTTGTGCTGATCGGTTGAACAGTTCGTCTTAAAAACAGGGAACACGTTACGGACAGACAGACAGACTGACAGACTGAGCCGGCCGCGGTGGCCGAGGGGACTGAGGCGCGTTAGTCATGGTCTGCACGGCCACTACGGTCGGGGGTTCGAATCCCCCTTCGGGCATGGATATTTGTGCCGTCCTTAGTATTAGGTAGTTCTTTAGTTTAGGGACTGATGACCCCGTAGTTAAGTCCCATAAGATTTACAAACATTTGAACATTTTTGATTTGAGACAGACTGACATCCCAAAATCGCCGTTATTTTTGCAAATATCTCTGAAACGATACGAGATATGAAAAAAAAAAAAAAAAAAAAAAAAAAAAATAAGAGAGCAAAGTTGTAGAGAATATTCTCCTCTACAAATTCGATTATTCAATTTTCGTGTCAGATGAATGGTTAAGCCGTTATTTTCGTTTGAATTTCGAGCTGTCAAAAGACGATCGCAAAGGCCCACTTTTAGTGTTACTACCGTATCCTAAAGTGGGCCAAAAGAAAAAAAAAAAATCTTCTTTCTAGGTATTTGGAGGCTCCCTAAGACGAGAGGCCCAGGGCGGTCCGCCCCTTAGTCCGCCACTGTGTTATGTGTGCTTGTATTTATCTTGACGTAGTATGTCCAGATCTAGTAATAAAAGTAATGATAGTGATAAAGCAACATGAGTCGAATACTGCACTCAGTAACTCAGATGAGCAGTCGAATGGCGTCAGAATCTCGCCGAGGAGGAGTCGTGGCCCCCACGAGTACGAATCAAACCGTCTATGGGCAGCGTTAGTGACTGCTACATCTACATCTACATAGATACTCTGCAAATCAGATTCAAGTGTCTGGAAGAGGGTACATTGACCACTTTCATAACTTTTCTCTACCGTTCCCGTCTCTAATAGCGCGCGGGAAGAAAGAACACCTAAATCGTTCCGTTTTCGATCTGATTTCTCTTATTTTTTTGGGATGGTCATGTCTCCCTAAGTAGGTGGATGCTATTGTGAAATATTTTCACATTCAGAACTAAAAGTCGGTGATTGAAACTTCGCAAACAGATCACGCCGCAATGAATAACGTCTTTCTTTTAATGATTTCCACTCCAATTGGTGCAACATTTCCGTGACGCTTCCCCCCCCCCCCTAACGTGATAGAACAAAACGAGCTGACCTTCTCTGAACCTTCTCAATGTCTTCCGTCAGTCCCACCTGGTGAGGGTCCCACAAGGGGCAACAGTACTCCAGGAGAGGACGCACAAGTGTGATGTAGCCAGTCTCTTTGGTGGAGCTGGTGCATCTTCGAAGCGTTCTGCCGATGAAACGTAACCTTTGGTTCGCCTTCCCCACAATATTTTCTATGTGTTCTCTCCAGTCAAAGTTGTTCGTAATTGTAACTCCTTGGTATCTGGTAGAATCTACGACCTTAAGGTTTGACTGATTTATCGCGTAATTGAAGTTCAACGGATTTCTTTTAGTGGTCTTGTGTATTACTTCACGTTTTTCTTTATTTAGTGTCAATTGCCAATTTTCGAACCATGCAGAAATTTTGTCTAAATCGCTTTGCAGTTGCTTTTGATCCTCTGTTGACTTCACTAACCGATAAACGACAGCATCATCCGCGAACAATCTAAGGGAGCTATTCAGATTGTATCCTAAATCGTTTATAAACACGAGGAAGACTAGAGGACATATAACGCTTCCCTGTGGAACGCCAGATATCACTTCTGGTTTACTCGATGACTTACCGTCAATTACAACGAACTGTGTTCTTTCTGATAGGAAATCGTGAATCCAACCGCACAATTGGGGAGATATTCCATAAGCACGCAATTTCATAAGAAGCCGCTTGTGGGGTACAGTGTCAAAAGCCTTCCTGAAATCCAGAAATATGGAATCGATTTGAGATCCCTTGTCGATGGCACTTAACACTTCATGTGAATAAACAGCAATCCGTGTCTTGCAAGGGTGATACTTTCTGAATCCGCGTTGACTACTGGTTAATAGGTCGTTCTCTTCGAGGTAGTTCATAATATTCGAACCAAAGTATATGTTCCAAACTCCTACTGCAAATCGACGTCAATGAGATAGGCCTGTAATTTTGGGGATCACTCCTGTTGCCTTTCTTGAATATTGGAGTCACTTGGGCAACTTTCCAGTTCCAGCTGGTACGAACGACGACATTTCAAATGCATTTTCCGATGTTGTGGCGTGATGTGACGTTTAGTGTGAATTTGCGTAAAGGAACCCGGAGAAAAGTGAATTCCTCACTAGGGTTCTTTTGCTCGGGTAAACTGACCAGCCTGGTAGTTGAAATTACGACACACCTCAGCGTGAACAGCGAGCGCGGACACAGAGCGACCGTTATCTCTTGCGTCCGCTGCCGCTGGCGTCACGGGGGGTTGACCGCGTGCGGAGGGGAACGGAGCGGCAGTGTACGTAGTCACAGAATAACACATCTGTGTCGTAGCCTACCAAACCGGCACCGTGTCCAGGGTGAGAGGTCGCGAAATGACGCGCATCTATATCTAAATTCCGCAATATTCTCTTTGGACGACATTTGTAGATAAACATTTTTGTCAGTGCGACATCTTTCGAAATCCCCTTATCCCGTTTTCAGGTACTGAAGCCGCGGTGGAATGGTGTAGCGGTTATACCAATGTATAACGTGACACATCGAAACCGGAATATCGTTGAATGGAAGCGTCGGCGTTCATACGAAGGAGGGTTCAATACAGGGAGACAACTTGCATGCGAAAAAGTGAAGCCAGCACTTCGTCTAAATACAGCTGTATATTGAAACATTTATATACTATTTAAGTAATTACATTTCGTTTCTACAACTTTCCAACATAATACTCATCTTTTGAACATTGCGATGTATGGGGGTTCTGCTCGCTGCAACATTATTCTCCTGGGGCGTCGTGGTAGAAATAAATATATGTATAATTTTTCATTTCTTCTTTAATTGCAGACAAACTTCTTCTTCGCCAAAACAATACAAATTCTACTTCCATTTCAAAACACAAACTGACATAGCTTCCAGTGCACTTCAGAAAAGCCAAAAGTCGAACTCCCCACGCAAGGCGGTGAGGCAAATATATAACATCGGCAATAATGACCTTACATTATGCATTGTTCATAACAATTGAATATACTAATTTACAATTAACAAACACAGAAAGAAAACATTTCATGTACACAAAAATAATCACAATATAAAATGAAAACTGTACATACAATAATTTTAGATCGCACCTATCTTTTTAAGTTTTAATCACGCTACTTTTTGTTTGTAACTTCACACGCAACATGTATAACTATTGAACCACACGGTTCCGGATCCGACGCAGACGGTATCGAAGGATGACATTGAGATGAGAGGATCAGGCAGACGGTATCGTACGATAACATTGAGATGAGGGGGTCAGCAGTATCGTTACAATATGTTCAGCTCATTTTCACTAAGTAGATATTGATTGACCATCTTTGTCCTGTGTTTGAATATGAGACGGTGTAGTGCCTTGTATTTTCCCGTCATTTTCGGCATACATGCACTCTTACCCTGTTTGAGTGAGTTGGAAAATTGTTTGCGGTTTTGTGGAGAATTCTGTTTGCTGGCTACTGAGCGGCCAAGGGTATATATAAGAACCTGTCAACCACTGAGTAGTAACAGCATCAATTATTTACTTCATGATCAGCACCAAAAGTATTCTTGTAATTCTGTAGGATTCAGCTAATATTATTTGATAACCGAATCCTATAGAAACACGGGAATACATTTTTGCGTTGACCATGAAGTAAATAATTAATGCTGTTCCTGCTCTATGGATGACAAGTTCTTGTATGTAACCTTCTCCGACAAGTAAATTAGTTACTCTCGTTCTCTTCCTGCACCTGCAAACATAACTGGAAGCGGTAATCATAGCTCTTAGTTTTCCGCACAAGTCCCTCGCACTGTTCCTCGCCACAGGCTACGAAATTTGTCACTTCGTCTGTAGAAAGCAAATCGAATTCCCTACAAAACGGCAAACAATTTCCCAACTCAGCAAACAGGGAATTAATTCGCACAAAGTAACATTTTCAATTAGTGCACTAAACGAAACAGTAGACAGCTTTGATACGGTCCAATACTTACGGAACGCTTAATACCTAAACATCGTTTTAGTTTATGATGCACATATAACTTGGAAAATTTGTTAATCTTACGTGTTTCCAGAATTTCCTTTAATTGAGTCTTCCAATGTTTTCTCTGAATCCATTCTTCACTTTTTCGGTGTATTTGTTTAAGTTTGAGAACAAGTACGCGCCAAAAGCACTTAGCTCAGTGGTAAATAAAACCTATTTCGGTAGGTCGCTTCAGGTTGTGGTGAGTCACGTAATACGTTACTACGATGCTCAATCCGATATTCCTGCTACCTGGTGGAGCGCTCTAAGGCGCCGGTGCGGAGTGTGCGGTTGCTCGCCGTCGGAGGTTCGAGTTCTCTCTCGGGCATGGATATGTGTGTGTGTGTGTGTGTGATTTGTCCTCAGGTTAAGTAGTTTCTAAGCCTGGGGACTGATTACCAGAGCAGTTAAGTCCCATAGATTTACAAACATTTGAATTCATCTACTAACTATAAGGAAGCACAGATTTAAATATGACACACAATTTCGATGATTCACGAGCCAATATGCAATTCACAGAATGACGTTGGCTACCTTACAAAAAAATAGACATTAGGCAACGTTATAAATAAGATACGAGGGTTATCGCGGAGCTAAGGTTACAATGCGTGTACCGGGTGATCAAAAAGTCAGTATAAATCTGAAAACTTAGTAAATCACGACGTAATGTAGATAGAGAGGTAAAAATTGACACATTGCCTTTATTGTTGCTGCCATAAGAGGCGAAAGTCGGCACTAGCTGAAAAATATTCATTATTTACAAGTGCTACCAATGTTACAAGGCTCCTTGACTTGAAGTGTTGTTGTACCGATAGTTCGGGTAACGGTTCCAGCACTGCTTGATAATAAATTTAGTTGAGTGGAGCACACCACAGAACTGCAGAAACAACTCAACAAATCTGTATTTTCAATACGAGTATTATCAGATATATGAGACATAAAAATAACAAAGCTTGCATACTTTGCTTACTTTCATTTCATAGTCTCATATGGTATAATATTTTGGGGTATCTCTTCAAGTCAGTCAAAAGTCTTCACAGTCCAAAAGCGTGTTATACGTATTATTTGTGGAGTAAATTCACGGACGTCCTGTAGAAGCCTCTTCAAAGAACTGGGTATATTAACTACACCGATTAGTGTTTGTGGTGACTGTTTTTTGTGTAATTTTTTTTTTTTTTTTTTTTTTTTTTTTTTTTTTTTTTTTTTTACAGTCTGTTCTTGTCAAATTTTTGTAGGCCCTTAAATACATAAACAGATATGAAACACTCGTAGTCAAGAGGTTATTCCCTTTTTCAGTGGTGCAGCCAGGATTTGTTGGGGGGGGGGGGAGGGGGGGGCTAAGTTTTTAAAAATAAAACCTATTGAATTTATAATTTATTAATCGCCTCCTTTCATATGACTGTTAGTTATTTAGATTGAATAGTAGGGCGCTGCACTGTGCCGTCTGGTCAATCTGTCTCTATACCACAAGTCCCCGAAGAATGAACCTAGAATAGACGGATTGCTTGCACCTCTCGCCTATATGGGGGTTATTTAGTCCTTACCTAGAAATATGTCAAAACCATAATTTGGAGTCTTACTAGGGGAGAATCCGCTGGTTGTGGTGTGAATTTTTTTTATCAATGGCATATAAGTATTCTAAGAATATTCTTCTGTTGACAGACCCTTTTACTTTACAAGTTGTCTGTTGGCGTCGTAAGATATCTTACACTGTTTCTGCAGTGTTATCGATGTGCGCTAATGCATCTGTATTCGACGATATGATCACTTAAAATAAGATACATTATGCATTCTACAAGGTTAAACTAACTTGATCTGGATGGTTAATAATACAATAGAGTGTTGCTACTGTGGATAATTTCTGTATGGTGGGAGTGGTGTATACGATATATGTAATAAGAGCTGGATAGCGATGACATGGGTATGTCTCTTCGTTGCGTGTTTTTATCGGGTTCTCTGAGGTAATGTTGTGTGATCGTTAACGTATGCATCACTTTCTATGTGAAAAAAAAAGTCTACGATTGATTTGATTCTGTGGTTAGTACAGCACTAGACCCTAACTAGATGCTTTTATATTCAATTTTTATCAGCTCCGTTTCTTCCTCGAAACCTTGATCTAACTTTCAGAGGATCGATGGGTAAGCTACAACAGAGCTAATGTGTGTTGAACTTACCTGTGAGTCGGGATTTTGATGTGTTGTGAGCGATCTAACTGTCTGATCTATCGACATCTAATCTAAAATCGAAAGATGTGTTGTACCTCTCGCCCTTATGGGTGTTATTTGGTCTTTCGCCTAGAAATATCACTCAAAAGCATAATTTAGAGAACTAGTCGGAGTCATACCAGGACATGATCGTTGGTTGTGGTGTGAATTTTTGTTTTCAGTTGCTTGATTTACCCTAAAAAGAGACAGAGGTCGGTCTGTTGCATTTAAAGTTTTTCGTGCCTTTGCTCGGTGGTGTGTGTAGATGATACTTGCGAATTGTCTGTTGATGTCATAAGTTACCTTATACTGCTTCTGTAGTGTTATCGATGTGCGCTGATGCATCTGTAGTCGACGATATGATTACCTAAAATACGATGCAGTATGTATTCTGCAAGGTTAACCTAACTTGGTCTGGATGGTTAATAATACTGTAGACTGTTTGTTACTATGGATATATTCTGTAAGGTGGGAGTGGTGTATACGATATATGTATTAAGAATTGAATAACGAAGGCAGTGTTCTGTCTCTCCATTTCGTGTTTTTACCGGGTTATCTGAGGTATATTATGTTGTCGTTAACCCGTATGCATCGCCTTCTATCTGGAAAACACAGTCGACGATTGGTTCAATCCTGTGGTTAGTATAGTCCTGACCCTAACTAGAGAGACGTTTATATTCTATTTTGTCAGCTCTGTTTCTTCCTCTATACCCTGATCTAAGATTCATAAGATCGCTTGGTAAGATACATCAAAGCTATTGCATGTTGTACTTCTCTATGTGGGATCTAAATGTCTGATCTATCGATACGATTTCCTCTTAGTTGGAGGAATCGTACAACCTCGCGATGTGTTTGGATTTAAATAGTTATCCAGCTACAATATTACACAAAAGCATAATTCGACGAACATTAATAGAAAAGCAATCGAAGGTTGTGATGTGTATTTCATTGATCTGTGGGTCTATTTACCTTAAACAGAAGTGCGTGTGTTATATTTTTTTCGTAGCCATATGGATTTTTTGCAATGCAGGATGTGAGATATGAAGCTGGTCTAAACTTTACCTTCCGTGCACATAAATTACATATACAAACATTACTTGTTGTTTGCTGTAGAACGTAAGACAAATGGCATTGAGTGTTTTGTGCGAAGATTGGTGGAACTCGTGGTTCTTCGCATAGAATGATCATGCAAAAAGCACACTTTTCGAGTAACATTTGTGTGCCTTATAGGTGTGGTCCGTTTTGTCCTAAAATGGTTAGATGTTGATGTTTTGTGTTGTAAGCCTATGGTTTTGATGTGAAAATCAAGGATCTGTGGGTCGTTTTCTCCTAAAAATGGGTTTCAGTTGGATCTAATGTGTTGTAAGCTGTTTTAGCACAGTATCGTTTTCGCGATGTGGCAATTGAGTTATACGCGTCCTAAGTTTCTTCCCTCTGTGGAAAGAGCCTTTTACTCTTCTGCGTTGTACATAGACCACCCTTACGAGGTGTTTGCTGTAGGCCCTAAGATCTGTAGCAGGGTCAAGTGTGTTGAGGAGCACTCCAACGTCGATGTGAATACCTAAAATATGTAATCGTCTGCATCTGCAACAGCTGTTTGTTGTTAAGACTTATAGCTTTTTGTATAGAACGTTTCAGTTTTACAGGTCTATGGATCCAGGAGAAAATACCGAAAGACGTGTTATGTCTTAGAAGAGTAGTGCTTCGTTTGGTAGAGTATATGTTTAGTTGGTCAGTTTTTGGAGATGTACTTCTGTGCTGTGCTAGTCTACAGCTAAGCAAGAGTTCGTTTAAATCGATGTTTGTGTTACGTTAGTGTAAGGACTGGAGTTTCAATTTACATCGCAATTTAGCGCTCACCCAACTGTTTGTGCATGTGTTTGTCTGTATAAAATAGGTTATCGCTAACTAGCTTTTCATCATGCAAATTATAACGGCTGAGCCGGCCACGGTGGCCGAGGGGACTGAGGCGCTCCAGTCACGGTCTGCAGGGCCTCTACGGTCGGGGGTTCGAATCCCCCCTCGGGTAGGGATATTTATGCCGTCCTTAGGATTAGCTAGTTCATAAGTAGTTTGTAAGTTTAGGGACTGATGACCCCGTAGTTAAGTCCCATAAGCTATACAAACATTTGAACATTTGAATAACGGCTGTTGAAATCAACTCCTACGGTAAATACCTCGTTTGTGTCACCTGTGAGAAAATGATCCATACAAGTGTTACATTATTTGTCGGTAATACGATTGTGTGCGGATGTCCATTTATGATCTTAAGAGGTTAGTTAGAGATGTTCTTTATTGTGTCGATGTTGCATTAAGAGGGATGGTAAAGCTGTGACAGATCGTTCGTTTTTTATTCTTATGGCTGTTGATAGTAGCAACATAATATTCTATCTTCGTAAAATTAGGTCTCGTGCATTCGTAATCTGGTGCTACGATGTATCTTGGCTTAAGCGAAATACCAATTTTTATCTGTTTAGTCGTACGGTTTGCTGCAACATATAGGTCTTCTACCTTTGTGGACTGCATATTGTTATGTGTTAGGGCTGTTGTGTATTTATCTCGTCTTTTAGTGGTGTTTACGAATGGACGCCTCTTGGTAACGTAGCGGTGATGGTAAATTATTGCTGTTCAGTCGAGCAGCATCGATTTCAATAAACCCTATAGTTAGATGATTTAAAGCTAGGTAGCTACCTTCTATGGGGGACGCATTTAATCGTTTGTTTGGTCTCGAAAGGATTGCTCTTGGCGTTTGATAAAATTGTCACGTGTTGTATTAGTTCGAAATGGTATAGACTATTTTGCGACGTTGGTTGTAAGGAATATAGAGCTTGGTGTTGATCTGGATCGTTCCTTGTTAGCTGTTCTCTGTGTGTCAGTCATTTTTACGGTGTAATTGGGTGTGTTATAGATGTTTATTGGGAGTATTGATTTGTTAGAAGGGGGGATACGATGACTGTTTATGCTCGAGTGATTGTTAAACGTACGAGGTATGTGGTCTAGTGACTGATAGAAAACGTTTCAGATATACCGTCCTGTGGAGTATGCAATGCAGAAAGATGCATGATCAATCTGTTAGATGTTCAAGAGGGATCCACCGACGATACAGTTACTGAGATTGTCGCTTGCTAGTAGAAAAGAGCTCGGATGGTTAGATCCTTATGCCATAGATCGGTCGTTGGGTTGGAGATGGTTGTTGTTACAATGAATGTCGCAGTCTAGTTTGGATACAGTTCAAGTTAAAAGTGTTTTAAATACTCTAAAATATGCACTGCAGTGTCTTTTTCCAGTTGTGGATGATGTGTTGCGATAGAGCTCTAAAGAAGTAGATTTAGGATCATGTTCTTGTGGTTGTAAAAACATTTTGAGCTATGTACGTTACGTAGTATTGCCTGTTTGACCATGTGTTAGTGGTGTTTAATTTACGACTGGTGTCACTTAAGTAGCTCAGATGTTTGCGATGGAAAATTATTGCTGATCTTTTTAACTTATACATGTGTAGTAATTCGCCAAGTTCGTCATTGCAAGCCGTCGAGACAAGGCGAAGTCACCATTTCTCATACTTGGTGGCAGCGTTGTGAGAGCACTCGGAATACTAGAGAAACTCGGCAAGGAAACACTGGAGAACATCTCGAGTAAATATGCTAATCATTTGGCTATACCTTATAAAGTGAGGTTAGCCGATGTTAAACTAAATGTTGTAATGGAGGAGCTCCAACCTCCAGTTTCGTGTAGGTGACTTTTATCTCCTGGATTTGGGCATCCCACGCGATTTCACTGGGATTTTTCTTTTTTAACAAACTGGACATGTGCGAGTACCTGGTACCCACCCATTACTTGCGCTTGGAAGGAGGCTGTATAGGGAACAGAAACGTGATTGTGGCAGTTGGAATCGAATGTTAAATGTGATTAACGTCGAATTGCCGAGTAACAATATATATATATATATATATATATATATATATATATATATATATATATATATATATATATATATTTGTCGAATCAAGAGTACTGGGGTAAAAAAAAAAATTACCGGTAATCACCTTGTCGAATTTATAACAGGCGTTTCGGGCTGGAGACTACAATATACACTTACGGACTAGATCGGAAATGAGGATAGCCAATATTTACACAACACAGCCCTATATTGTGTGTAATGCCCTTCCATGTGGCCTTGGCTAACAAATTCCTTAGAGAGCAGTTGTGTTGTTTTTTTGCAAATGGTTTGCTGGGTTAATAAGAACACCGAAAATTGACTGGTGTGTCCGTAAATCTAGTGAACACGTTTGCGGTCTTAAGGGTTAGTGATTGGCACATTGCATTTGCATGGTTATCAGAAAGAAATGTGTAGAAATATGATGATCGATGTATGCGGGCGTTGGGGTGTGATATATAGGTGTTTGTGATCATTGCGTTGCACGTACGCAGTTGTACTGTAACAAGAAAAAAAAAATTGTGGACACACCATGTTCTTTTAACGATCAGGAGTTGCAGTGTGTAGGTTAGCGTTCTAGTTAATAGAGTAGGTATCTTCGTTTGTGGTAGACAGCTACTTGTAATTATCGATTTAAAAAAATACGAGTTACGTTTAGTGGAATGAAAAAATAAAATCACAGGAAAGGAGCTTGATTTGTGTTTGGGGTAATAAATTTTTGTCTGTATTTTGGATTAAGTTGGTTCAATCTTGCTCTACAGAACTTAAAATCTGTTGAATGTGTGTTGCATCGGGAAAGCAAAGTATTACCTTTATGTCCTCTCTGTTAGGGAGGGAGATGTTTGCGGTTCTGTGGTTGTTATAGTAGCGAGTGTCGAGAAAAAAAATAAAATTAAATTAAATTAAAAAAAAATAGTATGGACGGTCGGAAATCGGTAAATTATTTCACGCATTTTTTTATTGTGACTTTTACAATAGGGTTTAAGAACAATTTTAAACATCTTTGGGGTGCTCGATTATCGGTATTTGACCTGTGTCAATTAAATGTGGTAAAGAATCGTTTGCAGTGTTTAACCCGTAACTGGTGAGGTGATAGTTTTGTAACATAACTGGTGAGGTTGGGTTATAGATACCCAATAATTTTCATGGCCCTCATACTTCAATAGTGAAGAAGAAATGAATAGTTTCTACATACATTGCAAAAGTAACTTTTATTGACATCTCTGAACATCTTTTGTCAGCAGAAAATTATTTACAGTGAACAATATAGACAATTTTTCAAATATATGCAAATCCATAACAAATTTTGCATGTCACGAAATACATATATATGCAAATATATAGTAAACCAAATTTGAATATTACAGTATAAAGCAACAATGAACCTTTATAAAAGCACGTTAATTTTTGACAAGTTAATACACACAGAAGAACTGGCAAGCCCTCTCTCTACGCAATCTCGGCAAACAGGAATCGTGAAGGCTCCGCAAATAGGTACCTTGCAGCTGTTACAGACCTTTTTCGTTTTTCTGTCAGAGCCTGGTGGGCACTTCTTACACCTCACTTGTTTTTCCAAGTCTCGTCTGCCTTCACATGGAACTGGTAGCTTGAGAATTCTGCTGATGTTTAGCCGCAATTCACGGGGCAAATGGTCGTTTTGAAGTCGACGATTGAGATGAGGGTTTACGAGTTCCTTGGCAAGATTTTTGATGTATTCCAATCTGGTTATCTCTGGAAATCCACGGTAGATAACACAGGCATTCACAAGGCTAATGTTCATTAGCTTGAAAAATATGGTTAGATAGCTGACGTGGTTATCAATAAGCAGAGTTTCTAGTAATAACGAAGCAAACTCACTGCTTTGATGAGAAATGAATCCAGGCTTATTAGTTATCACGGGAAACCTGCTAGATGTCATACTACCTATAAAATAGCACACGAGAATATTCCAAGAAAGTTCCGCAACTGGTGAGGTTGGGTTAAAAGTACCCAGTAACTTAAAAAAAAAATCGTGTATAAAATGAAACAACTCACCGCTCTGTTGAGTACCGCGCTTGAAGGTATAGTAACCAACAATGATATACTCACGACAATCTGGTAATAATGGGGCTTCAAAGATTTAGCTGGGTATCTGACACCCAACATCACCAGTTATGGGTTAATATTGTAACAGGGTATGGTCGTTAGAGAGATTCCCTTTGTTATATTTAGATTGGTATATGCAAGAAGATGTGTATCGATGGAGCAATTGTGTTATAAAGGAAATAAGAGGTAAAATTATACTATCCGAATTCTCAGAAGCCGCAGAACTGGATATCAAGTTGATTACATGAAAACATGGGCTTCAAAAACTTACCTGTCGAAATACTGGTTGGGAGACAGCGATACATCGATCTAAGGAAATATCTTTGTGCAATAGGGTTTCGTTTAGTTTAAACATATAGAAGGAACAGACTGCTCATTTGTAAATAAAAAAAATGTAGACTTTAAAATTCTATGCAGAAATTGCTTGGAAGAGCAGTCTAGAAGAGCAGGTTGTGTGTTGATTCATTCTCTGTGTTTCTGTCGAGTTTGTGACACTTGCGCGGAGTGACACTTGCGCGGAAAGGGAATTTGTAGACACTTGCGCGGAGACCCGGACGCTGCAGGTAGTGAACAGGGTGTTCCAGAAGTAGGGATACACCACCCCTACTCCTCGCCCTCCAGCCGCTACCTGTGCCGTATTCAGGGAAAGGCCCACCGAGCGAGGTGGAGCTGTAGTAACGGCCCGGAGATATCACAGCCTCATTCAACAGGGAGATAACACGTCATGCAAATATCACTCGATTTACAATACAGCACCATGTGAAGAGGAATGTGATGAAATCGGAATTGAGCGCAACTGTTGCTAACTACAATTTCGGATTTACTGCATTTTGAGTCAGAATTCGCATCTATATTCGCATTTATCCCAAATGCGAATTTTTCCTGTCCCTAGTAATACCTCTAAAAATAAACAGCTGATCAAGGCACTAAAAGCAAGGGCAGATCTTTGGGTGTATTACTACAAATAACTAAAACACAATTTGATCGTGGAATTATATACAATCTCATTATAAAGGTTTTTGTAGGTGGTTTTGAGCAGCTTTTAATTAGGTTAGGAATAGCATTATGAAATATAGACAGCTACACCTTATGTTTATTATGAGATATCGATTTCGGCTAATTTCAGGTCATCGTCAAGTCTCAAAGAACAGGTGTTACTTATGCATTTTTCCAGTGGCACTCATAACCTTTAAGTGTTTACACACGCCGGCCGAGGTGGCCGAGGAGATTAAGGCGCTCCAGTCACGGTCTGCACGGCCACTACGGTCGGGGGTTCGAATCCCCCCTCGGGCATGGATATTTGTGCCGTCCTAGTTCGTAAGTAGTTCATAAGTAGTTTGTAAGTTTAGGGACTGATGACCCCGTAGTTAAGTCCCATAGACTATACAAACATTTGAACATTTTGTTTACACACGAGGTCTAACGTTGTTAGTCGCGTTAGCGATGAAACCAGAACCCAGAATCTTTGCGTCTAAACCACAGACATTGCCGAGGTGGGGTGGCTTGCGTGCCTCAACGATGCAGATAGCCGTACCGTAGGTGCAACCACAGCGGAGGGGTATCTGTGGAGAGGCCAGACAAACGTGTGGTTCCTGAAGAGGGGCAGCAGCCTTTTCAGTAGTTATAGGGGCAACAGTCTGGATGATTGGCTGAGCTGGCCTTGTAACATCAGCTAATGTGGCTTTGCCACACAGCTACTGCGAACGGCTGAAAGCAAGGGGAAACTACAGCCGTTACTTTTCCCGAGGACATGCAGCTCTACTGTATGGAAATATGATGATGGCATCCTCTCGGGTAAAATATTCCGGAGGTAAAATAGTCCCCCATTCGGATCTCCGGGCGGGGACTACTCAGGAGGATGTTGTCATCACGAAAGACAATACTGGCATTCTACGGATCGGAGCGTGGAATGTTAGATCCCTTAATCGGGTAGGAAAATTAGAAAATTTAAAAAGGGAAATGGATAGGTTGAAGTTAGATACAGTGGGGATTAGTGAAGTTCGGTGGCAGGATGAACAGGATTTCTGGTCAGGTGAGTACAGGATTATAAATACAACATCAGTAGGGAGTATCACAGGAGTAGGACTGATAATGAATAAGAAAATAGGAATGCGGGAAACTACTATAAGCAGCACAGCACAGATACAAAGCCAACACCGACAACAGTAGTAAAGGTTTATATGCCAACTAGCTCTGCCGATTATGAGGAGATCGAAGAAATATATGAGGAGCTAAAGGAAATTATTCAGACAGTTAAGGGAGAGGAAAACATAATTGTCATGGGAGACTGGAATTCGGTAGTAGGACAAGGAAGAGAAGGAAAAATAGTAGGTGAATATGGACTGGGCAGGAGGAATGAAAGAGGAAGTCGCCTGGTAGAATTTTTCACGGAACTTGATTTAATCGTAACAAACACGTGGTTTAAGAATCACAACAGAAGGTTGTATACGTGGAAGAGACCAGGAGACACCGGAAGGTATCAGATAGATTTTATAATGGTAAGACATAGGTACCGGAACCAGGTTTTAAACTGTGAGACGTACCTAGTGGCAGATATAGACTCTGACCATAACTTGTTAGTCATGAACTGTAGGCTGAAGCTGAAAAGACTGCAGAAAGGTAGGAAAATAAGGAGATGGGACTTAGATAAATTGAAGGAAAGTGAAGTTCTGAAGAATTTCAGAGGGAGATTTAGGCAACAATTGACAGAAACAGGGGGAAATAAAACAGTAGAAGAGGAATGGGTAGCATTGAGAGATGAAATAGTGAAGGTAGCGGAGGACATAATAGGTAGAAAGGCAAGACCTACTAAAAATCCATGGATATCACAGGAAATACTACAGTTAATTGATGAAAGGAGAAAACATAAAAATGCAGTAAATGAAACAGGCAAAATGGAGTACAGACGACTAAAAAATGAGATTGACAGGAAGTGCAAAATGGCTAAGCAGGAGTGGCTAGAAGCCAAATGCAAATCTGTAGAAGAATGTATAGCAAGGGGAAAAGTAGATACCGCCTACAGGAAAATAAAAGAGACATTTGGGGACAAGAAAAGCAACTCTACGAATATCAAGAACTCAGATGGGAAACCAGTTCTCAGCAAAGAAGGGAAAGCTGAAAGGTGGAAAGAGTACATAGAGCAGCTCTACAAAGGAAATGAACTTAGAGACGATGTTGTAGGAAGGGAAGAGGAAGTAGATCAAGATGAAATAGGAGATACTATACTGAGAGATGAATTTGACAGAGCCTTGAAAGACCTAGGTCGGAACAAGGCCCCAGGAGTAGATAACATACCCTCAGAGCTGCTAAAGTCTCTGGGAGAGCCAGCCATGACAAGACTATTTGAACTGGTGTGTAGGATGTATGAGACAGGCTAAATGCCCTCAGACTTTAAGAAAAATGTAATAATCCCCATTCCAAAGAAATCAGGCGCAGACAGGTGTGAAAATTACAGAACCATCAGTTTGATAAGTCATGGTTGCAAAATTTTAACACGAATTATCTACAGGAGAATGGAAAAGCTGGTAGAAGCTGACCTCGGGGAAGATCAGTTTGGATTCAGGAGGAACGTAGGAACCCGGGAGGCAATACTCACTTTACGTCTTATCTTAGAAGATAGATTAAGGAAAGGCAAACCTACATTTTTAGCTTTTGTACATTTGGAGAAAGCTTTTGACAACATTGACTGGAATACACTCTTTCAAATTCTGAAGTCAGCAGTGGTAAAATACAGGGAAAGGAGAGTTATTTACAACTTGTACAAAAGCCAGACCGCAGTTATTAGACTCGAAGGGCATGAAAGGGAAGCATCAGTTGGGAAGGGAGTAAGACAGGGTTGTAGCCTTTCTCCGATGTTATTCAATTTGTACATCGAGCAGGCAGTGAAGGAAAGCAAGGAAAAAATTGGAATAGGGATTAAAATTCAGGGGGAAGAAATAAAAACATTGCGTTTTGCTGATGACATTGTAATTCTGTCAGAGACAGTTAAGGACCTGGAAGAGCAGTTGAATGGAATGGACAGCGTGTTGAAGAGAGCATATAAAATGAACATTAACAAGAGCAAAACAAAAATAATGGAATGCGGTCTTAGAAAATCAGGTGATGCTGAAGGAATTAGATTAGGTAACGAAACAATGAAGGTGGTAGATGAGTTTTGTTACTTGGGTAGTAAAATAACATGCGATGTTCGCAGTACAGAGGATATACAATGCAGAATCGCAATGGGAAGAAAAGCATTTTTGAAAAAGAGAAATTTGCTAACATCGAATATTAATTTAAGTGTAAGGAAGTCTTTTCTGAAGGCATTTGTGTGGAGTGTTGCCTTGTACGGGAGTGAAACATGGACGATAAGCAGTGCGGACAGGAAGAGGATAGAGGCTTTCGAAATGTGGTGCTACAGAAGAATGCTGAAGATTAGGTGGGTAGATCGCATAACTAATGAAGAGGTACTGAACAGAATTGGTGAGAAAAGGAATTTTTGGCATACCCTGACTAAAAGAAGGGATCGCTTGGTAGGACACATTCTTAGACATCGGGGAATCGTAAATTTAGCATTGGAGGGAAGTGTGTGGGGTAAAAATCGCAGAGGGAGACCAAGAGACGCGTATATTAAGCAGATTCAAGTGGATGTGGGTTGTCGTTCTTATGAGGAGATGAAAAGGCTTGCTCAGGATAGAGTAGGGTGGAGAGCTGCATCAAACCAGTCTCCGGACTGAAGACCATAACAACAACAACAACAAATGATACATATATTGATGTGATGTCTTATTTCGAAAAAACAGACATCACACCAACACTTATATAGCTCTCGGTAAAGTGATACGGTACAATGTCGTTACGTAGCACAGCGCAGCCGACTGGAAATGCAGGAGAAGTGCAAACAACGTTCTCTCCTCAGAGGTATCATTAGGTTCGACGTAAACTTCTACAACATACAGTCTACACGGCGAAGATTACACCAAAAAATTTAACGTTTCGTCTACTTTGGCGATAGCAACCAAATTTTAAAATCCTGTCTACTATGTAATGATGTAGCAACACAAAACGCTTCAAGTCCAAAACTTCACTGATTTTCGAGTTCTGAATTTTTAATATGTTTTTAATGTTATTACAGAAAAAACATATTTGGGACTCTCACTACAATTTTCATATGGCAGAATTTGTAGGTACATTCACAAGACATAAGACAACGGTTGTGTGCATTCATCTCATGAGAAATATCAATCATTTGTTTTCAGTGTTTACTTCAAATTTCTCTTTTAAGTTTCTTTAATTATTAGTACTTAAATGTGGTTATGAAATAAATAAATTACGTGTATATGTGTAGTCTTATGCGGCCAAACTACTTAGATCATTGGTCGCTAGACTTACACACTACTTAATCTTACTTAAAATAACTTAGGCAAAGTACAAACAAACATACCTATGTCCGAGGAAGGACTCGAACCTCCGACCGGACCGGCCGCGCAATTTGTGACACAAATTACATGTTTGATAATATTAATGCATAGAAGTATGAAATCACGTCAAGACTACTTCCTGCAAAAATTTCGACAAAAAAAAGTTGGCACTGAGTTTAGAAAAACAAAATTCTGGTTTATTGGATTTTAACATTTTATCAAAAATTAAATGTTACTACAAGAGATACAGCCATTCAAATTTACGGGCACCATAACGTTTTCCCTTCCTGAGTAAATGAGCTGCATCTTATAGTTTCTACACCTTTTTCTTGAATGTTCTGAATATAAATCTTCACACAGACTTCTTGAGGAGGAGAGTGATACGGATTGTAAACCACTGCCTATTACCTTAGACCTTTTTGACTGTACTGAACAGTATTTCCTCGTATTCCGTAATTTATACAGTTAACAGGCAATGTAATTTATAACCAACTATTGGCTGCCAATTTAGCTTCATTTTTCCTGGAAGTCTTGCAACTTGTTTCTCCCTGTTGGTTTATGCCAAGTTCGGAGTAAAAATCGTTCTATATGACGCTGATGGAAAATAGAATTTATCTTTCGGTGTGACATTCCCTTACACATTCCGTATTTCATATATTTCTTAGATGTATTTGTAATTCGAATACAGCCAAATCGTTTTGGGGTCTAGGAATAAACGCTTTAAGTATGTAAAATACTCATTGACTTATTATTAACGTTTTTTTTTTAATTGAAGGTTTAAGGTTGCATCTCCTATTAAAAAGCATAGTAGCTATTTTTAAAGAGATGGAAGTTGCGTGATAGTGGGGTCAACTACATAGCGGTCAATTACATCAACGTATCTGTGCAGGATGCCTAATATATTTATTGCTTGCGCAGGTGTCTTGATATGCTTAGTGTTCTGAATAATATGCTTTTAGGAGGTATGACTGTGGAAAGTCATAGTCTTGTAGTAGCAGAGACTAACTCTCAAAAACATTATCACTATTAAAATACCTTTTTGTTTACAGGAGGAACACTCAACGGATTAATATGTAGTTAGAACAAGTCACTATATTGCTCTTCAGCTTGCAAAGGGTTGTGCAATTTCACTGATTTTCGTGTTATGTTCACAGTGTGGAAACTTGACAACAGCAATGCTAGACTTCTTGGTGGGCCTGTACCCAGGAAAAGCGATTAGTCGCCCCAAGGGCACCGGGTTCCGCGCAAGTGTCACTCCGCGCAAGTGTTCCAACCCCGTTTCTGTTTGAGTGCAGCCGGGAAGACTGATAACATCGCTTGCAGACCTGTAGTTAGACGCATTCCTTCCAGGTATAACGGCATTTGAGTGGCCGAGTGGCTTTCGCTATGTTCGGTAAAATGCCGTGTGTGTAAGTTGCAGTGTTCGAAATCTGTAGTTTCTATGCAGGCTTTGTCTTGTCCTTGCCGATTTTCGCTATTTCCACCAGTAAATTCGAATTTTATTATAAACAATATGTCTGCTGCTGTTCTTCTTGTGTTACCGAAAGAGTGTTTGACATACAAGTATGTAGTGTTCGTTATATCCCGTTTATTATCTAACGCGTGCTATTTTTAACACGTTCGTCAGGTGTTGCAGACATAGTCTAAAGAAAGAGCGTGTTTGGTGGTATTGTCAATTACCTGTGACAGATGACATTCTTTATTATGTCTTACGTGTAAATTTTTAAGCCATCCGAGTTGTAAATGTACTACGGTCCTAACAGAGTGTATCAAGATGTAGTATACATTTATTTCGCTTATAGACCTAAGGTGGTAGACGAATTCCGAAACGGAACATTTCTTTTCGTAGTCTCAAATGTTTGACTGTGGTTGGAAATACTTTTAAATAATCTGGGCATCGAAAGAGTATTTGTTAAAATGGGAACACAAGTTTGTGGCATTTGTTATCGTTACGTGCGCTATTTTTATTTTTTCATCGGCTGTTGCAAGCATCGGCTGTGCAAAGAGATACATTTATTTTGCCGAGGCACCTTAGGGGGCGATCGATTTCCGAATTGTTTTGGATAGTCCTAAATGTTTGTTTTTAAATAATTGTCCATAAATGTACAACACCTACCCATAGCATTACAGCGAATTTCTTAATGCTGTGTCTGTATTGCGAGTTGTACTTAAGGTTCGATGTATTAACCTGTATGTACTGACGTAATGTTCTAATTAAAACTTAATAACTGGGAGCGGTGGTGGATGGCCTGGCGGCAGGCGGGGCCGATTTGTTTACGAAGCTCTCAGGTACATGTTCGATGTTATTATTCCAGGTAACTGTTCTGTCCAAAGTATGGAATAATTGGCTGCTTTCTTTTTCCATTGTTGGTGGACGTCGATAAGTAATAACTTTTGTACATTCTTTTTTTTTTTTTTTTTTTTTTTAGGGGCGCGGGTTCTAGTCCTTGACCGGGTCGTGCAGAGGCGGCACTCTTTAGGAATGTCGGTGGTGGCAAGGGCGGCGGCGGGTGGTTTGTGGCTGCCATTAAGTTACTATTAAATTGATATGCAAATTTGATGCGGAATGTTCTAATTGTTAAAGCATAAATTAAATTGATATGCTAATTAGGAATAAAACATAACAGGGAGCGGTGACGGATGGCCTGAGGTCAGAGGTGGGGTGGGGGCGGCACTCGCACAAGTTCGATGTTATTCCAGGTAATTATACAGTCCGAAGCACGCAATAATTGACTCCTTTGTTCCGTTGTTGGTGTACGTCAATAAGTAATAACTTTCGTAAAGTTTTTTTTATGGGAGGGGCGCAGGTTCGAGTCCCGGAGCGGGTCGCGAGAAGGCTGCTAAGTAAGGCTGCTAAGTAAGGAGCTATCGCTTCAACTGGATCTTGCAGGCTGCATGGTGATTTCAGGGTGAGCAACCCCATCCGGCTCAGGAGCGTTGTCCTGAACAGATAGCGCCTGAAACCTGTTTGCAAGACGAACCGGGGGAGCCTCACGATCGTTTCCCCGGAATGTCTTGCACTTCCTGCCGGCCGCGGTGGCCGAGGGGACTGAGGCCCTTCAGCCACGGTCTGCACGGCCACTACGGTCGGGGGTTCGAATCCCTCCTCGGGCATGGATATTTGTGCCGTCCTAGTTCGTAAGTAGTTCATAAGTAGTTTGTAAGTTTAGGGACTGATGACCCCGTAGTTAAGTCCCATAAGCTTAACAAACATTTGAACATTTGAACTTCCTGCCACGTACTGGAGCGGAGTTTGTGACACTTGCGAGGAGTGACACTTGCGCGGAAAGGGAATGTGTAGACACTTGCGCGGAGACCCGGACGCTGCAGGTAGTGAACAGGGTGTTCCAGAAGTAGCGATACACCACCTCTACTCCACGCCCTCCAGCCGCTACCTGTGCCGTATTCAGGGAAAAGCCCACCGAGCGAGGTGGAGCAGTAGTAACGGGACGTTCGCTAAAAATAGGGTATATTACAAGATTCACGTCTCTCGCATTCTGGCCCAAAATTAGCATGGGCCTATATTTCGCATTCATTGAAAAATGCGAATTTTTCCGGTACCTACTGTTTACTTCGTACATATTTAAGGGCAGAAAATAAAGTTATCTCCCATTATTTCTGATTAAATAGTGTTTCACACCAAAATACCATTTATGACAATTTCGGATTTACTGCATTTTGAGTCAGAATTCGCACCTATATTCGAATTTATCGCAAATACGAATTTTTCCTGTCCCTAGAATTACCTCTAAAAATAAACAGCTGATCAAGGCACTAAAAGCAAGGGCAGATCTTTAGGTGTATTTCTACAAATAACTAAAACACAATTTGACCGTGGAATTATATACAATATCATTATAAAGGTTTTGAGCAGCTTTTAAATATGTTAGAAACTGCATTATGAAATATAGACAGCTACACCTTATGTTTATTATGAGATATCGATTTCCGCTAATTTGAGGTCATCTTCAAGTCTCAAACAACAGGTGTTACTTATGCATTTTTCCAGTGGCACTCATAACCTTTAACTGTTTACACGCAAGGTCTAACGTTGTTAATCGCGTTAGCGATGAAAAGAGAACCCAGAATCTTTGCGTCTAAATGATACATATATTGGTGTGATGTCTTATTTCGAAAGAACAGACATCACACCAATACATATATAGCTCTCGGTGAAATGGAACGGTATGATGTCGTTACGTACCACAGCACGGCCGACTAGAAACGCAGAAGTGCAAACAACGTTCTCTCCTCAGAGGTATGATTATAATTGGGTTCGGCGTAGACTTCTACAACATACAGTCTACACGGCGAAGATTACACCAAAAAATTTAACTTTTCGTCTACTTTGGCGATAGCAACCATATTTTAGAATCGTGTTTACTATGTAAAGATTTAGCAACAAAAAAACCCTTCAAGTCCATAACTTCACTGGTTTTCGAGTTCTGAATTTTTAATATGTTTTTAATGTTATTATAGAAAAAACAAATTTGGGACTCACACTAAAATTTTCATATGGCAGATTTTGTAGGTACATTCACAAGACATAATTCAACGGTTGTGTGCATTCATCTTATGAGAAATATCAATCATTTGTTTTCAGTGTTTATGTCATATTTCTACATTTAAGTTTCTTTAATTATTAGTACTTAAACGTGGTTATGAAATAAATAAATTACGTGTATATGTGTAGTCTTATGCGGCCAAACTACTTAGGTCATTGGTAGCTAGAGTTACACACTACTTAATCTTACTTAAAATGACTTAGGCAAAATACAAACAAACATAGCCATGTCCGAGGAAGGACTCGAACCTCCGACCGGACCGGCCGCGCAATTTGTGACACAAATTACATGTTTGTTAATATTAATGCATAGAAGTATGAAATCACGTCAAGACTACTCCCTGCAAAAATTTTGACAAAAAAAGTTGGCACTGAGTTTTAAAAAAAAAAAAAAATTCTGGTATATTGGATTTTAACATTTTATCAAAAAATGAATGTTACTTTTTTTTTACTACAAGAGATACAGCCATTCAAATTTACGGGCATCAGAACGTTTGCCCTTCCTGAGTAAATGAGCTGCTTCTAGTAGTTTCAACACCTTTTTCTTGAATGTTCTGAATATAAATCTTCACAGAGACTTCTTGAGGAGGAGAGTGATACGGATATCTGATTGTAAACCATTACCTTAGACCTTTTTGACTGTAGTGAACAGTAATTCCGCGTATTTCGTAATTTATATTTATACAGTTAACAGGCAATGTAATTTATAACCAACTATTGGCTGCCAATTTCGCTTCATTTTTCCTGGCAGTCTTGCAACTTGTTTCTCCCTGTTGGTTTATGCCGAGTTCGGAGTAAAAATGGTTCTATATGACGGTGATGGAAAATAGAATTTATCTTCACCATTTTTCGGTGTGTGACATTCCCTTACACATTCCGTATTTCATATATTTCTTAGATGTATTTGTAATTCGAATACAGCCAAATCGTTTTGGGGTCTATGAATAAACGCTTCAAGTATATAAAATACTCATTGACTTATTATTAACGTTTTTTTAATTGAAGGTTTGAGGTTGCGTCTCCTATTAAAAAGCATAGTCGCTATTTTTAAAGAGATGGAAGTTGCGTGATAGTGGGGTTAACTACATAGCGGTCAATTACATCAACGTATCTGTGCAAGATACCTAATATATTTATTGCTTGCGCATGTGTCTTGATATGCTTAGTGTTCTGAATAATATGCTTTTAGGAGGTATGAGTGTGGAAAGTCATCGTCTTGTAGTAGCAGAGATTGAGTTAATAACTCTCCAAACATTATCACTATTAAAATACCTTTTTGTTTACAGGAGGAACACTCAACGGATTAATATGTAGTTAGAACAAGTTACTATATTGCTCTTCAGCTTTGAAAGGGTTGTGCAATTTCACTGATTTTCGTATTATGTTGACAGTGTGAAAACTTGACCACAGCAGTGCTAGACTTCTTGGTGTGCCTGTACCCAGGGAAAGCCATCAGCCGCCCCAAGGGCCCCGGGTTCCGCGCAAGTGTCACTCCGCGCAAGTGTCACCCCGCGCAAGTGTTCCAACCCCCTGGAGCGAGCTCCCAACCACCCACTCCTGGCGGGGTTCCTACCGCAATGCGAGCAGTATCCAGGGCTTATCGCTGCCTCAGGCCGATCGGTGAACACGCCGGGCATCCGTTCGGTTCCCACGACCGGCCAAAAACGGCGCCCCTCTACCGCAGCCTCAAGCTGTGCAACCGAGGTTAACACAGCTTGAAGACAAGGTAGCAGAATATCTAAGAGAAAAATGTTCGAAGAGAGAAGAAGCCATGTATAGTCATTTATGGAAGATATTATAGTTACGGGTAATTCTTGGGATTTAAAGGGATTTTAGTGTCAAAGTAGAGGGAATCTTGGTGTCTGGCTTGGCAACCCTGTCCGGCTCCCGTCAAGTGCGATATGCGCGCTGCAGTTCGCTACCTACATGATACGGGCATGAACATCGCTGCGGTTCATCGCGAAATTGTTTCAGTTTGTGGGTTGGACATAATTTCAAGGCAGCATGTGACGAAATGGATATGGATTTTTAATTTCGAAAGGACGGAAATTCACGTTGAAGACAGAAGCGGAAGTGGTTTGTCGTGACTGATGATGTGCTGCAGAAAATTGATCGCCGTTCCTCAATTGTTGATTTTTTTTTTTTTTTTTTTTTTTTTTGCAGTTTGTTCAGAAAATTCACGAACTATTTAGTAAAACGTAACTAATTGAGTAAATTTGGGCTGATCATCTTGCTACAGAATGAAAACGACAGTCAATTCAAAACTCGGCAAACAGCGACGATAATCATGGTGTCAGTGTTTGAGGACAGAAAAGAGGTTCTGATATGAAAGACGTGAAACAGTAAATACTGCAAGATATTGTGAGACAACGAGGAAACTTCGCAGAGCCATACAAAACAAACGCGCAGGATGCTGGCAACCGGAATCTGTGTAATTTATGACAACATGCGTCCGGAAAGCGCTCATGTAAGACAAGAGTTATTGACTTTGTTTGGTTGCAATGTTTTAAGTCACCTGTCTCATAGACCCGATCATGTACCCAGCGACTATCATGTTTTCAGCAAATTGAAGGAACACCTTCACAGAAAACTTTTCCGACAGCAACGAGATGAAAATCGAAGTGCAGAACTGACTGAAAAAGGCGGCGGGAGACGTCTGTCCAGTGCTGCCAGAAGTGGGGAATTTTCCTTACACGTAGGTACTTTTAAGCATTAAAATCAGGTAGGGAATTTTCATCCAAACCTCCCCAATGCGTAGGTACTTTGGTAAAATTTTACAATCGCCGACACAGGCCTAGAGGGTAATGTTGGCAGCAGCGGGAATGAAGCCGACCAATTGTGGCAAAGTTTGAACTAGCCAATGATATTTTAGACGGCATAGTTTTTTCTGTTCATAGTAAACAATATTAATTTAAAAACCTAGTTGCAGACACATTAAAATTGATGCGAATTACGATGATGTCAATGTATATCAGTGGAATGGAGAGTCGGTTTGAAAATAATGTTAGAAAATATCAGCACAAGAAAAATTCATTGTTTCCATAAACGAAAGACGTTTTATTACCTTGACTAGACTTATTTATTTACGTCAGGACGATACTAGTAAGTACTTGTAAATGAGAAGATGCTGACAACAAAACGCTAAAACATTTGCGACAGCTAACATTGTAATGAACAAAGCATTAGATATTCGTTGTCAACATAGCATTACTCTTTGAAAATCGAATCATGTAGAGTGACGGACTTCCTTTTTTGTGCTGACTAAACTAAGTAATTACTACTGTTCCTACTCTATGGTTGATAATGTCTCGATGTTTCCTTGTGCAGTCAAAAATCAGTTATCTTCGTGTAACAGTGTACTCGGAATTAGCGGCATATTTGGGGAAACTAATTAATGCTGATCCTCTCTGTGGTTGACAGGTTCTTGATATACCCTTGTCCGATTGATAAATCAGTAATCTTCTTGTAACAGAGCACTCGGAATTCGCGGCATAATCTACACTTCACTCCAATCAGTAACGATCAGTCACTGGAAAAACATATGTAGCAAGTGAAGCATGATGCTAAATATTAATTTTAAAGTTTTTCAAAATTGTAGAATGTCACATTAATCAACTGGTTAACCTCTGCTGGCCGGACACCTGGATTCAGCCGCTCCCAGACCCAGGTGGTAGGGATAAAGTAGGGAAAACGTAGGTACATTTTTGTGTGACTGTAGGTATTTTCTCTCTCTGCCATATGGCAACACTGTGTCTGTGACACAGGAATAAATAAACTTGCCCACTAGTGACAAACTGGATTGAGGTAAATGGTGATTATGTAGAGAAATAATGCAAGGCCTATTCTACAAAGCATGTAAGTTTTGTTAAAACAATGTTTTATACTTCAAAAAGTTCATGTAATCTCACCTTCCGGACTAGCATTGTTCACGCAGCGTAGGGCTGCCTGCCTGCCTGAACATAAACATCTCGTCTAAAAGAATACGTACTGCTGCTACGATGCGCAGTTGTGGACTACGAGACAGCAGCTTTCACATCACAAAGATAATCCTTATGCAACAAAACTGTCAACGCTAACTACGATAATACTATTCTGACAACTAAAAAGTATATGTCTAATGTACCCAATAAAATCAAAGCCATAACATGCAGAATAGTCCCTAAATTGATAAGCAAATACTAAAAACTGACGTCACTAATTAAAAATTGAAGAAAAGGGCATTGCTTTCAAGAGGGTTTTTGCTACAATCTGCCCAGTAATGTGACTAGATGGTTCTTTCTCATTTAGCATGTTGTTGGAAACTTCCTTCAAAGCATTAAAAAATCTCAATTACCTCCAAATTAGACATCAACGATCCTTTGTCCCCACAGTGAATTCCACTCGTGCTATCACTGATGCTACCCAACGAATGTTGTTCGGTATTGAGGTGATTCGTAACCGTTGATAAACCATTCTATTTATTCTTGTGTTCTTTAAATCCGACTTTAAAATTTCTTCCCATTTGCCGCACAAACTTTGTTTCTCAATCCTGACTTCTACCCTAATCATTTATTTCAATCTAGGCATTTCATTTTGTAAATTCCCTTTTCCCCTTCCAGTTCTTCCCTGTTTCAATCTTAGCCTCTGCTCTAGTTTGTTGTCCGTCATAACGGCAATTTATACCTTTCCTGATCCATAATTTCGTCAGTTTATATGCTGTAGAGCTTTATGTTTTTGCGACGTTTTCTCTGTTTGTTGATTTCTACATCCTGTCGTCTCATCCAACCTATATATTAAACATGCGTCATAACCATCTTCTACGGCTATTTACCTAAGCGTTTCCATTTCATTTTTCTCGTTTTCAGGAGTTAGCGGAATGGAGTTAAACCTATGAACCGCACTTTAAAAGAATGCTACTTTATGTTTGTCGGTGTGGCATGCCTTTTTATCAATTATAGCACCTGAAAGTGGGTTTCCTAAAAATTCCGCAAGCCACAGCGTAAGGCGAACCACTGCCGCTTGCTTCTCTCTCCATTCCTGTCACGCGTATAGCTCGAGGGAAAAGCCACTGCCCGTAAGCCTCCGTCTCAACTCCCATCTGATTTTATCCTCATGATGTTTTCGCGATATTTGCGTAGGAGAAACCAATATATTGGTTGACTCTTCGAGAAATGTACGCTGTCGCAATAAATTTATTGGTATATGTGAATACTGTCTGTAAAATTTGTCCGGTATACAGTTAGTAATTGAGTAGCATGTGCGCAGTCAGACGGAAGGTTTTAGGGGTTCAAACCCTTCCCGAAATTTTGATAAAGCTAATCAAATAGGGATACCGTTTTTCAAACTACGAGGAACAGATAATTTGTGCAATGTGCTTATCCTATATTACTATTATTTCAATATTCTCTCATGCTTTAATAATCCTCACGGGACAGAGCAAAAAGCCTTTCGTTTTTTGTGACTGCTTTCTTCAAACTCAGTGTTTTCCTGTTTGTTCAACTGCTCCGTCTTCACATCAAACACCAGTGTTCGCTCACAAACAGACTCCACTATGGACGCGTCCTGAGTGTGCGATTAATGGATCTTGCGGCATGGTATTCATTCTTCATTACACCAAGAAATGGAGCTTTCTCTTTATGTTTCAAGTAAGATTGAGGAAAGCAGCAAAGAAAACGACTTGTTGTAAGCAGGCTGGCTTTAGCTGCAAGAAGTAGACACCATCCGAATTCTATTGACGAACTGCGAACAATTAGGTGCCATAAGGAAAAAGAGAAATCGAAACAACTATAACAGTAGCAATCTCTTTTGGCGATAACCAACAATAAAAGTCGAAAAATTATGCTACGGAAATGCTATTTCATTTTGAGAATAGTTCCGCATTAATGTTGACTTACACCGAGAAGGTTATTTTGTTCCAGATAGGACTTTATGACTGAACTGGAATATGTTCTGAGATCGACCTGGGCGATACAAGACGGGCAGTGATACTAAAACGAGACAGACAGGATAAAAATTTTATAAATTGTTCATCATTTCGAAAATAATCGCTCCAAATGTTGAGATTTATCCCAGTGTGAAGCAAGAGGGCCAGTGACTTCATGGAAGTTTTCGATTGTTTACAGAACCAAGAATAAGCCAGAATTGCATCTGTTCGTCAAAAGCAAATCGACAGCCATGGCTGTCTGTTTTAAGTTCTTTCAATAATAAACACCACGTCAGATTTTTACAGTGTCAATATGTTGAAGACCCTTCCCGAAATCAAATCCTGGCTTCACCTATGTCGAATAGTATAAATTAAATCGATATGCCTGATGCGGTTGATTTACTGCAAGAGCAGCGCAAATATAGTGAGCGGCAACATTATTTTCCTTTCATATTTTTATGGGCGATTTCAAAGAGAAAAAGTTTCGTAAAGATTTGAAGTTAAGTGTAAAGTCACTAAGTTTTCTTATTCTCAGATACTGGAAGACTGAAGTCTGGCCATTAGAACGTCATGTGCTGAACGTCATTTTCAACCGTACATCCATCCATTTGACAAGTAGGCGAATCTTGCCGCCACAACGCTATTTCTAGTAGTGATATGCGTAGAAAGTTTGGTTGAAAATGATCCAGTGGTTTATATAGATATGTGGAATGCACATCCATACATTACTGTCAAAAAGTTAAGTATTATAACATAACCACGAAAATTAAAAGAGACGAACAAGCGGCCAAAGTCACCACAAAAACATTTGCCTATGAACTCTACTTGCTCACTTTGTCCTGTGCTGTGAATGGCGGCGTAACTTAAAGATAAACACAAACAGTACGTGAGACAACCAATGTCTCAGTCGTGTTTGTCCATTCGTAGTCAGCTGAGTAGTGCAGTCTCACTTGATAACGGATATCCACAACAAGACTATTTGGATCTTGTTTTGCAGTGTAGATAACTCAATCGTTTGGGAACAGAGCAGAACAGACCGAAGTCTCAGTGACCTTGGATGTGCCAGGACGTGTCATTTAGAAGCTTCGGTTACATTTCGAGACATGGGTGTTTCGTCGTAGGCCAGTATAAGGTCGACCAAGAATAAACACCCAAAAGCAGGTCATAACAGCTTGACGAAATTTATCTTCAAAACCGTTTGCTAAATATCAGAAGTTGCTGTTCTCTGGGAAATTTGAATACATCTTCAAGACAATTTCCTGCCCCAGGAGTTGCTGTTCCGCATCAGACTATGAATGAGACGCTCAGAAAAAGCACGTCTGTTTGTAAGATATCTAGCTATGTACATCCCGCTCACTCCAGCACGGAGACAGGCCTCTGTGTTGTTGAGTCAGTAACATCAAAATATGGCCATTTATGAATGGAGAAATGTACTCTTCACAAATGACTCGAGCTTCAGTTTGTAATGTGATTCTGAACGCACATCAATATGAAGAGTACCTGGTAGCCGATACAGCCTCAAGAACCTCGTGGGATGAGAGCAGTTTGGTGGTGATGTAGTCATGGTGTGGGGCCATTTGGAACTGCTCAGCAGAGAATACATGAGCCACTGCTAACACATATTAGTCTTTTAAGAGGTGCTGATGGTCCAGACTTCGTTTTTACGACTATAACTTCCAGCAACATCGAACTGCTTTGGTGGATGAATTTTCTGAAGATACAGATATCCATCATATGGACTGGCTAGCAAGGACCCCCAGATCTGAATGCGACAGAACATAGGTACTTCTAGACATCTGCTTCGCTCTTGCTGAGGATTGGAATCGACTGCCAAGACAGCTCTTGCACTACCTTATAGAGAGGAAAGCAATGTCGTTCTGTCGCATGTGTTGCTGTTAGAGTAACCAAATCCCCTATTAACAGGTTGTTTTATCGTATTCAAGATTTGCTAGTTGTGTTATTTTCTTACGAATGTGTAACTTAGCTATCATAACCTTGATAACGTTATGTTTCGGGTTCATTAGTATACCAAATATGTTGTGATTAACCTGTAGCTTGTTCAGTAACCCTTCTGAAATCCCGATGAAGGAATGTCTCATCCTTACATGGTTACGCTAAGCTTTTAGTTACTAGTGTATATCACAAAAATGCGATGAAAATGCATATAAGTAGGTAGTCAAATGATTGATCAGATAATTTTGAAGTGTCGCCGCGTGAGAGTGACCACGTGTTCTAACGCATCATGCTACGGACTGGGCGGTCGCACCTGCCGGAGGTTCGAGTTCTCCCTCAGGCATATGTGTGTGTGTGTGTTGTACTTAGTTTAAGTAGCTCGTAAGTCTAGGGACTATGACCATAGCAATTTGGTCCAAAAGGTTTACAAACATTTGTGTTAAAGGCAATATATACCAAAATACATTGCATGTTTATATACAATACTGTATGGCTTATTGATTTAAAAAGTGTGTGTTTTGTCAGATTGGCCTAATAATTTATGAGATGTGGAAATTTTTCAGGAATCTGTCGTAAAAATGTTGATTTATTTGCAGATCTAGATTTCGACCACTGTGTGGTCATTATCAGTGCTTAAAAACAAAATATTTAAAACATCTCGACCTCCAACATGGAGGTCGAGATGTTTTAAGTATTTTAATTGTTTTTGGAGGTCGAGATGTTTTAAGTATTTTAATTGTTTTTAAGCACTGATAATGACCACACAGTGGTCGAAATCTAGATCTGCAAATAAATAAATATTTTTACGACTGATTGCTGAAAAATTTCCACAAGTCAAATGCAGTCGTGGAGCACAAATTTCACCATGGAATCAAGCCTGATTTATGAGATGTTTCTTTTCTGTCGTGGTTCTATGTAGACATTAATTATCTTGTATGGTAAGAATCTGTTCGTTGGTTTTTATCTTTACAATTTACATGTCTGTGTCTCCTGTGGTAATTTTATTTTGGTATTGGTATAAGTGTTTGCGAAAAGTTGGATCATTTTTCCTGTATGTCCAAGATCTTCGTGCTATTTATTTCATGTCAGATATTCTCCTGGTCTGACCTGTTTACCTCCCAAAACATGTAGTACATTTTAATCGTTACACTCATGATTTCTGATGTACATCTGTTTCTTTTTTTTTTTTTAATTTTATTTTTTTATTTTTATTTATTTATTTATTTATTTTTTAATTCAATCGTTGGTTTGGTCTCGTTGTCTAAATATTATGTGTTTTTCTTGTGTATTTGTAGACGTATGTCACAGTATACCATCTTTTGTTCTAAGTCTATATTTGTGGTTATATGTCATCATATACAATACTTCGTTTTCTTTGTATTTCTCACCCTGATTTGCTCGTATTCTGGTATCCTATATGTTCCAGAGGACACTGACGTGTTGCATGTTTGCTCTTTTCTGTCTCTTGATTTTATTGTTCAGCTATATTACTAAGTTTTCTTTGTGCTTATCGTTTGTGTCTATTTGTTCAAGGGTTTTAATTTCGGTTTGGAACTTGTCTGTTTACCATTAGGCACATCATGTGGTAAAAAAAGTTGCAACACGGATTGGCAAACCATGATCTACAATGTGCTTTGCGGAAGAAGCTGGGAAGCTAACACACCGAAATTCGAAGGAAAAAGACATAGCATATTGTCATATCTCAGTGGGGTAAACTCAAGGCCAGTTCGAGAACGTTTTTCCACAAAGGCAACTTATCATTTGGCATCCCTTCTCCACCTTTCCTTTCTCCCTCTCACTCTATCACCGTCGTTCGTTTTTGCTGCTAATTGTGATGCGGTACGCACTGTATAACAAATATTTGACTCTTCTCTCAGATTAGCGCTCCAATTGGCTGTTACGAAGGCTATTGAATAAAGAATGATCATAATTTTTACGACCATAATTTCCCGCGCTAAAATTTAATCTTATGCTATTCTTGTTGGCTTAATGTGAAACAATCATGCCTTAGTAGTTTCGACTCCCGGTCCCCGCCTGTGAGAGACAGACAAGTTCAGACTTCAGACACGTTCAGTACCGCTTCAATGTTACAGGAGGCATATGGAGAGTCTGTTCTTTCCTACAGCACAGCTCGAAGGTGGTTTAAAGTGTTTACAGAGGGGACAGTAAAATGTAGACTTTCTCGACCGGAAATGTCATATCCATTAAAATTATCCGGGCTGTTATGCCGTGGTCGGTTGTATTTGTTGTCAAAACCCAACGTTTCGTTCCCGTCAGAGGAGGACATCTTCAGGGGGGCCTGTAGGATTGCAGGTCCAACACACACAGTGGCTCGCTGCTGACTGCCGCTAAGTTCGGTGTCCGCGTGTTCCCACGCCGACGCGTGACGTCACATGTTTTGAAAACGTCAGTGCCACTGGCCGTCGTCTGCTGCCGCCGATCGCGTTGCCATCACACTGTAGTGGACGGGTGGTACATCTCTTCTTCAGCACCGGCATCCATATACCGTTTAGTTTCATGCGCTCTACCTTACGACTGAAACTATTGAGATGTTTGGCGATTTCAATTGCCTCCTGTAGAGACTTTCATAGTATCCGCTTGTGGACGCTAGTACTTGCGTCTCGTCGAAGCGAATGTGGTGGTTACCTGGCTAGAAAGCATGCTCAGCGTCAACCGATCGTTCCGTTTCTCGTCTTGTACAATTGCCCTTGTGCTCTTTCAAACGTTTTGCGGCAGTTCTTTTGGTGGTACCAACATAAACATCTCCGCAGCTGCACGGGATCCTGACACTCCAGCTTTTTCTAATGGTTTGTGAGCGTCCTTGGCAGGCTTATGGGGTTCCTGTATCTTACATGAAGAATTCGGTACATTTTATCAGTAGACTGAATGGCATAGTGCTCCAGCCAGAGGACATATTTGACAGCTTCGATGTGGTATCGCTGTTTACCATGGTTCCGCTTAGTGATGTGTTGGAACAACTGGAACGAAATGTTCTTGCTGACATTGTAGAACTGTTTAAGTGCTGTTTGACGACCACATACTTCAAGTGGAATGAGAAGTTTTATGAACAAACGGATGGCGTGGCTATGTGTAGCCCACTAAGTCCTGTAATTGCAAACGTTTTATGGAGAAATTCGAAGAACAGGCTTTAAGTACGGCCAGAAAAAAAACCCAATGCATGGTTTCGATACGTGGATGACACTTTTGTGCTGTGGAGACATGGTAGGGTGGAATTAACCCAGTTCCACGAACATTTGCGTAGCATAAACACCGTTCAAATGTTCAAATGTTTGTTAAGCTTATGGGACTTAACTACGGGATCATCAGTCCCTAAACTTACAAACTACTTATCAACTACCTACAACTAAGGACGGCACAAATATCCATGCCGGAGGGGGGATTCGAACCCCCGACCGTAGTAGTCGAGCAGACCGTGACTGAAGCGCCTCAGTCTCCTCGGCCACCGCGGCCGGCATAAACACCGTAATTCAGTTCATAATGGAGGAGGAGGCAGACGGCAAATTACATTTTCTCGATGGGCTTGTTTTCAGAAAAGAAAATGGTAGTTTGGGCCACACAATATACCGTAAGCACACACACACGGATCGTTATTTCTATCGGGATTCGAACCACCATCCACAGCAGAAGCGGGGTGTTATCAAGACGTTAGCGGACAGAGCTAAAAACATGTGAAACCGAGTTGCTCGACGCTGAGATGAACATCTCCACAATTCACTAATGAAGAACGGATACTCGTCAGCAGAAATAAAACGCGCGTTGAAACAGCCACGCAGAAACCGTAATAACGAACAGGCCACTGCAAAACCTAAGGTCTTTCTGCCGTTCGTTAAAAATGTAACGGAAAGAATTGGTAGAACTTTGACGAAGCGGAATATTTCAGTAATTTACAAAACAACCGTAAGATACAGGAACACTTTAAGCCTGGCAAGGACGCTCGCAAACTGTAAAAGAGGAGAAACGGAACGATCGGCTATCGCGGAGCATGCTTTCCAGCCAGGTAACCACTAGGTGTGGGAAAAACCGATACCGGTATTTTAGTTTTGAATGACCGGTTTATTCGGTATTTATTTGGTGTCGGTTGTAACCGTTTTTTTTAGTTATTGCCAAGAACCGGGTAAAAAAACCGGTACGACTACTTCCTGTAGTAGTGGTTCAAAATGTGTTTTTTGTAAATAATTTTAAACATTAAAACTAGTAGACCCTAATATTTAGAACTATTTCTAAAATTTCCACTGCTGTGAAATATTAGGTCATCGCAGTAACTAAGAAAAGCGATCAGTGATAATTTAAGAACAGTCCCGGCAGTCAGAAACGCGCAACAAATGCGTGGGATAAGAACTTAAGGACTGGTGCAGCTATTGAGACATCGGTGCAGCTGTTGCCGTGTGGCGTGGCCTATTAGACGACGCGCGTGCACCTGCAGTGTACAAGAAGTGCCTCCGTCTGGTCATGCGGCAGTTCCTTGCTGTCGTCGCCAGACATCGGTTGTGTCTTAAATGGCAACATCCCAAATGTGGAAGTACGGTAGCAGTGAGGTACGATGCTCCATTTGCTTTAAAAAGCTGAAAACGGGTGGAGGTACTACAAACATGTTGTGTCATTTAAGGAGAAAGCATCCAAAATGTTTCTAGGAAGAGAAGGTAAATTCGATTCATATACCTATTATGTGAGCTTGAAATAATAACTTTTAATGCATTATCATATTGTTATGCTAACAAGTTTTATTAATGTGATTCTAGAAAGCGAGGGGCTTTTTTAGTAACCAATATGGGTTCAGGTAACACTGATATTGTGGTGCCTTGCGAGGTAGCCGTGCGGTCTGAGGCTCTGTGTTACGGACTGCGCGGCTGCTCCATTCGGAGGTTCGAGTCCTCCCTCCTCACTCGGCCATGAGTGTGAATGTTGTCCTTAGCATAAGTTAGTTCAAGTTAGATTAAAAGTCAACAATCCGAAGATTGGTTTGAACACTACAGTGCTTTACTAGGCATGGTCCTGTTTGGAGGTGGTACGCCGTTGCCTTCCTCCGACCTTCGACCCGACTTACCCAGCCAGTTATAGGGGGACCTACAGTTTAACGTGGGTTCCGAACCACGGTGCTACTCGGTATTTTTCACATAAACATTACTGCCAGAGGTGAAAGAAGTGGAAAGTGACAGATAAAAATCCTAGGACCTGGCGAGGATCGAACCCGCGACCTTTGGATTTGTAGTCTGGCACTCTACCACTGTGCAACCGAGGCGCACTCAAGTTAGATTAAGTAGTTTTTAAGTCTAGGGACCGATGACCTAAGCAGTTAGGTCTCATAAGAACTCACACCCATTTTAACATTCTTTGATCATGTGGTACAGAGCTTTCCTAGTTCAATTTGCGTAAATTTACACTGACAACAATCATACTTTTAGCCGGAACTGTCTGCCACACTGATTGAAGTTCATTTACTGACTGTAACGAGATATTCGTTTGCGCTGGCTCACAGGTCCAACTTACGGAGTGGTTGGCTCAATATTCGCAACTGCTGGATGGAAATACTAGGCCAGTAAATCTGTATGCTTCGTATATCGTCTTCTACGGACTCTTGGCTAGGCTTACACACACTCAAAAAGGCGTAGTATTGGGAGAGGATCTTGCAAAATATGCAAAGACTAGTGATTTGTTGTATAACGTAAATTTACATAAATTTTAACTAAATTTCCTAAGTTTCGGTTTCGGCCGAAACTAGAAGAACCGAAAATTCTATTACGGTTTCTGTTTCGGCCGCAAAATATGTTTCGGTCGAACTCTACTGGCAATAATAGCAATAAAAAACCGAAAACCGGATATTTAAAAAACCTGGTATCTTGAGCAATTTTTACAGTACGGTTAAACTGGAGATGAAAAGAACCGGTCTAACCGAAAACCGGTTGTTTCAGCAACAACCGCCAACCCTAGTAACCACAACATCCACTGCGACGGGACACAATAGGGTATTTGACTGTTTTCTGGAAATCGTTTTAAATTGTTAATTATATCATATTATGGTCCGAACATGCTTTTTTACCACGTGGATTTCAATATTTCAAAAAAAAAAAAAAAAAAAAAAAAAAAAAAAAAAAAAAAAAAAAAAAAAAAAGAGAGAAATTCAAATAATTTGAAAGCCCGCTAAAACGCTAAATTTGAGTCACGTGATGCCTGTGACGTCTTACAACACACTACTGCTGCTGCTACTGCTCTCGTAAGATAAACAAATGCCTGTATATTGTTTGGGCCGAGGCCTCGTGTTTGAGCGTTAACGTTTGCATAATGACCTACAAATATTGCTTAGTTCCGCACTGTACCAATGCATATGTCAAGACTCCAGAAAAATTGTTCTTGCAAGTACCAAAAAATGAGAAGGTACGTAAAAAGTGGTTGACACAGGCGCAAAGAGATCCAAATGAAATAGCTGCTACTTCATATGTGTATTTCTGTGAGGATCATTTTGATGTAAGTAAACAATATTATTCCAAGTGACATGCCTTTGGCTACGCGAAATGTGCGTTGCCAACCGACGAGCGATATGAAAACACCGCCGACACAACCCGCTGTCCCTGTTCTAGACTACAGATGTATTGATGTACTGGTGCAAAGTGAATCATCAAAACCTGTAAAATACAGCAAAAATGCCTTGTGTATAGTTATAACTGGTGCAAACTGAATCATCAAAACCTGTAAAATACAGCAAAAATGCCTTGTGTATAGTTATACACAAGGCATTTTTGCTGTATTTTACAGGTTTTGATGATTCACTTTGCACCAGTATTGAAGTAGTTAAATAAAATTACTCCCTTAACTGCGTGCTTTACTGGGTTAAATTTTACTATCCCGGTGGCTTCCTGTGACTATGTTGGCAACAGATGCTGAATAGCGAGAATCATGAGACGTCGCCATTAGCCAATCGCGTGACAGCGCAAATATTTTATCGTGAAACCTTTGATTTACGAGGGCAGTTACTTTTACTGACCGGACAAGGGTACATACAAGAATCATAGAGCAGGAACAGCATTATTTATTTACTTCATGGTCTGTACGATACACTAATCTAGTCATTCTATGTGATGTGAACATCTGGACAAAGATTTTCTATCGGTTGTTGATGTTGCCAACATAATCACTCAAGGCTGCTTGGATAGAAGATAAAATTTCATCCTTTATTGCATAATATGGTGACTTCAGATTAAGTCTGCTGACATCAACAAATAGGGTACTTTTTTCCAATGGCATAAAATATCTCTCGAAATAATTAGCTTTAAAATGTACGTATGCGTTACTTACAATGCAGTTTTCACGTTTCTTATTTCTGGGCCGGCCGCGGTGGCCGAGGTGACTGAGGCGCTCCAGACACGGTCTGCACGGCCACTACGGTCGGGGGTTCGAATCCCCCCTCGGGCATGGATATTTGTGCCGTCCTAGTTCGTAAGTAGTTCATAAGTAGTTTGTAAGGGACTGATGACCCCGTAGTTAAGTCCCATAAACTTAACAAACATTTGAACATTCTTATTTCTGGCACGTAAAAATTTCGATTGTTTTTAAAGAATGAAGACACCATAATTGCATCAAGTTTAGGGAGGTTTCCGCTGTCAGCCTTCACATAACATCTTCCATTGTGGCATAAAAACTGTAAACGCGTGTAGATCACGATAAAACTGAACTTAAAGCTGCGAAATGGGGGAAACGCGTACAATAATACAGTTCCGACTTCTAGTTGCCGCGCTGTAGGTGTTCTATGACGTGACGAGTACTTCAGCCAATAACGGAGCGTTTTCGATCACGTGATCTAATCGTGAAATTTGACGTTTTTTAAGCTTTAATTGCGTAAAAATAACAGCTGTTTTGTAAGAATTATGAGCGAAAATGTTGTCTGAATGTTATAATCATTCAGAATAACAACAATTCGAACCATATTTTTAACACAGGAAAATACCCTAATGAAAGGACTCTACAGGGAGGCATTTGAAATCGCCAAACATCCGAATAATTTCAATCACAAGGAAGAGGGCATGAAACTAAACGGTATATGGATACCGGTGCTGAAGAAGAGATGTTCCACCCGTCTACTACAGTGTGATGGCAACGGCGATCGGCGACAGCAGACGACGGCCAATTGCTCTGACGTCTTCAAAACACGTGACGTCACGCGGGAAAGTGCGTACACCGAAGTTGGCGGCAGTCAGTTGCGAGAGTATGTCTGCTGGACCTGCAATCCAACGGAACCCCTTGAAGATGTCTTCCGCAGACGGGGACGAAAAGATGGGACTTGACAACAAATTCAACCGAGCACGGCATAACAGCCCGGGCTTTAGATCACAACAAATACAAATTAACAATGTTAGTTCCTTTTTGTCCTGTCTTCCTACAGTTACATTATTGTAGTGTAGATATTTATGTTATCCGTCTATGAAACTGACTAACAACTTATTTTATTTCCATATGCATTTCGCCTTTATTTGGCTGGCGTGATCAGTGGCAATATTTCGAGGATCCTGCTTTACATGATGACTTCAGGTCGTTTTGCTTCAATTGTGTTCCTTTTGCGTTTTTGTTTTTCAGTACTTCACAGCTAGTACCATTTTGTTTGTGGCGTGTGCCTAATGTAGGGTGGCCAGATTTCTAAAAACAAAATACGGGACACATATAGGTACCGAAGATTACCAAATAAAATTTTACCTTTACCATGGCTGTTATCCCTTAAAGCTTATACAAAATGATTGCCTTGGCGTCACTCATTAAGGCGGACATGAATACACGAATTAATGCACATACAGTACAGTAGGAAACGAAGCCCCCCGAAGCTATCATGTCATATTTGGTGGTTCTCGTATTTACATTTCCTTTTCTCTAGTCTTAGTACTGTGCATTGTGTCCACAAAGTGCGACTTTTCAGTATAAAAAACTCTTGCATTCGGGAGGAGAGTTAGGTTTTCCGTGATTTCCCTAAATCACTCCAGGCAAATGCCGGGATAGTTCCGTTGAAAGGGCACAGCCGATTTCCTTCCCCATTTTTACTAAAAATTCCGGGCGTGAGTTTCTCTAATGACCAAACTGCCGACGGAACTTTAATGCCTAAATTTCTTTCTTCCTTCGAGTATAAGAGAATTACCGTAACACGAAAAGTAACTGATAAAAGTGGACTAGCATAGAAATTAAGGATTTTTTTGGACGTCTGAAAAATTTCTAGTTGTCATTGTGTCCTTCACAGTCTGCACACTTATTATGTTTTTGCGGTCCATTAACTATTTGTGACAGAGAACGCTGTTTCTGCAGCATCATTAGTGCGAGGTAGAGCCGGCACAAACCCACCAACGAACAAGTTTCCTCAAACAGCTGATCTCGACATTTTGTTTTCAAAATGTTTGTATCAAATTCTGGTAAAGTTTCAAGACTTTACCGATTGGACTTGGAAGAAGACGTCATTTGAGCTGAACCGAGTTAGATGGTTTAAGTACATGAAGTGGTATCGTCGTATGAAATGAATTTGAAATGTCCAAGAAATCACACTCTTTCGGCATACCATCTTCTAGCGAACCTACAATTTTTTACATTTGGGAAAGTGTTCATGTCATGTCAAAGCAAAGCAAAGAAATTCAGAAATCGTGATTCATGTTACATACAGCCCATTTTCTTTATTGCTTCAATTGACCAAATTTGTTCTCTATTTGCTTACGCTGTACATTATTACTTAGAAACATGTTATTTCAAAATGTAGGGGAGAATATGCGTCCCGTGTTTACTCGGGACAACGGGACACTTGTGCTAAATAAGGAATGATCCCATAAAATACGGGGCGTCTGGTCATCCTAGCCTAGTGGTACTAGCTGTGAAGTATTGAAAAACAAAACGCAAAAGGAACACCACTGAAGCAAAACGACCTGAAGTCACCAATCAGCACTACATGTTAAAGCAAGGATCCTCGAAATACTGCCACTGATGATGTCTTCCAAATAAAGGCGAAATGCATATGGCAATAAAATTTCTTATAAATCAGTTGCGTAGACGGGTAGCATCAATATACACTGTAATAGAAACAAACAAGTCTTTCTTGTCTGGACTGCTGAGGTCGTGACGTGTTCTATCGCCTGCATTGCCTGTCAGGGCAGCAGAAGCAGTGGAGAGGTAAAACGTTCATCGACTGGCTGCAGCAGTCCGTTGTTGCCTGGCTACCTCTTGCACACGGCTGCTCTCCTGGGTGACCAGAAGTCTGGTTGCGCTCTGCTGTGCGCAACAGCTTCGCCTTGAAATAAATATATATATATATATACAGTTTATTTATGTATAAGCAAAACGCATATCGCAAGTCAAGGCGCATAGCATGTGGGAAGCGATACGATACAGCATGCCACGCACTTGTTGTGTGCCGGTTCTGCGCGTGACGAGTCTGTCGAATCTGTCGCCTGGAGCGACGCATAGACGACGGCGATATCGCCCCGTCTCTACATAATAATAAAGCATTAAAAAAAACCTACCAAAAGAAAAATATTAAGGGAAACCTTGGAGCCAGGTAAAGTGCAGACACAATACAGAATGCCTCATATTAGTGAAATCTATACACATATTGAAAAAAATAAAAATAAAAAATAAAAAAAAAAAATAAATAAAAAAAAAATAAAATCACTGATGTACTTAGGAAAAGAAGAATAGCTTTCTACGGTCACATACAAATGATGAATCCCAACAGACTGACAAAAAGACAGTTCTGTTACTTCAGCAAATTAAAAATTGCAAAGAAGTTGGAAGGGACATGGACGAGCTCCAAATTACCCAAACAAGGTAGCGAGAAAAGAAACTAAAGGATGCCAAATCTTTCCAGGAAAAACCGAAGAAGAAGACTGGAGCCAAGTGGACCGAAGAAAGAAGAGAGAAACATCGGCTACGATGAGAGAAATATAGAAGAAAAGAAAGGAGAAACAGTTGAAATAATCGTAGTCCAAAGTGTGAAAGAAGAAAGCATTCAAAGAAAAATTTTTATTTTTTTCCTCCACATTTTACACGTTTTATGTTCGCTCGATAAAAGACTGAATTTCTTTCTGTATTCGTCACAGGAAGAAGATGAAATGTGGTGCTACAGAAGAATGCTGAAGATGAATGAATGAATGATGAAGAGGTACGGAACAGAATTGGTGAGAAAAGGAATTTTTGGCATACCCTAACTAAAAGAAGGGTTCGCTTGGTAGGACACATTCTTAGACATCGAGGAATCGTAAATTTAGCATTGGAGGGAAGTGTGTGGGGGTAAAAATCGCAGAGGGAGACCAAGAGACGCGTATAGTAAACAGATTCAAGTGGATGTGGGTTGTCGTTCTTATGAGGAGATGAAAAGGCTTGCTCAGGACAGGGTATTGTGGAGAGCTGCATCAAACCAGTCTCCGGACTGAAGACCATAACAACAACATTCGTCACAGCAACAAATTAAGTAAAGCAATACACGAAATTTAGACTTTACATATGTTTAATTTTTGCTCATAAGTTTCTCCTTAGGAAACTTAGACATAGACAAGATATTGAAATTTTATTTACAATTGAGAGCGGCACGTATATGTCAATTCGTTCTGGAGACTTGCAGCTACATAGGTTTGCATCTGCCGGACAGTCTCGCTTCTAATTCCGTCAATGCGCAGCGGGAGTCATGCGGTCAGAAGTAGTGAAGGGATTTTAAGGTCCAGCACCTTACCAAAAACATCGCTACTTTCACTTGTATAAGGCGTTTCGGGACATGAAATGAAACAAAGTAAGCAAAGTTTGTAGCATCTATTTGAGAAATTACTACATTTAGCTATTCTATTTCATGCTTAAGCATCTTTTTCCCGATTTTCATCTGCCTTTTTAATAGAACAGGGAGATTTTTTTCTCTTCTCGAATACTCCCATTGAACCACAGACATTGCCAACGATTCAGATAGCCGCACCGTAGGTGCAACCACAACGGAGGGGTATCTGTGAAGAGGCCAGACACACGTGTGATTCCTGAAGAAGGGCAGCAGCCTTTTCAGTGGTTACAGGGGCAACAGTCTGGATGATTGACTGAGATGGCCTTGTAACATCAACTAACATGGCTTTGCCATGTATTTACTACAAACGGCTGAAAGCAAGAGGAAACTACAGTCGTTAATTTTCCCGAGGACATGCAGCTCTACTGTATGAATATATGATGATGGCATCCTCTCGGGTAAAATATACTGGAGGTAAAATAGTCTCCCATTCGAATCTCCGGGTTGGGACTACTCAGGAGGATGTCATCATCAGGAAAGACAACACAGGCATTCTGTGGATCGGAGCGAGAATGTTACATCTCTTAATCGGTAGCTAGGTTAGAAAATTTAAAAAGAGAAATGGATAGGTTGAAGTTAGGCATAGTGGTGATTAGTGAAGTTCGGTGGAAAGAGGAACAGGATTTCTGGTCAGATGAATACAGGATCATAAATACAACATCAGTTGCGGGTTTTATAGGAGTAGGACTGATAATGAATAAGAAAATAGGAATGCGGGTAAACTACTATGAGCAGCGCAGTGATCGCATTATCGTAGTCAAGATAGATACGAAGCCAACACCAATCACAGTAGTACAGGTTTATATGCCAACAAACTCTGCAGATTATGAGGAAATCGTAGAAATTTATGAGGAGCTAAAGGAAATTATTCAGAAAATTAAGGGAGAGGAAAACTTAATTATTATGGAAGACTGGAAGTCGGTAGTAGGAAAAGGAAGGGAAGATAGTAGGTGAATATGAACTGGGCAAAAGAAATAAAAGAGGAAGCCGCCTGGTAGAATTTTGCACGGAACGTAATTTAGTTATAATAAACATCTGGTTTAAGAATCACGAAAGAATATTGTATACGTGGAAGAGACCAGGAGACACCGGGAGGTACCAGATAGATTTTGTAATAGTAAGACAGATTCCGGAACCAGGTTTTGAACTGTAAGACATACCCAGGGGCAGATATAGACTCAGACCATAACTGATTAGTCATGAACTGTAGGTTTAAACTGAAAAATGCAGAAAGGTAGGAAAATAAGGAGATGGGACCTGGATAAATTGAAGGAACCTGAAGGTTTAGAGAATTACAGAGGCAAAAATAGGCAACAATTGACGGAAACGGGGGGAAATAAAACAGTAGTAAAAAGGTATGGGTAGTATTGGAGAATGAAATAGTGAAGCAGCAGAGAAAAAAAATAAGTAGGAAGGCAAGACTTGCAAAACATCCTTGGATATCATAGGAAATACTAAACTTCATCGATGGAAAGAGAAAATATACTTACTCTAGTTTCCCTTTAAAACGAATAAATCTTTCGCCTTTTATTAAATATAAAAATGCTGTAAATGAAACAGCAAAATGGGAGTACAGACGACTAAGGAGTGAGATAGACAGGAAGTGTTAAATAGCTAAGCGGGAGTGGCTAGAAGCCATGTGCAAGGATGTAGAGGAATGTGTAAATAGGGGAAAAACAGATACCGCCTAGAGAAAAATAAAAGAGACATCCGGAGACAAGAAAAACAGCTCTATGAATATCAAGAACTCAGATGGAAAACAAGTTCTCAGCAAAAAAGGGAAAGATGAAAGGTGGGAAGAATAAATGGAGGGGCTCTATAAAGGAGATGAACTTCTAGACAATATTATAGGAAGGGCAGAAGACGTAGATAAATATGAAATAGGAGATACTAAACTGAGAGAAGAATTTCACAGAGCCCTGAAAGACCTAAGTCAAAACAAGGCCTCTGGAGTAGATGACATTCCCTCAGCACTACTAAAATAGCTGTGATAATCAGGCATGACAAAACTATTTCACCTGGTGCGTAAGATGTATGAGACAGGCGAAATACCCTCAGACTATAAGAAAAATGTAATAATCCCCATTCCAAAGAAAGCCTGCGCAGACAGGTGCGAAAATTACAGAACCATCAGTTTGATAAGTCATGGTTGCAAAATTTTAACACGAATTATTTACAGAAGGATGGAAAAACTGATAGAAGCTGACCTCGGGGAAGATCAGTTTGGATTCAGGAGAAATGTAGGCACATGGGAGGCAATGCTCACTTTACGGCTTATCTTAGAAGATAGATTCTGTAGATTTGGAGAAAGCTTTTGACAATGTTGATTGGAATACAATCTTTCAAATTCTGAAGCAAGTAGGAGTAAAATATAAGGAACTGAAGGTTATTTACAACTTGTACAAAACCCAGACGATGGGTGTTAGAAATGTTCAAATGTTTGTAAATCTATCGGACCAAACTGCGTCGTCATCAGTCCGTAGCTTACAAACTACTTAAACTAAGGTAAACTAACCTAAGGACAACATACACACCCATGCCGAAGGGAGGACTCGAACCCCCGACGGCGAGCAACCAACATGGACTCAACTCCGAATATTTTATTGTTTTTATTATTATGACCATGACCTAAGGAAACCTATCTGGCAACGTTTATCACAGCACTTGAAAATGACCCAAGGCCGATACCAGGTAGTGAAAAGAAATAAAACTTTCAGTCCAATGGCGCTTAGCTCTTTTAAAAATCATCTTAGGTCGTTTGCACATGGTGATGATGATTTAATCAGCCTGGAAATCATCAGAAAATGAGTACCATTTACAAAATTTGCTAGGCAAGGGCTATGTTGGATGCAAAAAGCAGCAACTGGCAATTAATTTACGCAAAATGTCCATCTTATTCGTTTCATAGTTGTTTCAAATGTGACAGTTCTACAATTAAACAGGAACACACTCCGCTACAGGGCACATATATTGTCCGTTGAATCATACCTCCATATAGATTATTGTTATGCAAAGCAAGCACTCCTATGACCACAATTTTGTGGCAAATAATTCAAGAAAGCAGGTATTGGCAAATATTTTTGTTTTGTTTTAATTTACATTTTTAAATGTAAGCTAAGGGGGGGTGTCCGAACCCCCTGGATCCCTCACTTATATACGTCCATTGTTCGACGCCTTTCTGGCGGTTCTAAGTAGTGGAGACAACATTCCGACAACCGAGATAGTGGTAATAACAGAAAGTTGCTGCAGAGGGGGTTGGTGTTGACCTCTGTTTACTCTATTAAACGAATTACACAAGCAGTTGGGTTCAGACATGGAGTGAGCAGGTAGTGCAATGCAACAAGAATGTGATTTACAGGAAGCTACGGCATGGAGAGCCATAGGAAGGTTAGAAGCGTGTCATCAGACACAGAGGAGGGGGGGGGGGGGCAGGCTGCAGCTATTGGACTGTCCAAAAGTGTAATTTCCAGGACCTGGACGCGATTTGAGACAACAGGAACCGTTAAAAGAAGGGAAGGCCAAGGTCGTTCATGGCTAACATGAGCAAGGATGACCGTTATCTCCGTTAACAGCCCGTCGAGACAGGAGGCTGAATGCAATTCAGCTGCAACGCACTCTCCAGGCACGAACAGGACGTGTAATATCAATACAAACAGTCAGAAATCGCCTTCTACATCTACATCTACATACATACTCCGCAGTTCACCGTAAGGTGCGTGGCGGAAGGTACACTGTACCATTACTAGGCATTTCCTTTCTTATTCCAGTCCCAAACAGAACGAGGAAAAAAAAAAAAAAAGAATGCCTATATGCCTCCGTACGAGCCCTAATTTCTCTTATCCTGTCGTTGTGATCACTACACGAAATGTAAGTAGCTTGCAGCAAGATCGTACTACACTCACATTCAATTTCCAGCCCTCTAAATTTCCTCAACAGAAATTCACGAAAAGAACGTCGTCTTTCCTCCAGCGATCCCCAATTGCGTTGCCGGAGCATTTCCGTGACACTCGCGCATTGGTCGAACCTACCAGTAACAAACCCAGCTGCTCGCCTCTGAACTGCCTCTATGTCTTCCTTTAAACTGATCTGCTGCAGGTCCCAAACACTTGAGCAATACTCAAGACGTGGTCGTACAAGCGTTTTATACGCGGTCTCCTTTACGGGTGAAGTACATCTTTCCAAAATTCTCCCAATAAACCGAAGTCGGCTGTCCGCCTTACTCACAACTGTCCTTACATGTTCGTTCCATTTCATATCGCTCTGCAATGTTACGCCTAGATGTCTGAACGACGCGACAGCATCAAGAAGCTCACTACTAATGCTGTATTCAAACATGATGGGATTGTTTTTTTACTCATGCATATCACCTTACATTTTTCTACATTGAGAGCTAGCTGCCATTCTTCGCACCAACTAGAAATTTTGTCTAAGTCATCCTGTATGCTATTACAGTCAATTACAGACGACACCCTCCCATACACCACAGCATCATCAGCAAACAGCCGCAAATTACAACTTACTCTGTCCATAAGATTATTTATATAGATAGAAAAAATAGCAGTCCTATCACACTCCCGTGGGGCACGCCTGACGATGCACTCGTCTCTGATGAACACTCGCCGTCGAGAACAACTTACTGCGTTCTATTACTTAGGAAGTCTTCCAGCCAGTCACTAACCCGTGAACCTATTCCATAAGCTCGTATCTTCGTTAGCAGTCTGCAGTGTGGCACCGCGTCGAACGCCTTTTTGAAGTCGAAAAAAACACAATCCGCCTGTTGCTCCTCCATGGTTCGCAAGATGTCATGTGAGAATAGGGCAAGCTGAGTTTCACATGAACGATGTTTCCTAAACCCGTGCTGATTCATTGAAAGAAGCTTTTCCGTTTCAAGGAAATTTACTATATTCTAACTGAGAATATGCTCCAAAATTCTACATGAAACTGATGTCAACGATATTGGCCTGTAATTGTGTGGGTCAGTTCTCCTTCCTTTCTTATAAACGGGAGTCACCTGAGCTTTTTTCCAATCACTAGGAACTTTGCGCTGAATTAAAGATTCGCGATAAATGCAAGCTAAGTAGGGGGCCAATGCCGCAGAATAGTCTGTGTAAAACCGAACTGGTATTCCATCCGATTCAGCAGACTTTTTCGTATTTAGCTCTCTCAGCTGCTTCTCTACACCGGAAATACCTATTACGATGTCCTACATTTCGGAATTAATACGTTGATCAAATGATGGTACATTTGTGCGGTCCTCCTGCGTGAAAGATTTCTTAAAGGTTAAATTTAGAACTTCAGCTTTCCGTTTGCTTTCTTCTATTACTGCCCCGGAATGATCAACGAGTGACTGGACAGTGGGCTTTGACCCGCTTATCGATTTTACATAGGACCAGAATGTTTTAGGGTTCTCGGAAAGATCTTTTGGTAAGGTATGGCTGTGGTATTTAATGTATGCTTCGCGCATCGATCTTTTTATAGACGCACGAATCTCTACTAACTTTTGCCTGTCATCATTGGCGTGTTCTTTTTTGAATCGAGAGTGCAACAGTCTTTGCTTTCTCAGCAGCTTTCTAACATTATTATTATACCACGCTGGATCTTTTCCATCCTTAATCGTCTTTACTGGCACATATTTCTCTAACCCTTTATTTACAATGCACTTAAATTTAGTCCTACAATTCCGCCTTTGCTGATGTGGCCTCTACGTACGGAGGCGTATAATGTGTGGCCTCTTAAAACCATGTCACCGTTTAGCCCGTAGAAACTTGGCGGAGGAACATCAGGTTTGGAGTCGTAACGAATGGCGGAGGGTTCTGTTTAGAGATAGGTCAAGATTTTATGTTCAGCTGGATAATTGTCGTTCTCTCATCCGGAGAGAGCGTGTAACTCAGAACAATCCTGCTTATGTGCAGGAAACATCACTATATCATGGTGGTGGACGAATGGTGTGGGCAGAAGTCCGTATTGGCGGACGTACGGCCCTCTGTGTCGTTCAGGATGGTACTTTGACTGCTCAGAGGTATAGAGACGAGATCCTTCGACTTTTGTGCTCTACGCTGGTGCTAGAGGAGATGGTTTCCTTCTGGTGGACGATAACGCTCGTCGCCACAGAGCCGCAATGGTAGACAGCATGCTTAAAGCTGAAGGAACTGAATGAATGGAGTGATCAGCTTGATCGCCGGACCAAAACCTGATTGAGCATGTCTGGGCTGTACTTGGCAGACGCATTGCAGCCAGACCAGCTCCTCCCACAACGGTTGCAGAGCTGGATGTTGCACTCCAGAACAAGCTCTCAAGAATTAATTCATAACCTCACACTGTCCATACCAGGCAGGTGTACAACTGTACGGTGCGTCCGAGGTGACGGCACACCATATTAGAGGGCAACGGGAATGAATTTTTCAATATTATGGTAGCCCCCATAGTGCCTCGCTCTAATTAAACGCCATGCATACCTCAAGTGAAGAGCTGAGACAGCAAAATATCGTACTGTATCACACACAAAATGCTATTGCGACCAATATCTGAATAAAATACGTTACCATATATGTATTGTGTTTGATACCTCACCTGATCCCCTAATTGTTTTGAGCAGATTAGTCAATAAATAAAACACAGTGTGTAATAATTTACAGAGAAATGTATGTGTGGAGGAGACGTTGAAAATTGGACAGAATGCACGGGCTTGAAGCTAAAACCTAATCCAACACTACCTTACTGTTCACAAAAGGGGGTAGAAACAGGAATGCAGAGTGGGATTGAGTCCAAACCTGCCGCTCTCCCCCTCCCGGAGAGAGACATATTCAGTGGTATTTGTGCATACTGTCTGCAAAATGTGTAGTAAACAGAGTCAGTAGAGAAGACGTAATAAATCGAAACATATGTGTGATTGGGCAGTTATTCATGACCCTTATTGTTTATGACCTCTATCTCATGAACTAAGCGTCATGCTATGATATAATTTCGGAGGACATTAGTAATATGCGTGTGTAATGTCTGTAAAATGTGTCGGGATACAATTAGTAGTGTAGAAGTAATAAATTACAACGCCATGCCGAATGCGTAGTTTTACTGCATGAAGAGCAGAAGAGTACTATGCCATAAACTTTTCTCCTTCATCATTTTGCTGAGGTTCTCAGCGAGAAAATGTTTCGTAAAGGTTTTAAATTATGTTTAAAGTTAGTTGCAAGTCGCTAAGTGCTCTCATTCTCAAACAGTGGATGAATAAAGTTACGTCGTATGATAGGGCTCTTTTTCGAGACTTTTATTCTTTTGTGATGTCTTTTCTAGTGTTGATGACATAGGTGAGTTTTACCTCCACTGCGTTTGTTTCCCGGTTAAAGGATATTTAGTTGAACTCGATCTGTTACATTAAGACAGTGATTCCCAATCTGTGGTCCACGGACCCCAAGTTGTCCGCAAGAGATAACATATGGTCCGCCAGAGATATGAAATACCCATTTTTTATTCATTTTAATTATTAATTCCTTCTTGTTTGACCATTTATTCATTTAATTGTCTACTAAAACTTTCTGTTATTATAGTACTGTTAATTCATATTAGCGTTGAGTTAAAAGTTTTGATAAAAGTTGATTTTTAGTTTGACATAGTTTATTTTTCATGGACCTTGAAGTCACTGCTCACAGCAACGGAATCGAGTGGTACCTGGGATAAAACGGTTGGTAGCTATTGCAGTTTAGGAGATGTGGAACATTGCCGAATTTTGGCAGTATTTTTGTGGATTTGATTTTTTTATGACGTCACAACTGAACTAGGCCTATGTGTTGTAGGTAGTTTAGAACCACACAGCGATAGTTGAAATCGCTCCAGTAGCTTAGGAGGAGTGTGAAACACACACACACACACACATACATACATAAGTGACATATATTTTAAAATAGGTATCGATTAATCGTGTAAAATCACCTACAACTAAAATTCATGTAATAAGGAAGGAAGATTAGGATTTAACGTCCCGTCATTGACGTCTATATTCGGTTTTTGTATCCTTGGCAATAGCCAGCCTGTACTTAAATTACAGAATAAGATTCATGTGTTATAAATATTTTACCGTCGCAAGTATATGTGATGCCTAGCGAGTGCAGGCGAGATGAAACATAGGCCTCCCACAGAAATGAAAACGACAAGTAAACAGGTGTGAACTAGGATACAAATGACTTCTCTGATGCCGGCCGCGGTGGCCGAGGGGACTAAGGCGCTCCAGTCACGGTCCGCACGGCCACTACGGTCGGGGGTTCGAATCCCTCCTCGGGCATGGATATTTGTGCCGTCCTAGTTCGTAAGTAGTTCATAAGTAGTTTGTAAGTTTAGGGACTGATAGCCCCGTTGTTAAGTCCCATAGACTTTACAAACATTTGAACATTTGAACTTCTCTGATCATCGTACTCATTTTTGAGTCTAATGTCCGTAGCGCTAAACTACTGCCGGCCGCGGTGGCCGAGGTGACTGAGGCGCTCCAGTCACGGTCAGCACGGCCACTACGGTCGGGGGTTCGAATCCCCCCTCGGGCATGGATATTTGTGCCGTCGTACTTCGTAAGTAGTTCATAAGTAGTTTGTAAGTTTAGGGACTGATGACCCCGTAGTTAAGTCCCATAAGCTTAACAAACATTTTTTTTTTTTTTTTTTTTTTTTTTTTTTTTTTTTTTTTTTTTTTTTTTTTGCTAAACTACTATATTAGCAGCCGAAAGGAAGTGACTCTCAGATGGGAGCCGCAAACGTTTGATGCCAAGTCGACAAGTCAGCCAAATTCCTTGCAGCGACACACGTCTGGTATAACCTTGCTCACAGTCGTTTATTTCTTTTTTCGCTACTGTGAGTGCTCCATTTACAATCTTGCCTTCAGTCACTGTTCATCACACTCGCAAAAGTAAATAAATCCTTACTGCACGACTCGCATGCTGTAGTTTAATTATAGTCTGACAACTGCCGAGGCTATAAAAATAGAATAGAGACGTTAATGACCAGAGGTATTACAGGATGAACTGCATATGAACGTAAGATGTTTGTATTGTTTAAAGCGAATGACTATTTTAGGTACATATATATGATTTGTTACTCCTTATTTTGTTGTAAAAAGTCCTCAGAATCATATCTGAGTTTTACTGCCACAGGAAGAGCGTCATATTTTTCTGTATGCTATTTTTATCCTTAATTTTTTTCCCTTTGCGTCCCATTAATGCTTTAGAAAAGAAATGGATTCATCGTTTTTGAGACCAGGCAAAATTTGCAATTGTTTTCCGATATAAATGACGATTTCGTGCTACAAACGATTCACTGATTAAAAGTCTTGGTGGCTTTTATTCGATTTCACACAGTTTGCAGTTAGGCGATTGTTTGTTGCTCAGACAACTACCAATCGCTTTCTCTGCTGCGGCTTCGGCGCTGCCTGCTGCCCGTAACGGTAGCGAAACTGCAGCAGCGCCTGGTTGCAGCACGCTCATATTCTTAGCGGGGCCTTGGCCCACATCCCCGCTGGCTCGGCCTTAAACGAGCTCGGAAGTAAGCACATCGGCGATTTTAACGTTTCCCGAGCCAGCTAGTTTTGCTTTATTAATTGCTATTATATTATGTATAACAGGAGAAAATATATAGCACCTAGAGGAAAATTAAAGCGACGTTTAGAGAGAGGAAAAAAAAAAAAAAAAAAAAAAAAAAAAAAAAAAAAAAAAAAAAAAAAGCAACTGTTCGAATATCAGGTGCGGAAAGCAAAACAGTATGGAGAAGCAAAGTAGGGAAACCTGATAGGGCCTATACAAGGGAAATGAAGACAAGGCAGCCTTAATGGAACGGAAATGGATGTAGATGACATGGAAGATATCAAACCGAGAGAAAATGTCTGCCGAGCATTTTTTAAATTTATTTTTATTCCATTTCGAATGAAGATGGCGGACTGCAGAAAGGCTCATACAAGCGAAATTAAGACAAGGCAGCCTTAATGGAACGGAAATGCATGTAGATGACATGGAAGATATCAAACCGAGAGAAAATGTCTGCTGAGCATTTTTTAAATTTATTTTTATTCCATTTCGAATGAAGATGGCGGACTGCAGAAAGGCTAATACAAGGGAAATGAAGACAAGGCAGCCTTAATGGAACGGAAATGCATGTAGATGACATGGAAGATATCAAACCGAGAGAAAATGTCTGCTGAGCATTTTTTAAATTTATTTTTATTCCATTTCGAATGAAGATGGCGGACTGCAGAAAGGCTCATACAAGGGAAATGAAGACAAGGCAGCCTTAATGGAACGGAAATGCATGTAGATGACATGGAAGATATCAAACCGAGAGAAAATGTCTGCTGAGCATTTTTTAAATTTATTTTTATTCCATTTCGAATGAAGATGGCGGACTGCAGAAAGGCTCATACAAGGGAAATGAAGACAAGGCAGCCTTAATGGAACGGAAATGCATGCAGATGACATGGAAGATATCAAACCGAGAGAAAATGTCTGTTGAGCATTTTTTTTTAATTTATTTTTATTCCATTTCGGATGAAGATGGTGGACTGCAGAAAGGCTCATGCCCTTTTCAGTTAATGGGTTATGTTTATGCTGTTTTTCACACCTTTTATTTACGAAATTTGGTGCTTCTGTGGAGTACCTTTTGTTGTATACGGTAGTAGCTTCACCACGGAAATTTTGATTTTCATACTTATGTTGCAGTCTTCTTAGAATACGTACACGTCACTGATGTGTTAGTATTTTATATTGTAAATTATGTGAAATGGTTTGCATGTGTTATTGTAGTGTCGTTTTATGACTGACTGTGCATAACCCTTGTGCTAATGATTGTATATTTATACAGGTTATCTGATGATAGACGAAGCCCGAAACTAGTAATAAATAAGATTCATTAATTAAAACCTCAGCGATCTATCAACATTGTTTTATTATTTACCTTAACAGTAAAACCTCATACCCCTTAATACCAATCAGAACTGAACTATGATGTATGTGCTAGAATCTTTATTCTGAGGAAACAACATAGGTTGGATGATTTCTGAGATATACAGGGTGTAAATGTTTAAATCTGCTAAAATTAAACAGACGGTACATCTCAGTGTGGCTGACAAAGAGTCTAGTGAAATGCTGTTATATAATTTTCTCATTCTTTTTCCCCCTAAAATCCAGTATTTGTAGGATTGATAGTAGACTTATTTCTGTTCACATTGTCAACTGGCAGTCCATAACTTTACTCGTGTGGTACCTATATCAACGTGGTTGTCAGAGAAAGGTAACAGATGAACCAGAGTAATGTAAACATTAGACATCGTAACGTTTAACAAAGTTGCAATGCACGGGTAAAGGTCATTTCACACCGGCATAACGTATCTCGAGCTACGTCTTCGGAAGACGTCGCAGTACGTAGCACCTATACTGACTAGAGATACGTGCCCTTCAAACCGAAAGCTACGTTTTAAGAGCTACGTTTTCTATCCCATCTTCGTATTTGCTCAGTTGTTGAGATGGTGTGCTAATTTCAGTGCTGTTCGTGGATAGTACAAAAAATGGCATTCAATGTGCCGTGGTGTGAGTCAGATATCAACTCTAGTGTGCCGTGGATGGACTGTAGTTCGAGTAGCGATAGTGATGATGCACTGTTGTTGTTGTATTCAGTGTCAAATAAATCGAATCGGGTTAATCCGATAAATGTTAGAACAGCGTATGGCGAATACCATTCACATCTTGACGATGAAAAGTTTAAAACTTACTTCAGGCTAAATGAAGAACAGTTCAATGAAATTTTATCCCTCATCAGCAGTGACATAAAAAAAAAAAAAAAAAAAAAAAAAAAAAAAAAAAAAAAACAGAATCCAATTTCAATCTATACCTCCTGAAAAACGGCTAGCTATTTGTGTAAGGTAACAATTCCTTGCCCGTAATTTCCATTTTAGAATAGTCCTACAGCACTGGATTCTTTCGCACTTGGTCAATTAATGCAGACATTTTGTACAATAAACACACGAACACGCAGTAATAGAGCTGTTCAGCACAGAGTACGTGGTTTGTGGATCAGTGTAGTGCGCATGCGCGAGCCCAGTTACGCAGCGACGCTACGTGTGCAGGCCTAGCTGGAGATACGCGTATTATGTATCCCGGTTACGTCGGTCTGAAATGCCTCATTTGATTACATTACAAGATACGTCTGCGACGTCTTTCCAAAAACGTTGTTCGAGACACGCTACGCCGCACAGTGGTCTGAAAACGGCCAAAAAGCTCGCCAAAAGTCGAAAAATATTCGTATATGATTGAAAATTTGTGTATAAAGGTTTCTGGGGCCGCTGAATTCGATTTTGAGGGCAAAAGTCAAAATAATAAATGGCGGGTCGAATATACCCAAGTTATTCAATAAAAACGTATTATATTTTAATGTAAATTTATAAGATTTGGGATCGCTGATTACAAGTATAGGATTAATTACATTGAAAAAAGTTTTTGTAATAAGAAGACAACAGTGTTCATTTTGAAAATATGCAAAAACAAATTGTCGTTACAAAATCAATGTGTATCGTTGCCTGAGTCTGACTCATAATTGTCAAAGGAACAACAGACTGATTTTCGTTTCAGTTGCGATGCAAACTCCTCTGTGTTGTATTTAACATGCAGTTGTTCAAATATCCTTCTTTTAGTTAGATCACAAGCACCTGTGAATTCCGCGTAAGGTCGACCAATCGTAGGTGCCGTGGAAGATTCAGTAGTAGAATCATTCTACGAAAAATATGTAATTCATTTATAACAAGTAAACTGTAATTGAAATATTAAAAAACGCATATTCTAATAGTAATCGAAACTTTTAAAATAATCGATATTACAAATAGATTTACTAACCGCAAAAGTTTTGAAGAATTGAGCTGTTTCTCATTTTGCTGAAAAGATCGTTCGATTTTCCTAGACGATGCTTTCTATCTTGATCTCAAACTGCACAATAGCTTTTTCAGGTCATGCAGTGTATCTCGATGCATTTTTAAATACATCTTGGCCTTTTCAGTAACTTTATCCTCCAAAACCGTGAGCTGCTTGTTCAAATCGGATTCCATTTTTTATCATGATGTAGATTTCCTTTAGAGTGCATACTAATTGGTTGCCACCCGTTCCTGGTAGGTAAATTAATGCTGTGTAATACAAAACAGAAGCAAATTTAAACATGTGTAGTTTGTCGAAATCTACACATGATTCAATATTGTCTCATTTTGCCAACTCCATTATTTAATGAATACCGTGAAAGTAATATAAGCGGCAGTGATATTCGACCACTGTCTTTGTATTAACTCTCAAAGTGCTTACTGGATACAGAGTACCAGTAGCCGACCCTCTGCACTCTGTGTTAACTGGCTCATCGCGCACGGTCTCGGCAAACATGGCAATACAACGAGAATCGCTAAAAGTCGCAGACAGTTCTTGTATTTTTTGACGGAAGACATCCTACGCTACATATCACACTAACGTACATCGCAGGATCTCCGGCGATCATTACTTTTTCGATCATTTAAGATAGATCTACGTTGTGAATGGAGGACATTATGAGGTTACGTTTTTTGTGACTTTTACCAAATGCCGAGCATGAACTATGAGCATGTAACTTACAAACATATTCTATGTACCTTACTTAACATCCGCCATCAAACACAATTGTAAATTATCACTTACAACAAAAGTTATTTACACTTAAAGCACGTCATGTAATCCGTAGCGGTTCTGCGTAGCATGTGTTACTTCGCCAACCGTAAGTTTGAACTAGTTTCTTCGGTGTCAAAGGTAGCTTCCCCTGCCTGTGAATTAATAAATAGTGCTGTCCTGTGTCCTCTAAACATGATTGTGTGGGACTAAACCCGTAATTATGATTTTCATTTTTCGACTTTTGGCCAGCTTTTCGGAACTTTCAGACCACTGTGCACTGGTGTGAAATGACCTTTACTTTACGACTGTTGTCGATCAGCTTATTGTAATGACTTAACCACGCCGTGCGTCACTGAATCATGGGCCACATTGTCAATATGTGCAGCGATAAATATCACAATCGAAGTGCACTGTCCAGATCTACTGTTCCAAAACCATTTTCCTGAGATGGTAGCAAATGAAAAAGCACGTTACTAGACGATTTAATCAGTTAATACAATCTTTTATTATCTCTTCGTCGGAAATTTTGAAAGATAATTTTTTTTTTTTTTTTTTTTTTTTGCTATACAATTCAGTCAGCATATATACGAATGTTATTTTTGGCATTTTACTGTGAAATTGTAGGATCGTGGATATTTTTAAAATTTTGGCTACAGTACCACAATTAGAGTGTGTTTGACTTTGTTCACAGAGAAACATTTCTAGTTCGACAATGTATTTATAAAATTATTTTTGACTTTTCACAGTGAAATTTCCTTTTTGTGACAGAAGTTTTGCATGCACGAGATCTGAAATAAATAAATAAATAAATAAAATAAAAAATAAATAAAAAATATTGACACTTGCACATTCACGGGATAAATAAGTAAGTTAGAAAAAGCATCTAATGTTTAAAGTCAGGTGTCGCACGTGCAGGAGAATTCAAGTCATCTGGCAGTGCTGTGGACTCATGTACATTCAGACTTGTCAGGCAAAACGTACACGAAGAGTGCTGCTGTAATTTCAATACGACAATCAGCACCACCTAGTTCTGTTACGGCATACTCTAAATGCAGAAGCTTTCTCGTCTAGATACTGCAGATACTCGTATTCGATACATCACAAAAGAGCCACAGCTTGCTACCGAAATGTTAACCACTCTCCCTTTCCTGTACCCCATAAATGTCGATATCTGGACCAACTTAAGAATCTTTTTCAGGTGACAGCTTTTATTCCTCATCCATTGTTTGTGTGTCCTGTCTAGACAGGTTTACTGTCCACTTGCTTGCGCATTCGTCTCACAAGTGGTCTGTAGCGTGAAATATGGAGCGCGTAGGAGACTGCTCGGTATACGAGACGAGCCACTGTGGCCGCATATGTCAATATGTGCGTTATCAGGTCCATTTTCACAGTATGCACACCCGAGTCCACGCAAATTTGCTAAGAATTTTTTATTTTTCCCTAGGGAGACCAAAAACATTTCTGTACATTTTACAATATTTTATTATCTCTTTCTTCGGAAATTTTGAAAGATAAATTGTCAGTTCTGTTAGACATTTTAAATGTGATATGGTGATGTACATTTTTCTACCACGGGTAAATGTGTATCAAACTTCCATTGCTGATTTCTTGTATTGTAGCCATTGTTCCAGTATTTGGTTCTTATCAGTCGTCTTCGCTGTCGCATTGGTGAGTACAGTCGGAGATTAGGATTTTATGAAAATCTCCCTTCCTGGTGAAAAAAGTTCCTGTTTTAATGAGTATCGCCTCCAAATTCGTGAATCGAATCAAAGCGTCCAGCAAATACATACAGGATGCGATTTATTATTATTGCTAAACACTCAAAAAATTTCTTGGCAAGTTATGTATTTACACTACTGTTGAAGTAGACGAACCACAGGTCGAAATTATTTCTCTTAAATTAATGTCCCAAGTATTATTGTTATTATTGGGCTTATTCATACAACATATTGTTAGTTGCATTGCATGCATCATAAAGGTCATTTGGACATGAGTGCAGAGGAATAAGAAAAGGCTGGAGTTTAAGAAAGAGTGTAACAACCAATTTCATAGAGTAATTGCATGTGATTTTCCTTATTATGATGCATGTATTTGATTATGAGAGCAGTTAACACTTGATCATGTCTATTCCAAAGACCTATACCAAACATATTTAAAATTATATCACCCGTGTTTGAAAAAAGTCATATGCAGTATCTTTATCATGTATGTAAAAACTCACCACCTACCATCATTTTAGAATAAGGTTCACTCTTTACGCTATGCTCAGCAATCAGCAGTGTGGCACATATCCATGATACAAAAAGTGATTTTTTGTTGATGGGTGTGGGGGAGGAAAGTGTGATCCCGGTCTACACCATGCTGATCACTCGATTGTCGCTGCAAGAACTGGAAACCCTCCCTGCTCTTCTCAGCCATATCCCACATGGCGTGGTATGATCCTTTCAGCCGTTTCAAAAGATACAGGTTCGGCGGGGCTTCAGGAAATGCGTAATATTTAAATTTTCACCCTGACCCTGTACTATAGGATAGCAAATGTTCAAATGTTTGTAAAGCTTATGGGACTTAACTACGTGGTCATCAGTCCCTACTATAGGATAGCCATAGGTACTTATATATTACTAGCTGTAAACCCGGCGTTGCCCTGGTGTTAATTTATCCTACTCTCTCTGCATCCACCTCTTTCTCTCCCCTCCTCTATTCGTTGCCACCTTTCTCTCTCTCGGAAAAGTTTTCTTCAAGGTACCCTCTGTCCTGTACCATACAAACATTTAGGTACCCAGTGATCTTCCTCTTGGTTTAAAGGTCAATTCATAAAGATTGGAACAAAACTATGCATTTTGTAAGATTCCGTAAGTACCCTCCACCATGCACCGAACGAAATTTTATACAGACAGCGTCATCCTCTTGTTTTTAAGGTAGAGTGTATAAAATTTCATCAATATCGGAACAAAAGTATAGATTTCTATGCAATAGAAACGCAGGGTCACACTGAAAAACGCACTTTGTTGTTCTCAAATATTCCAGTTATATTTAAAAAAAAGTTAGAAAGTACCCTCCTCCATGCACCGTATGAAACCTTTCTCTTGTTTTGGAGGTTAAGCGTACGAAATGTCGTGAATATCGGAATGAAACTGTAGATTTCGTGAGTCTGTAGAAGTATGCTCCGCCATGCACCTATCACAAAATACTTTCTTAGCTGACGTTTTCTACCTATAAACTACATTCCTGCCAAATTTCAGCTTCAAGGTGAAGTAGGTTTCCAGGGTATCGTGTTTAGTCAGTGATTGAGTGTGTCCTTACGATTTTATATAGATAGAGATTAAGAAAACAGATTTCTTAATTGAGGATGCAAGAGAATTAAGGGAGACTTGCAGATAAAAATAAATAGAAGTATGCAAATCTGTAATGCTAACTTTATTTTATACAAGGTCATTCCTGATGCGACAGTTTTACGGCGTCTACAGTGAAACTGTTGTGAGCGGTAGACTTCTTTTCGTTTCATCATTTTGTGGAGGGGGGGGGGGGGTCAGTCACAAAACGCTTCATAAACGTCCAAAATTACATGCAAACTTTCTTGCAAATCCCGAGCTACTCCCATTTTCCAACAATTGACGCATAAATCTGGGTGTTCTCATGCAGTGGCCTCTATTTATGGCGTCATATTTCCTGAGCTATGTGTCGTGCTCTTTTGTTTTTCGCTCAGGAACCTTCGCGGGTGTAAAGTGAACAGTTCACCAAAGTTTCATTTCAATCGAATGAATGGTTTATGAACACATAGAGGACATACAGACAAACATTCATTTTTATATATACAGATTTAATTACCGAATTTTACAAAAACAATATCTGTACGACACAGAACTACCGGAGTAAATCAAGTTTTGCATAACTAATTTATAAACATCCTGTATTTATACATATTTCACAATGTGATTAATGAACAGGTGAAAAACTTCTACCTCATGTTGCCAATTCATAAAAGTGCTGTCAATATTGCTAAAGAAGTAAGACTGAAGCGTGAGAAACGTCAGTTCTTAGAAAGATCACTGCCGGACACAATGAAGAATCCATTGCTATTCTTCAGACGTATTATAAAATTGGCCACTATGCAAAATGTAGGCGACTGTTGAAGTGTGTCAGAAACAATTTTATAGTGTTGGGATGGTAGATATTTACTAGTAATTTAAAGGTATCTTCTTGAGGGACTTCTATGGACAAAGAGCTCAGAGTTATATTTTTAATTTTTTCATGCATTCAGAACCAACTAGTCTGTAGCAGTTACATACGGAAATTTGTCGATTATCTACGTTCTTGTGTAATCTTTGGGAATGCAGAATAAGAGTAGCGATTTTTTTATTATTATTATTAATAATAATTTCATATGGATTAACAAGTCGGTGGTCACTACAAGCTTTACATACGAAATTAAAGTTTTCCTACTTGAAGTTTAGATTGCACACATTATATGCAACTATTCTTTCCATTCAGAAGATTTTTTCGCCTCCATAGATTCGCTGTGGAGATAGCAGGCGTAAAATCTGGGACACTGTGATGTAGGAGGGGGCAGGAAACGGCTGCTTGCGTTGGTTCTGCAGAACTCGTGATTGCTTCCACATGCTGCAGACTCGTTTATAAGCGCGGTTGCTGGGGGAATGCAAACTACACTGTGAGTTACAAACAGGCCAGTGCATCCGTTCTTGTGATGCTGTCCCTCTGACAATGAACAATGCTCAGGGCAGGCAGAAGAACGTGCCGGAAATTGTTGTCTTTGGCCATAAAACAAGGTCACACTTCCAATTAGGAGCCCAAGAAATTTCTGTCATACGTAATGCTTCGGTACTCTTCACGAGCATTGTGTACGTCGTGGATCTAGGATTATCCACAACTAAATTTCCAATATGACGGTTTGAAAAGCTTACAGTAACTTTAAACGTACTCCCCATTTTGATTTATTGATCCCTTAATAAATGAATCTTTTTATAAATTAAAATTCAAGAACATCCATCCAAAGAGAAACTTTTACATTTAAAATTAAGTAATACTTTTTATTGTGTGTTCACTTTTTGAGCAACAAACCCAGAAGGGAAAATTCCACGCAAACCACCTATTTTGCAACTAAAATAGCTGCAAATAGTACCTTGTACGTGTGATTCTGCAGTGAATCACCCTATGCATAAGTAATATTTCCACCCCCATGCACCACAGACATTGCCGACCTAGGGTGGCTTGCGTGCCTCAACGATACAGGTTCGGCAGGGCTTCAGGAGATGTGTAATATTTAAATTTTCACCCTGACCCTGTACTATAGGATAGCTGCAGTATACCAGACCTTTGATACATATAAAAATAATCACAAGGACAACGGCTATCCAGAACACGTGATATGTGCCCTTCAAGAACCGCAATTTTCGCAAGCGGCGTTTTCGAAACTACAGGCTATTTACAACTTGTACAGAAACCAGACAGCAGTTGTGTCGAAGGGCATGAAAGTGAAGCATTGGTTGGGAAGGGAGTAAGGTTGAGAGCAACGGAAACACAATGGTTTACAGCACCAAGCACATTTCTTAAAAGCTATGTATGAGACAGGGGAAATACCCTCAGAATTCAAGAAGAATATAGTAATTCCAATTCCTAAGAAAGCAAGTGCAGACAAATGTGAAAATTACAGAACTATCAGTTCATTAAGTCTTGGTTCCAAAATACTAACACGCATTATTTACAGACGAGTGGAAAAACGTGGAATACGACCTTGGGGAAGTTCAATTTGGATTTAGAAGAAATATAGGAACACGCGAGGCAATACTCACATTACGACTTATCTTAGATTAACGAAAGGGAAACCTACGTTTTTAGCATTTGTGGATCTAGAGAAAGCTTTTGACAATGTTGACTGGAATACACTTTTTCAGATTCTGAAGGTAGCAGGGGTAAAATATAGGGAGCGAAGAGTTATATTCAAATTGTAAAAACCAGACAGCAATTATTAGAGTCGAAGAGTACGAAAGGGTCGCAGTGGTTGGGAAGGGAGTAATACAGGGTTGTAGCCCTTCCACAATGTTGTCTAATCTGTACATTCAGCTAACTCTAAAGAAATGCAGGGAGAAATTAGGAGAGGGAATAAAATCCTTGCGGTTTGCTGATGACATAGTAATTCTGTCAGGGACAGTAAAAGATCTGGAAGAGCAATTAAACGAAATGGACAGTGTCTTGAAAGGAAGGTATAAGATGAATATTAACCAGAGTAAAACAAAGGTAATGGAATGTAGTGTTAGAAAATCAGGTGATGCTGAAGGAATTAGATTAGGTAATGAGACAAGAAAAGTAGATTAGTTTTGTTATTTAGGTAGCAAAATAACTTCTGATGCCCGAAGTAAAGAAGACATAAAAAAGCAGAATGGCTATGGGAAGATAAGCGTTTCTGAAGAAGAGAAAATTGTTGAACTCCAATATTAAATATTAGGAAGTCCTTTCAGAAAGCATTTGTCTGGAGTGTATGGAAGTGAAACGTGGACGATAAGGAGTTCAGACAAAAAGATTATAGAGGTTTTCGAAATGTAGTGCTACAAGCGGATGATGAAGATTAGATGGGTACATCACGTAACGAATGCCGAGGTGCTCAACAGAATTGGGGAGAAAAGGAGTTTCTGGCATATCCTGACTAAGAGAAGGGATAGGTTGGTGGGATATATTCAGAGACATCAAGGAATCGTCAACTTAGAATTAGAAGGAAGTGTGTGGGGTAAAAATCGTAGAGGGAGACCGAGGGACGAATGTTGCCACACCACACATATTCTCAGATGAAGATTTGCACAGGTCAGAGTAGCGTGGAAAGCTGCATAAAACCAGTGTGCGGACTGAAGAACACAACAACAACAATGAGAAAAAGTACATTTACATAAAAAAGAGTTCTCTTTCATCTGTTAACTTTGATACTAACCATGCGTATTTAATCATCTTCGCAAAAGAAGGTATCCTGAATTGATGCAAAATTAATGAGTGTAGTTTTACGACGAATATCCTTCGGATTTCTGTTGTGGCACAGCAAACGATGCAGGCGATAACGAGTAAGAGTTTGTAATAATGACATGAAAATTAAATTACTACAGCAAAATTGAATATTTCTTTCGAATTTCACCCAAAGTATACTGTTTGTTTATGTTCTGTAAAATAAAATGGAAATATCATAGAATGAAGGCTTTCACGGCCGGCGTCTTCATTAATTAAAACTTCCGGGCTAAGTTGCCGTCGTCCATCAATAAAACTTCTTACTCCCGACGATTCGTTGCCTACTGCGGGCAACATCTTCAACGGTGAGCCGACGACTGCCTACTAGGCGCTGGAGGTCCTACTTATATTACATGTAATCGAGATAGATGACGTTGGTCAAAGATAGCTTCATAGTCGGCAGCACGTGACAAGTGGTGGCGCCATATATGTAAGCAGAACCTCCAGCGCCTAGCGTCGTGGACTCGCCCTTGAAGATGTTGCCCGCAGTAGTCAACGAAACGTCGGGAGTAAGAAGTTTTATTTATGGACCACGGCAACTTAGCCCGGAAGTTTTAATTAATGAAAATGGAAATATGTTGGACTATTCTGATTTTTTTAAAAAAGCAAAAAAAGGAGCGGACCCGAATAAGGGCCGGCGCACATTGGACACACCACAGGCAGAGCAGGGGCAGGGCCGTCTGTGCTTTCCAATGGGACAGCCTGCCGCACACTTAACGCAGCCGAGGCGGAGGGCAGGCGTTTCCTCGGTTAGGTCTGTGCCCGGTTGTCCGAGGGGCACAGTTTTCCTGCGCCTCTGATCCACCTCTGTCACAAAGTGAAATTTCATCTGATAATGCTTTGAAAAACATTTTTTTATGTAGACGAATATAAGTTACATCCTTCTCTGTATTTAGTTTCTTTGTAAAACTTTTTGTTTTTGTAAACAAAAATTAAAAACTCTATATTCCGATTTGTGCATGTTCTGCGCTAACGCAGCTTCCTCAATCGATTTTGCAGAAACTATTCGGTAGAAGAAAACTTTTTTTTTTCATTTTTTTTTTTTTTTTTTTTTTTTTCATCAGAAACCCAAAGGTCAACGCATGATATTCGACTAATTTTGTTTTAATTCATTTCCTTAGTTATTGTTATAATAAAAACTAAAATAAATCGCTGTGCATATTGTGAAGAGTTTGCAGTGAAAAATGTAGTCGCTGGCCATTTTCCAGTTGGTGCGTTTCACACCATACATTACTGCATACTAAATGTACCTAACATATCGAAATTGTTTTTAACGGTGGAAGGAGAGCCATACCTCTTTCTATTCTCGACAAAATACGTGAGATTTATTTGACGCGTGGCTGTTGCCGCCTGCTGTGCCGAGTGCGGCGCTGCCTCGTGTCTCCCTTCTTCGTACGCTGCCGATACAGACCCAAGCTGGAAATGAACAACTCACTGAAATAAAAAGACACCGAGGTTCATAAACTGAAGATGCTTCTTGTGTATTTTTATGGTCTATAGTCTGTGTTTTCAGTAAACTTTGTGGCAGGCATGGCAAAACTATGGAAACTAAAATTCCCGTTACTTCTGAATGATCAGCTTGGCTAAGCTAGGAGGGACGTGCTATGATTTTCTTTACCATCAGAGGCCTTCTTCTATTTCTTGAAACACAATGTTCACCCCTTCATGGAGCTGTAGCCCACTGCTACACCATAGATGGCACCAGGAACGTCTCATCAGTATTCCTCAAGCTGAAATCTATACTACTTTCAGAAATTCAACAGAGGCAAAAATACTAGTATAGCTTTACTAATCACATATACGATGGCTGCTGATGATAATTATCATTACAAATGATGTCAGAGACAAAATAGGAATGCATTGTTACAATATACTGGACATACAAGCACAGCTGCCGTTAAAGAAGAAGAAAAAAAGCAGACGTCAGTATCATAGTACTCTGGACCATAAAGTGCTACGAATAATGACCTAAGTAAGGAAACACTTGGCGTGCAAATGCAGTTAAACAGGGAAACTATTATTTGCATAAATTTTTCATGTCGATATATCTTTCAACGTAAGACATATGAAAAGTATACCAGGTAATCGTATTGACTGCACCACAATCATGATTAAATATGTCAAAGGAAATGAGAGAAAAATAAATCTGATTTTAATTACATTCCTAAAACATGTCACTAATTTTTCTTTAGTAGGTAAGACGTTTCACAAACTAGTGTGTTTCTCTTTTAAATCTTGCTTACTCAGCATGTGACACTCTTTGAATTGTCGTCTGTTTAGTCGGAATAGCTGAATAGCTTATAACGAACGTCCATAAACCACACAAGTTCGCCATATATTCGTCACTTTGCCTGTTGCTTAACTTTACCAGAATACACACACACTCACGCATAAATTAAAGTAATAGAGTTTTGAAGGAGACTCAGGAATTTAATTGCATCGAGGGGTCTGCAGTGGACATGCAGCACGTGTTGCATTGTGTGAGTGTTGCAAGCTGCACTGCCCTCCTCTGCCTGTGTGGCGTGAAGTGTGCGCCGGCCCTAAACTACGCTTTCTAAAGGTACGTTTACACTGAGATACATGTATCGCAACTTGTATGAGCAATATTTCAATTTGACATGTAGCGATACATGACCTCATACAAAACTTCACCAAATTTGTATGAGCACCATCCGCTCATACATGTCGCTCATACATTCTGTATATCGCTTTTTCGCCATAGACGCGACATGTCTCAGAACTCGCGCATGCGCAGTAGCAGTCTTTGTAGTCGTCTGCAGGATGTGCGCATGCCGACTGTCGCTTATTTTGACATCTAGCAGACGCTGCGCATGCGCAGTACGTGTTTCTCTTGGCGCCTATTGTTTGTTTGTTGATCGCTGTTCGGCTTTGTGTTATCTTAAGTGTCCTACGTTCGGTAAATAAATTAATATGAGTTCGTGGTCGAAACAGAACACAATGAGACTCATAGAAGCTGTGCGATTCCATCCGTACATTTGGGATATGAAATCTACAGACTACAAAAATTCACTGAAACGTTTCGACAAGTGGGAGGAGATCGCAAAAGAATTCAACGTTTCTCGAAAGGAATGTGAAGACAAGTGGCACAATATAAAAAGCCAATACAGTCGGGAATTGGCCAAGAAAAGAGGCAGCAAAGCAAGTGGTAGTGCAGCAAGCAGTGTTTACCACTCTACGTGGTACGCATTTAACTGTTTACATTTCTTGAAAGACACCTACAAACCACTCACTCACAGAAGCACACATGAAATAGAAACAACGGTAAGTAAATTTGTTAAATTATTTTATTAATAATATATTTGTCAAATAAATTATTTACATATTGTTTTTCTTGTGTACAAACATGTCATGAGAAACATAAATTATTTTCCATACTGCCATGGAATGGAGCCCTGAATACTGCAGAAGTATTCTGCATACTCTCTTCTGTTATCATGTAACAGAGGTGTCCTCCTTCCAGTTCTTGAAAGTGGCTCCAGCAAAGTGGGGGTGTCTCTCCAAGACCCTGGTATTAAGTTGCCATCATCTGCTACTCTGTCATACGTTCCTGCTGGGACAGCGCACACTTACCGCAGCCAAGGCCGAGGCACAGAGTAACATATTTGTTTTCTTGCGTCTCTGTTCCACCTCATCCGCAAAGTGAAATTTCAAGTATCCGATATGCTTAGAAAAAACTTGTTTAATGTAGACGAATATAAGCTTTAACCTTATCTGTATTTAGTTTCTTTGTAACACTTTTACTTTCTGAGTAAAAAAAAAATTAAAAACACTATTTTTGGGTTTGTGCGTGTTCTGTGCTAACACAGCTTCCTCAATCGATTTTGCAGAAAATATCGGTAGAAAAAAAAAAAAAAAAAAAAAAAAAAAAAAAAAAAAAAAAAAAAAAAAAAAAAAAAAAAATCTGCATCATAAAGCCAAAGGTCACCACATGATATTGGACTAGTTTTCTTTTAATTCATTTCCTTAGTTATCTATACACAGGGTGAGTCACCTAATATTACCGCTGGATATATTTCGTAAACCACGTCAAATACTGACGAACCGATTCCACAGACCGAACGTGAGGAGAGGGGCTAGTGTAATTGGTTAATACAAACCATAAAAAATGCACGGAAGTATGTTTTTTAACACAAACCTACGGTTTTTTTAATGGAACCCCGTTAGTTTTGTTATTACATCTGAACATATAAACAAATACGTAATCAGCGCCGTTTGTTGCATGGTAAAATGTTAATTACATTCGGAGATATTGTAACCTAAAGTTGACGCATGAGTACCACTCCTCCGCCGTTCGATCGTGTGTATCGGAGAGCACCGAATTAAGTAGGGATCCTAAGGGAACGGTGATGTACCTTAGGTACAGAAGAGACTAGAACAGCACATTACGTCCACAAGCTAACACCTTTATTGGTCTTTTTCAGACGCACATGTACATTACCATGAAGGGTGTGGTACACGTACACACGTGATTTCCGTTTTCAATTACGGAGTAGAATAGTGTGTGTCCCGACATGTCAGGCCAATAGATGTTCAAAGTGGTGGCCATCATTTGCTGCACACAATTGCAATCTATGGCGTAATGAATGCCGTACACGCCGCAGTACATCTGGTGTAATGTCGCCGCAGGCTGCCACAATACGTTGTTTCATATCCTCTGGGGTTGTAGGCACGTCACGGTACACATTCTCCTTTAACATCCTTTAAGTCCAGAGGTGTAAGATCAGGAGAACGGGCTGGGCAATTTATGCGTCCTCCACGTCCTATGAAACGCCCGTCGAACATCCTGCCAAGGGTCAACCTAGTGTTAATTGCAGGTGCACCATCATGCCGATACCACATACGTCGACGCGTTTCCAGTGGGACATTTTCGAGCAACGTTGGCAGATCATTCTGTAGAAACGCGATGTATGTTGCAGCTGTTTGGGCCCCTGCAATGAAGTGAGGTGGTCGCCAATGATTCCGAACCATACATTTACAGTCCACGGTCGCTGTCGCTCTACCTGTCGGAGCCAGCGAGGATTCTCCACGGACCAGTAATGCATGTTCCGTAGATTCACTGCCCCGTGGTTTGTGAAACCCGCTTCATCGGTAAACAGGTACAACTGCAAAGCATTCTCTTTTAATGCCCATTGACAGAATTGCACTCGATGATTAAAGTCATCACCATGTAATTGCTGATGTAGCGACACATGAAATGGGTGAAAATGGTGACGATGCAGTATGCGCATGACACTACTTTCAGTCCACCGGCTCTCGCAATGTCCCGTGTACTTCTGCGTGGGTTCACGGCAACAGCAGATAACACACCAACTGCACCCGCTTCTCCTGTGACGGGCCTGTTACGGACCCATTTGCGTGCTACGACCATACCTGTTGCATACAGTTGGCGGTATATGTTTTGAACTGTGCGGCCCATTGGATGCTCTCTGTCCGCGTACCGTTCTGCATACACCCTGCAGGCTTCAGCTGCATTTTGTCGACACTCGCCATAGATGAGTATCATCTCCGCCTTTTCAGAGTTCGAATACACCATGGACACAGTTCCTGCAACACTACACTATCACAGACGTCTGGTAACACAGTGTACTACAGTTTGCGTGCAAAGACGAATGCAGAATAACAATAGCAGCAAGCGCTATATGCGGACACTGCGACAGCTAGACCAAACCACAACAGTGCACTGCAGCCACACTCGTAAACACGGTCGTCATCGTAAACATGTCCCTGCAAATGATGCTCGCCGATCTGGCCCGTGTTTGTTACAACACGCAACTGAACGTCGGAGCTTTCAAGCGTCAACTTTAGGTTACAATATCTCCGGATGTAATTAACATTTTACAATACAACAAACGGCACTGATTACGTATTTGTTTATATGTTCAGATGTGCTAACAAAACTAACGGGGTTCCATTTAAAAAAAACGTAGGTTTGTTTTAAAAACCATACTTCCGTGCATTTTTTTTATGGTTTGTATTAACCAATTACACTAGCCCCTCTTCTCACGTTCGGTCTGTGGAATCGGTTCGTCGTGGTTTACGAAAAATATCCAGCGCTAATTTTAGGTGACTCACCCTATATATATATATAAATATCAGTATGTCCTCTATGTGTTCATAAACCATTCATTCGATTGCAGTGAAACTTTGGTGAAGTGTTCACCGTACGCCCAAGAAGGTTCCTGACCCAAAAACAAAAGAACACGACACATAGCTCAGGAGATATGACGTCATAAACAATGAGAGGCCACCGCGTGAGAATACCCAGATTTATGCGTCAATTATTGGGAAATGGGAGTAGTTAGAGACCTGCATCAAAGTTTGCATTTAATTTCGGACGTTTATGAAGCAATTTGTAACTGCTCCTCCCACAAAATGATGAGACGAAAATAAGTCTACCGCTCACAGACGGTTTCGCTGTAGATGATGTAAAACTGTCGCATCAGGCTTAATCTGACTGTCTTCGCTACATATTTTGCATATAGTATCGACATGTATCACTAAACGTGCCATCAAATTTATACCACTGTACGACACATATTTCAGGACATATCTAACATATATAAAAATTAATGTTTGTTTGTTTACTTTTTTCGTATTTTATACACGGCCATTCCGTACCTTCGGTTATTAACTTTATCAACTCATTCCTTGCACTCGTATGAAGGTTATAAACATACTAACATTAACTTCGTATGGAGCATGGCGGTGGGTGCTTTACAGTTAGTTAATTCATATCTTACGCCTTCACGCTGAAATCGCTGGACGGATATGAATGAAATTTGGAACAGGGGTGGCTTATACCCTGATTAATACATGGCCTACCGTTCGTAAGCCACAGTACGGTGCGTGGCGGAGAGTACCTTACAATGGGTTAATGTGTTTGCTTCTCGTTCATGCTGAAAGGGATGGACAGATTTGAATGAAATTTGGAGTGGAGATAGATTATACCCTGAATTAACGCATGAGCTACCTTTAGGAAGCCACCGTACGGTACATTGCGGAGGGTGTCTTACAGTGAGTTAACACGTTTGTTTCTCTTCACGCTGAAACGGCCCGACGGAACTGAATGAAATGTGGAATGAAGATAGCGTATACCCCGAATTAATACCTCGACTACCTTTCGTAAGCCTCCGTAGGTACATGGCGGAGGATAGTTACAACAAATATCCAAATTGTTTGACTGGTCACCATGAAAGTCAGCACATAATTGTACGTTTTCATGGAGGAGATTTTTATTATCTGCATGCCAATGAATTTAGCTTAGCGTAGGGTACCTAGCGACGTTGACACCGTTTGACCAGCCACCATGAAATTTGGCGCTTATATGTATGTTTTCATATATAGGAGGGAGAAGAGTAGGTGGAGGAGGAGACGGACAGAAAGGGGAGGAGGAGACGGACAGAGAGAGGGGAGAGGAGCAGAATGAGAGAGATGGTGACAGACAGGTGAAAGGAGATGAACAGGGGGGAGGTGAGGAGAAGATGAACAGAGAAAAAAGGGGAGGAGATGGATAGAGAGAGATGAAAAGAGAAGGTGCACACAGATAGAGAAGGGATTAAGTTAACGCTGGAATAAACAAGTACCCGGCGACGCCGGGTTTTCAGTTAGTCTTAATTATAAAAGAAATGAAAGAAAACTAAATCTGATTTTAATTACATATGTAAAACATGACCCTAGTTTTTCATTAGTATGTGTGGTGTCCCACAAGCTACTTTGTTTCTCTATCAGTATGTGAATCTCTTTGAACTGTCATCTGTTCAGTCAGAAATGTGCCCTGGATAGCTGATAAGAAACTTCCACAGAGGACACTAGTTCGTCATATATTCGTCACTCTTGCCTGTTGATCAACATATATGACACACTAAACCGGAAGACCACACGCGCGCGCACACACAAATTAAATTAATTGATTTTAAGAAGACTCAGGAATTAAGTCTAACTGCATCGAAAGGTTTGCAGAGGACGTGTTGCTTGTGCTGTGTTATGAGAGTGCTGCACGCTGTTTTGCTTTGCCTGTGCTGCGTTACGTGTGCGCTGACCAGCAGAGGCCCTGCGTCGTGTTAGCCACCACCTTTGAATTTTTTTTAATTTCTTTCGTTGCTCTGGGTTGCTCTAAGGTTACTCCGCTTTGGTCCAGAGGCACACATCTGTAAATTTAAAAATAGGCCAACAATTAAACCAAAACATAAATTTCCACCAGCCCCCAATTTTTGAAAAATCTATTTTTTTATGCTTGCTCTGAGTTGCTCTGAACGTTGCTCCCGAACAATGTTTTCGGACCAATAGTTTTCAAATGGGAAACGAAAATAGATTTTCCGCCAGCCCCCACTTTATGAAAAATGGAACTTTTTATACTTGTACTGAGTTGCTCTAGTTGCTCTGAACGTTGCTTCAGAACAACAATGTCCTCGGACTAATAGTTTTCGCCGCGGTGGAGTAGCCGAGCTGTCTAAACTAAAGCGTCTCGCTGCGGAGCGCGCGGTTGCTCGCCGTGGAGGTTCAAGTCCTCCCTGGGGCATGGGTGTGTGTGTTGTCCTTAGGTTAGTTTACCTAGGTTTGAGTAGTTAGTAAGCTACGGACTGATGAACACGCAGTTTGGTCCGATAGATTTACAAACATTTTAACATTTTGAACTAATAGTTTTCAAATGGGAAGCGAAATAGATTTTCCGCCAGTCCCCACTTTTTGAAAAATCGAACTTTTTATGCTTGCTCTGAGTTGCTCTAGTAACTAGTTGCTCTGAACGTTGCTCCAGAACAACAATGTCCTCGGACCAATATTTTTCAAATGGGAAGCGAAATTAGATATTCCGCTAACGTCCACTTCTTGAAAAATCGAACTTTATATGCATGCTTTGAGTTATTCTAGCTGCTCTGAATGTTGCCCCAGAGTAACGATGATTTCTTATAATTTTCAAATTTTGAAAAAAAATTGTCTTTCTTCATGTAAGGTCAGGGTTGCTGTAATTGTTCTGAACGTGAACATCGGGAAATAAGTCATACTAATTTAGTAAGTAAAAATATTAAGGGAGTTCGGTGTAGGAGCTAGCTGGGAAAAATACTTTAGGAAGCTTCAATTTTATTTTCGATTATTCCAAAATGGCAGCCTTCTGAGTGAAATATTGAATGAAAATGAAGTGGAAGGTATTATGAATTTCATTCAATTGACATTGGTTCTCTCTCACTGACGTGTGACGCTGTGAACTTCAACATCAGTTTTCTCGTAAATCAAGGCCCGTCGCTAAAACAGCGGATAACCTCATAGTCTGGATACGTCCCTCTCTCTACAACATATACGAGCCCCAGCAAAATGCTTTGTTTTCACTTCTGATAGACCCCTCGTCAGTAGAGAAGGTTTTCTTAATTACGTCGCATTTCACGCGAGAGGTTTGTAAATCTATAATAGTGTTCCACAAAAGGTAAAAATCGTATCATCATAGCATTTTTCTGTAAATCCCTAAGAGCATCTTTATTAGACCATTGCTTCTATTCAGTACGAGAATTTTTAGATCATTTCAAACATAAGACACTTGAAGCTTAACAGTGCAATTACTGCAAGTAGTAGAAACTCTTTAAGCTAAAATTATTGTTTTTACATTGTGTGATTGTATTTACTGATATAATACTGTTTATGTACTTTACGTGTGTGTTTTTACTCTGTCTCATAATCTGAAAAGATTTTTGGATGAATAAATAGATAAATAAATAAAGACGACATCATTTTCACTTGCAAATAACTAGAAAACACGCTGTGAGATATTTAATGAAATATACTCGAAAACATTTCTCATTAACGGACCAAATTTGCACAATGTTTAAGGCAGTTCCTAAAATCTGTAATCGATGAAGGATACTGCCTAGGTGGTTCCATTGAAAAGGTTACGATCATTTTCTTTGTACTAACCGAGTTTCTAACGGACTTGTCACCGACAGGATTTAAGCTCATAGTTTCTTTCTTACTTCTCTTATATTTAGAAGAAACACAGATATTTCAGCAGTCATAAGTTCGAAAAAATTCAAATGTTTGTAAATTAAGGGACTTAACTTCTGTGGTTATTAGTCCCTAGGCTTACAAACTACTTAAACTAACCTAAGTACAACACACACGGCCATGCCCGAGGGAGGACTCGAACATTCGACTGTGATAAACCGCACACTTTGCAGCAAGTCGCCTTAGAGCGCGCGGACACTCCACCGCGGCATGTAAGAGCGTGACGTCATAGCGAATTTCAGTTTGCGTCACTGTATAAGGTGTAGATAGATGTTCTACCCTGGCGCGGGAATACAGATTAAGTTGCGAGGGCTAAGGGATTAATGTAGTTGACTCATAAGTCCAGTCAGTGTGGCATATGGAAATTTGGGTCGGTGCTGGAGTCGTGTTTGGGTAGCCTAGTGGTTAAGGCGACCGCACGCGTAAGCGGGAAACCCTGGTTCGAGTCCCGGCCCGGCACAAATTTTCATATGTCACCATTTGGTAGAACATCTATACCTTATACAGTGACGCAAAGTGAAATTCGCTATTACGAAAAAATATTGATAAATATATCAACACTGTAAGTTGTCACCATACAGTAATTTGCGAGACATCAGCCTAGAAGTTCGCATTTTAACGCCCATTATTTCGACAATTCACCTTGTCGTTTGTTCATTAATCTCTATAATTGCGTTTGTTCACTCTGAAACCAGAGATGAAATTATGATAAAACTTCAGTGAGGTGTCATTCTCGAGAGTCTCATTTCGAATGTTTCATAAACAGAACTGCTGCTAACAACAGACACTAGTCTGTGTTGCAATGCATCGGCAGAAACAAGAGCCTTCGTCTTTACAAGCAAACTGTTAGCCTGTCACTTGTTTACAAACACGCCGCCAGGAGAACGGGCTGGCCAATTTATGCGTCCTCCACGTCCTATGAAACGCCCGTCGAACATCCTGCCAAGGGTCAACCTAGTGTTAATTGCAGGTGCACCATCATACCGATACCACATACGTCGACGCGTTTCCAGTGGGACATTTTCGAGCAACGTTGGCAAATCATTCTGTAGAAACGCGATGTATGTTGCAGCTGTTTGGGCCCCTGCAATGAAGTGAGGTGGTCGCCAATGATTCCGAACCATACATTTACAGTCCACACGGTCGCTGTCGCTCTACCTGTCGGAGCCAGCGAGGTTTCTCCACGGACCAGTAATGCATGTTCCGTAGATTCACTGCCCCGTGGTTTGTGAAACCCGCTTCATCGGTAAACAGGTACAACTGCAAAGCATTCTCTTTTAATGCCCATTGACAGAATTGCACTCGATGATTAAAGTCATCACCATGTAATTGCTGATGTAGCGACACATGAAATGGGTGAAAATGGTGACGATGCAGTATGCGCATGACACTACTTTCAGTCCACCGGCTCTCGCAATGTCCCGTGTACTTCTGCGTGGGTTCACGGCAACAGCAGATAACACACCAACTGCACCCGCTTCTCCTGTGACGGGCCTGTTACGGACCCATTTGCGTGCTACGACCATACCTGTTGCATACAGTTGGCGGTATATGTTTTGAACTGTGCGGCCCATTGGATGCTCTCTGTCCGCGTACCGTTCTGCATACACACTGCAGGCTTCAGCTGCATTTTGTCGACACTCGCCATAGATGAGTATCATCTCCGCCTTTTCAGAGTTCGAATACACCATGGACACAGTTCCTGCAACACTACACTATCACAGACGTCTGGTAACACAGTGTACTACAGTTTGCGTGCAAAGACGAATGCAGAATAACAATAGCAGCAAGCGCTATATGCGGACACTGCGACAGCTAGACCAAACCACAACAGTGCACTGCAGCCACACTCGTAAACACGGTCGTCATCGTAAACATGTCCCTGCAAATGATGCTCGCCGATCTGGCCCGTGTTTGTTACAACACGCAACTGAACGTCGGAGCTTTCAAGCGTCAACTTTAGGTTACAATATCTCCGGATGTAATTAACATTTTACAATACAACAAACGGCACTGATTACGTATTTGTTTATATGTTCAGATGTGCTAACAAAACTAACGGGGTTCCATTTAAAAAAAACGTAGGTTTGTTTTAAAAACCATACTTCCGTGCATTTTTTTATGGTTTGTATTAACCAATTACACTAGCCCCTCTTCTCACGTTCGGTCTGTGGAATCGGTTCGTCGTGGTTTACGAAAAATATCCAGCGCTAATTTTAGGTGACTCATCCTATATATATATATAAATATCAGTATGTCCTCTATGTGTTCATAAACCATTCATTCGATTGCAGTGAAACTTTGGTGAAGTGTTCACCGTACGCCCAAGAAGGTTCCTGACCCAAAAACAAAAGAACACGACACATAGCTCAGGAGATATGACGTCATAAACAATGAGAGGCCACCGCGTGAGAATACCCAGATTTATGCGTCAATTATTGGGAAATGGGAGTAGTTAGAGACCTGCATCAAAGTTTGCATTTAATTTCGGACGTTTATGAAGCAATTTGTAACTGCTCCTCCCACAAAATGATGAGACGAAAATAAGTCTACCGCTCACAGACGGTTTCGCTGTAGATGATGTAAAACTGTCGCATCAGGCTTAATCTGACTGTCTTCGCTACATATTTTGCATATAGTATCGACATGTATCACTAAACGTGCCATCAAATTTATACCACTGTACGACACATATTTCAGGACATATCTAACATATATAAAAATTAATGTTTGTTTGTTTACTTTTTTCGTATTTTATACACGGCCATTCCGTACCTTCGGTTATTAACTTTATCAACTCATTCCTTGCACTCGTATGAAGGTTATAAACATACTAACATTAACTTCGTATGGAGCATGGCGGTGGGTGCTTTACAGTTAGTTAATTCATATCTTACGCCTTCACGCTGAAATCGCTGGACGGATATGAATGAAATTTGGAACAGGGGTGGCTTATACCCTGATTAATACATGGCCTACCGTTCGTAAGCCACAGTACGGTGCGTGGCGGAGAGTACCTTACAATGGGTTAATGTGTTTGCTTCTCGTTCATGCTGAAAGGGATGGACAGATTTGAATGAAATTTGGAGTGGAGATAGATTATACCCTGAATTAACGCATGAGCTACCTTTAGGAAGCCACCGTACGGTACATTGCGGAGGGTGTCTTACAGTGAGTTAACACGTTTGTTTCTCTTCACGCTGAAACGGCCCGACGGAACTGAATGAAATGTGGAATGAAGATAGCGTATACCCCGAATTAATACCTCGACTACCTTTCGTAAGCCTCCGTAGGTACATGGCGGAGGATAGTTACAACAAATATCCAAATTGTTTGACTGGTCACCATGAAAGTCAGCACATAATTGTACGTTTTCATGGAGGAGATTTTTATTATCTGCATGCCAATGAATTTAGCTTAGCGTAGGGTACCTAGCGACGTTGACACCGTTTGACCAGCCACCATGAAATTTGGCGCTTATATGTATGTTTTCATATATAGGAGGGAGAAGAGTAGGTGGAGGAGGAGACGGACAGAAAGGGGAGGAGGAGACGGACAGAGAGAGGGGAGAGGAGCAGAATGAGAGAGATGGTGACAGACAGGTGAAAGGAGATGAACAGGGGGGAGGTGAGGAGAAGATGAACAGAGAAAAAAGGGGAGGAGATGGATAGAGAGAGATGAAAAGAGAAGGTGCACACAGATAGAGAAGGGATTAAGTTAACGCTGGAATAAACAAGTACCCGGCGACGCCGGGTTTTCAGTTAGTCTTAATTATAAAAGAAATGAAAGAAAACTAAATCTGATTTTAATTACATATGTAAAACATGACCCTAGTTTTTCATTAGTATGTGTGGTGTCCCACAAGCTACTTTGTTTCTCTATCAGTATGTGAATCTCTTTGAACTGTCATCTGTTCAGTCAGAAATGTGCCCTGGATAGCTGATAAGAAACTTCCACAGAGGACACTAGTTCGTCATATATTCGTCACTCTTGCCTGTTGATCAACATATATGACACACTAAACCGGAAGACCACACGCGCGCGCACACACAAATTAAATTAATTGATTTTAAGAAGACTCAGGAATTAAGTCTAACTGCATCGAAAGGTTTGCAGAGGACGTGTTGCTTGTGCTGTGTTATGAGAGTGCTGCACGCTGTTTTGCTTTGCCTGTGCTGCGTTACGTGTGCGCTGACCAGCAGAGGCCCTGCGTCGTGTTAGCCACCACCTTTGAATTTTTTTTAATTTCTTTCGTTGCTCTGGGTTGCTCTAAGGTTACTCCGCTTTGGTCCAGAGGCACACATCTGTAAATTTAAAAATAGGCCAACAATTAAACCAAAACATAAATTTCCACCAGCCCCCAATTTTTGAAAAATCTATTTTTTTATGCTTGCTCTGAGTTGCTCTGAACGTTGCTCCCGAACAATGTTTTCGGACCAATAGTTTTCAAATGGGAAACGAAAATAGATTTTCCGCCAGCCCCCACTTTATGAAAAATGGAACTTTTTATACTTGTACTGAGTTGCTCTAGTTGCTCTGAACGTTGCTTCAGAACAACAATGTCCTCGGACTAATAGTTTTCGCCGCGGTGGAGTAGCCGAGCTGTCTAAACTAAAGCGTCTCGCTGCGGAGCGCGCGGTTGCTCGCCGTGGAGGTTCAAGTCCTCCCTGGGGCATGGGTGTGTGTGTTGTCCTTAGGTTAGTTTACCTAGGTTTGAGTAGTTAGTAAGCTACGGACTGATGAACACGCAGTTTGGTCCGATAGATTTACAAACATTTTAACATTTTGAACTAATAGTTTTCAAATGGGAAGCGAAATAGATTTTCCGCCAGTCCCCACTTTTTGAAAAATCGAACTTTTTATGCTTGCTCTGAGTTGCTCTAGTAACTAGTTGCTCTGAACGTTGCTCCAGAACAACAATGTCCTCGGACCAATATTTTTCAAATGGGAAGCGAAATTAGATATTCCGCTAACGTCCACTTCTTGAAAAATCGAACTTTATATGCATGCTTTGAGTTATTCTAGCTGCTCTGAATGTTGCCCCAGAGTAACGATGATTTCTTATAATTTTCAAATTTTGAAAAAAAATTGTCTTTCTTCATGTAAGGTCAGGGTTGCTGTAATTGTTCTGAACGTGAACATCGGGAAATAAGTCATACTAATTTAGTAAGTAAAAATATTAAGGGAGTTCGGTGTAGGAGCTAGCTGGGAAAAATACTTTAGGAAGCTTCAATTTTATTTTCGATTATTCCAAAATGGCAGCCTTCTGAGTGAAATATTGAATGAAAATGAAGTGGAAGGTATTATGAATTTCATTCAATTGACATTGGTTCTCTCTCACTGACGTGTGACGCTGTGAACTTCAACATCAGTTTTCTCGTAAATCAAGGCCCGTCGCTAAAACAGCGGATAACCTCATAGTCTGGATACGTCCCTCTCTCTACAACATATACGAGCCCCAGCAAAATGCTTTGTTTTCACTTCTGATAGACCCCTCGTCAGTAGAGAAGGTTTTCTTAATTACGTCGCATTTCACGCGAGAGGTTTGTAAATCTATAATAGTGTTCCACAAAAGGTAAAAATCGTATCATCATAGCATTTTTCTGTAAATCCCTAAGAGCATCTTTATTAGACCATTGCTTCTATTCAGTACGAGAATTTTTAGATCATTTCAAACATAAGACACTTGAAGCTTAACAGTGCAATTACTGCAAGTAGTAGAAACTCTTTAAGCTAAAATTATTGTTTTTACATTGTGTGATTGTATTTACTGATATAATACTGTTTATGTACTTTACGTGTGTGTTTTTACTCTGTCTCATAATCTGAAAAGATTTTTGGATGAATAAATAGATAAATAAATAAAGACGACATCATTTTCACTTGCAAATAACTAGAAAACACGCTGTGAGATATTTAATGAAATATACTCGAAAACATTTCTCATTAACGGACCAAATTTGCACAATGTTTAAGGCAGTTCCTAAAATCTGTAATCGATGAAGGATACTGCCTAGGTGGTTCCATTGAAAAGGTTACGATCATTTTCTTTGTACTAACCGAGTTTCTAACGGACTTGTCACCGACAGGATTTAAGCTCATAGTTTCTTTCTTACTTCTCTTATATTTAGAAGAAACACAGATATTTCAGCAGTCATAAGTTCGAAAAAATTCAAATGTTTGTAAATTAAGGGACTTAACTTCTGTGGTTATTAGTCCCTAGGCTTACAAACTACTTAAACTAACCTAAGTACAACACACACGGCCATGCCCGAGGGAGGACTCGAACATTCGACTGTGATAAACCGCACACTTTGCAGCAAGTCGCCTTAGAGCGCGCGGACACTCCACCGCGGCATGTAAGAGCGTGACGTCATAGCGAATTTCAGTTTGCGTCACTGTATAAGGTGTAGATAGATGTTCTACCCTGGCGTGGGAATACAGATTAAGTTGCGAGGGCTAAGGGATTAATGTAGTTGACTCATAAGTCCAGTCAGTGTGGCATATGGAAATTTGGGTCGGTGCTGGAGTCGTGTTTGGGTAGCCTAGTGGTTAAGGCGACCGCACGCGTAAGCGGGAAACCCTGGTTCGAGTCCCGGCCCGGCACAAATTTTCATATGTCACCATTTGGTAGAACATCTATACCTTATACAGTGACGCAAAGTGAAATTCGCTATTACGAAAAAATATTGATAAATATATCAACACTGTAAGTTGTCACCATACAGTAATTTGCGAGACATCAGCCTAGAAGTTCGCATTTTAACGCCCATTATTTCGACAATTCACCTTGTCGTTTGTTCATTAATCTCTATAATTGCGTTTGTTCACTCTGAAACCAGAGATGAAATTATGATAAAACTTCAGTGAGGTGTCATTCTCGAGAGTCTCATTTCGAATGTTTCATAAACAGAACTGCTGCTAACAACAGACACTAGTCTGTGTTGCAATGCATCGGCAGAAACAAGAGCCTTCGTCTTTACAAGCAAACTGTTAGCCTGTCACTTGTTTACAAACACGCCGCCAGATTATCTCTTGTTTATATGGAAACTGTCAGCACGCAGCTTCCTGGTCATGACCTTCCCCAATGTTTTTAAAAGAGTTCGCTGAGAGCAGCACTACTCTACTAGGAGACCAATGCCGCAGTTTTCCCGTCTCTCTTATCGATCATGTTTCGACCAATCTACTATCTCTTAGCGACAATAAGCGAACCTTTCACAAATAACTACTGAAAATCAGTGAGATCTATTTATTTGCATTCCCACGCTATTTCCATTTGTTCTATCAACACTTGGTTCACATTTCTACTCTGCACTTTTTACGACGCCTTTTCTCTGCCGTAATGCGTATTAGGTTTCTCAGTTTTTTTGGTAATATAATACAAGGTGCGTCTGAGAGCTTCGGTGAATGGTCTCAGGAAGTATAGGAAACAAGATTGCATACAAAATACCCTCACTTACCTTCAGAATAATCGCCATCGGTTACACACTGTTGATATCGGCTGTGAGCTGCTGAAAACTGTCAGCAAACGCTTCTTGTGGAATCACTCAAAGCTCTGACGTCACGTGTTGTTAGATCTCCGCAACTGTTGCGAAGCGTAAGCTTTTCAAGGATAATTTAAGGCGGGAAAACAGAAATAGTCTAGTCAACTGGTGTTCAAGACAGCCTGTATCGTAACAAAATTCCGAAAGTTTTTTCTCAAGGGTTCCGTATGTTTTTTGGGGGCGCTGAATTCGAATTTCCATTTTGCTGTCTTGTAGGAGGTCGGCTTCGCAACGAAAAATGCAAAGTATCTCAAAATTTTCGCACTTTTTTCAGTTTCTTGCTTATATCTCGAAAACTATGCGTTTCTAGAAGATGTCCATTTCGCAAAAAATTACAGTAGACAAAACTTCCTGTAAAACGCACTACTTAGGTTTTACTTTCTGACGAGCGGTATTGGTTCTTGGCCCTTCTGCGAAAACCTCAAAAACGCCCACTCACACGCCCTACAACTCAAGAAATATACATTTTTATCAATGTGATTTTATAAAATAGCCACAAGTCGCAACAATTATTTGCTGAATTTTATAGTTTCATGTTCGACTGTGATTTTAATAATCAGGTGCATTTGAGAAGTTTGTTCGTTACTTCATTTAATTCCTGCTTGGTTCCTTGAAATAATACTATACTGTCATCAACGTACAGGTAGTGATAAATTATTTTCTGCTTTATGTCAGGATATTTGTTAAACATTTTTGTTTCCAAGTCATTAAGAAAAATTTATGATAAGATGCTGGATGAACTATTACCCACTGCAAGTCCATCTACCATATGGTAATTTTTTTCCATTGAAAGTAAAATATCTCGAATAAAGAGTAAATTGCAAAAAATCTAACATTTCAATGATCTCATCTACTGGCATAGTTTTGTGCTGTGGTAGATTTCGTTTAATTATGTCTAACGTTTCATCCACTGATACGTTGATAAACATGTTTGTAACGTCCCACGATGCGAAAATTGCGTCTTCTGGGATGTTGATATTTATTACATTGTAAGCAAACTGAATGCCACTTTTAATACTGAATGGTGTGTCCAATTTTTATAAACTTTTAAGCTTTTCATCAACTATATAATCCAACTCCCTATTGGGGGCATATTCGTTATCATTAATAAATCTAATTGATTTATCTGATTTCTATATTTTGAGCCCTTGCAGTAAGAAGTCGTGGATTCATTAACTTTAACCTACGTTTTTCTAGTGTGTCAAATAGAAATTGAGAGGCATCAATGTTCCTCTTTAGTTCGGTCTGGAATTTATTGAGTGGATCTTTATTATTTCGTTTGTGCCACTCTGTTCAAAATAATGTAATGTTTTATCAGTATTACCTTTTTCGTGTAACAGGACTACTGTATTACAATTATTAGAATTTATCACTAAAGCTTCTGAATCTGTTAACTATTTATTCAAAGAATAAATTAATAAGGATCCACTCAATAAATTCCAGATCGATCTAAAGAGGAATATTGATGCCTCTCAGTTTCTATTTGACCCATTAGAAAAACGTAGGTTAAAGTTAATGAATCCACGACTTCCTACTGCAAGGGCTCAAAATACAGAAACCAGATAAATCGATTGGATTTATTAATAATAACGAATATGCCCCCAATAGTGAATTGAATTATATACTTGATAAAAAGCTTAAAAGTGTATACAAATTGGACACAACATTTAGCATTAAAAATAGCATTCAGTTTGCTTACAATGTAGTAATTATCAGCATACCATAAGACGCATTTTTCGCATCATGGGACGTTACAAACATGTTTATGAAAGTACCAGCGGATGAAACGTTAGATATAATTAAACGAAATCTACTACGGCACAAAACTATTCCAGTAAGTGAGATTATTGAAATGTTAGATTTTTTGCAATTTACTCTTTATTTGAGATATTTTACTTTCAATGGAAAAAATTACCATATGGTAGATGGACTTGCAGTGGGTAATAGTTCATCCAGCATCTTGTCATAAATTTTTCTTAATGACTTAGAAATAAAAATTTGTAACAAATATCCTGAAATGAAACAGAAAATAATTTGTTACTACCGGTACGTTGATGACAGTATAGTATTATTTCAAGGAACCATGCAGGAAGTAAATGAAGCAAGGGACAAACTTAATCAAATGCACCCAAAAATTAAAATCACAGTCGAACATGAAACTGACAGTAGCCTCAGTTTTCTTATTTTTGTCAGTTAATAGACGGAATGCAAGACATATTTTTAAAATTTACAGAAAACCTACTTATACCGGTATAATTATTAGGAATGATTCCAATCATCCAGCCCAACACAAGAAAGATTATTTTATTCAGTTATACACAGAATGTTACAACTGCCACTGACTGATGACGTAAGATCTATTACACTATTTTCGGATTTACAAACAATAAAAAAGATTGCAATAAGGAACAGTTACAAAGTACGTGATTTGGTGAAATTATACTACGCTATACAAAGAAAAATTAAACGCAAGACTCCTAATAATATAGACAAGCGGAAACAGAATATAAAGCATATTACACTAACTTACAAAGGTTCTATCACGGATTGTATTGCCAGATATTTCTCTAAACATAAGGTAAAATTTGCTTTTAGAAGTGACTGTCAGGCACAAATTTAAACACAAAGAAAATTTACACAAGGATAAATACAGTAATTCTGGAGTATATAAATTAGAGTGTCAAAATTGTCAGAGCACGTACATTGACCAAACTGGGAGAGCGTTTAACATACACTGCAATTTAAATTGAGACCATTCAGCAACGGGTGAGCATTTGCCAACGACTGGGTACACACTGAGTAATATTCAAGACAGCATGAGGGTTATCAACACGGCAAATAAAAGCCCTTTGGTAAATATTATAAAACAATTGGAAATTTTCGTAGAGAGAAACAAAAACCCTCAGAATTTATTAAACGAGCAAAATCAATTTCATTTAAATGGATTCTTTCAACTATTTGACGAAATCCTGTAAGCTGACTACTTATAAGACGTTAAGCTGCCGTATTACCCTAACAAAGGTTTTTGTAAGGCGATAATTTCGAATGCAATGTCTTCCGTGTTATATAATATTTTATTTAAAACACGCACAACATCAACACAAGTCATTACAGCATTAAATACACAGAATATATATCTCGGAGAACCTTTATACAAAGAGCATGCTCGAACACGAAATCACTTGTCACACGCTCGAACACGAAATAACTTGCTACATGACTCCCCCCCCCCCCCAAGTGGCAACGATATTTACGATTGAAACGGACGCGTCGTCCACAACGTGTTACACCTTTAGTTTCCTTCGGAGGTGTAGGCGGTGGCAGTGCATTGATGGTTTTGTCTGCTACAGTAGGTGGTGTTGTAGTGTTGGGTTTATTCAGTTGTTGTTGTTTTGAGGGGCCTAAACATCCATTATTCAGTAGTCCAACTAATGACATCCAAATGTTAACTGAGATGAAGGCAGGTTTGAGTCTGCGATAGAGACCGTGAGAGCAGAACCGTTGATGTTGATATCAAACGTTTTATCTCGACGTTTCAGCACAGTGTAAGGACCATCGTACGGTGGTTGAAGTGGCTTGCGGATGGCGTCATGTCTGATCACATGACTTTAAGTCACTGAATTTTAATGGTCGCCGGTTCGTGTATTCTTTTGGCATGACAAGACTTGCGGATCTGCGAGCGAAAACGTTGCACAGAGTCTGAGGCTTCAATAACATCGTTCTATATGTCTGCAAAGAATTCACCTGGCAGTCGAAGCGTCTATCCATACACAAATTCAGCCGCTGATGCGTTAATATCTTCCTTGAGGGATGTTCTGAGACCCAGTAAGGCTCTCAGGCCAACCTTCTGTGGCATGGCAACTGAGCGAAGTCTTCAACTGTCGATGTAGTCGTTCTACAAGTCGATTAGCTGCGAGTTGGTATTCTCAGGTCCGAATGCGTTTCATGCCAACCAGTGCTGAGGGTGCTTTAAAAATATATGATTCAAATTGCTTGCCTTTATCCGTAATAACACGGAGAGGTACGCCAAAGCGTGCGATTCACTCACGGAAGAAGGTCGATGCTACATTTATCGTCGTCATATCCTTCATAGGATAAGCTTCAGGCCAGAGAGAAAAGCGGTGAATCGCTGTCAAGCAATATTGATATTTTTCTGATGGACAAAGGGGTCCAATTATGTCTATGTGAACGTGATCAAAGCGTTGATTTGGTGGAATAAAAGTACCGATCGGCACTCTTACATGCCGAGTTATCTACATCTACATCTACATGGGATACTCTGCAAATCACATTTAAGTGCCTGGCAGAGGGTTCATCGAACCACAATTATACTATTTATCTCCCATTCCATTCTCGAATAGCGCGCGGGAAGAAAGAACACCTGAATCTCTCTGTTCGAGCTCTGATTTCTCTTATTTTATTCTGATGATCATTTCTACCTATGTAAGTGGGAGTCAACAATATATTTTCGCATTCGGAGGAGAATGTTGGCGATTGGAGTTTCGCAAGTAACCCACGCCTCAGCGATAAGCGCCGTTGTTGTAATGATTCCCATCCCAGATCCTGTATCATTTCCGTAACGCTGTCTCCCCTGTATCGTGACAATACGAAACGAGCTGCCCTTCTTTGGACTCTTTCGATGTCCTCCGTCAAACCCACCTGATAAGGATCCCACACTGGGCTGCAATACTCCAAAAATGGACGGACAAGCGCAGTGTATGCAGTTTCTTTAGTAGTTCTGTTGCATCTTTTAAGGATTCTGCCAATAAAACGCAGTCTCTGGTTCGCCTTTCCCACGATATTATCTACGTGTTCTTTCCAGTTTAAGTCTGAAGTAATAGTGATTCCTAGGTATTTTGTGGAGTTTACGGCGTTCACATTTGATTGATTTATGTTGTAAACAAAGTTTAACGGATTTCTTTTCGTACTCATGTGGACGACTTCACACTTCTCATTATTTAGAGTCAATTGCCAATTTTTACACCATACTGATATCTTATTCAGATCGTTCTGCAGTTGGTTTTGATCTTCAGATGATTTTACTAGACGGTAAATGACGGCGTCATCTGCAAACAACCTAAGAGAGCTACTTAGATTTTCCCCTAAATCGTTTATGTAAATAAGGAATAGCAGAGGACCAATAACACTACCTTGTGGAACGCCCGATATCACCTCTGTTTTAGTCGATGCCTTACCATCGATTACTACGAACTGTGTCCTCTCTGACAAGAAATCCCCTATCCAATTGCAAATTTGGGGCGATATACCATAACCACGCAATTTGATTAAAAGCCGTTTGTGAGGTACGGTGTCAAAAGCTTTCTGGAAATCAAGAAATACGGAATCGATTTGCGAACCTTTGTCGATAGCACCCATCACTTCGTGTGAATATAGAGCTAGTTGTGTTTCGCATGAACGATATTTTCTAAATCCGTGTTGACCTTGGGTCAATAGATCGTTCTGTTCGAGATAATTCATAATATTTGAATACAGGATATGTTCCAAAACCCTGCTGCAAATTGACGTCAATGAAATAGGCCTGTAGTTTAGTGGGTTACTCCTACTGCCTTTCTTGAATATAGGTGTGACCTGTGCAACTTTCCAATCTTTTGGTACAGATCCTTCTATGAGAGAGCGGTTGTATATGACTGTTAAGTAAGGAGCTATCGCTTCAGCATAATCAGATAGAAATCTAATGGGTATACAATCCGGACCAGAAGACTTGTTCTTATTAAGTGATTTTAGTTGCTGCACTACTCCGATGATATCTACTTCTATGTTACTCATTACGGCATCTGTTCGTAATTCGAAATCTGGAATATTGGTTTCGTCTTCTTTAGTGAATGAGTTTCTAAAAGCTAAGTTTAGTAACTCTGCTTTAGTAGCGCTGTCATCGGCAGGATCGCCATTACTATCACGTAGTGAAGGTATTGTTTGTGACTTTCCCCGAGTATATTTAACATATGACCAAAATCTCTTTGGGTTTTCAGTCAAATTACGAAAAAGAGTTTCGTTGTGATAAATGTTGTAGGCATCTCGCATTGAAATCCTCGCTAAATTTCGAGCTTCTGAGTACAATCGCAAATCCTGGGGATTTCGTGTTCGTTTAAATTTAGTATGTCTTTTCCTTTGCTTTTGCAACAGTGTCCTAACCTGTTTTGTGTACCAAGGGGGATCGCCTCCTTCTTTTATTAATTTATTAGGTATAAAACTTTCAATTGCTGTCGATACCACTTCTTTGAATTTGAGCCACATCTGGTCTACACCTACGTTTAGTGTTAGAAACGAGTGGAAGCTGTCTTTCAAGAAGCAATGTATTTTGTTTCTATCTGCTTTCCTGAACAAATATACTTTGCGTTTATTTTTGGTAACTTTGGGACTTTCGATATTCAATTTCGCTACTACAGCTCTGTGTTCACTAATACCTGTATCCGTTTTGATGCTCATTATGAGCTCAGGATTATTTGTTGCTAAGAGATCAAGTGTGTTTTCACATCCATTTACAATTCTAGTTGGCTCATGAACTAATTGTTCGAAGTAGTTCTCAGAGAATGCGTTGAGTACAATTTCGGACGACGTTTTATGCCTACCTCCTGATTTGAAAATATAATTTCGCCAACAGATCGAGGGTAAATTAAAATCACCACCTACTATTATCGTGTGAGTCGGGTACGTTTTTGTAATTAGACTCAGGTTTTCTTTGAACCTTTCTGCTATTGTATCGTCAGAGTCGGGAGGCCGGTAAAAGGAACTGATTATTAACTACTTACGATTTTCGGGTACAACCTCTACCCATAATAGCTCGCACGAACTATCAACTTCAAATTCGCTACATGAAATACTACTTTTGACGGCGACAAACACGCCCCCACCTATTTTGTTTAATCTATCCTTTCTGAATACCGTTAGATCTTTTGCAAATACTCCTTCTGAACTTATTTCCGGCTTGAGCCAACTTTCGCTGCCTATAATGATGTGTGTTTCGGTGCTTTCTATTAACGCTTGCAGTTCTGGAACTTTCCCGACACAGCTACGACAATTTACAACTGTTATACCGATAGTTTCCGGATCTACATTTCTCCTGTGATCCACCTGAACCCTTTGAGATTGCCCATTTTCTATTTCCCCGAAGCTCTTTATCCTAAAAAACCGCCCAGTCCACGCCACACAGCCCCCGCTACCCGTGTAGCCGCTTCCTGCGTGTAGTTATCTTGTTGCACTGACAAGTATTGCATTGGCGAACAAAGGTTTTACCATCTTTCTCCAAGTTTGGCTAAATAAATGCCTTCTTCACAAGTCGTATTGTAGCACTCACTCCTGGGTGGGAGAGGCTGTGAAGAGATGAAATCGCAACATTGCGAAAATCTGTCATAAGAAATGATCGTGCTTGTGGCGTTGATACCTCACAATAAAGCGTGACGTTCGAGTTTAGTATTCGAATGCGTCGGAGCTGCAATCCCACCGACGATTCAAGATAAGTCTTCAGCTCGCTGTCTCCCTCTTGGGCGTTCCCCAGTGCTTCACAGTCGTCTTCTTTCGCGATAACATCAATGCGCGATAATGCATCTACTGGTTTGTTTTGTGCACCTTCAACATATCGAATGTCCGTGGTAAAATGAGCTATGAAGTCCAAATGTATTAACTGGCGGGGTGATGCCTTGTCTGGTTTCTGACGGAATGCAAACGCGAGTGGTTTATGATCTGTGAAAAGCGTAAAATGCCTCCCTTCGAGCATGTGCCTAAATGTTTGATAGAGGCATATGCTGCATACAGCTCACGATCATATGTTGACCAATTTTCTTGGGAAGATCATATCTTCTTACTAAAGAAAGCGAGAGGCTGCCAGTCGTGTTGCACATGTTGTTGTAACACTGCCCTGATTGCAACTGCTGATGCATCAACCATAACTGCGAGAGGTGCGTCGGGAAGAGGATGCAGCGTCTGCAATAGCCGCCTTTACTTTGGCTAAGGATGTTTCCTTCTCTTCAGCCCACTGTAGTGTGTCTCCAGGTTTGCGTGACCTTTGAGCATCTCGTTAAGAGGAGAGCTGCTAATAATGCGTGATTGTGCACAAAACGTCGGTAAAAATTAATTAACTCTAAGAGACAACGTAATTCTCGTACCGTAATGTGTTTGCGGTACTGAACAATAGCTTCCACTCTGTCTTGAGGTGGTGAGATTCCTTGAGCGTTCATGAGGTACCCTAAGAATGTCACTTCTGATTTTCCAAAGACCCATTTTTGTGGTTTAATTACCAAATCATTTTCTTGTAGCCTACTGAATAGCTGTAGTAAATGCACTAAATGAACTGCCTCACTAGATGACATAACCAGCAAGTCATCAATGTAGACATAACAATAATCTAAGTCTCTAGTTATTTCGTCCATTAAACGTTGAAATGTCTGGACAGCATTCCACAATTCAAAGGGCATTTTCACAAATTAATATAATCCAAATGGAGTACAAACAGCTGTCTTTGGTATATCTTCCAATCCTTCTTACATTTGGTAATAAGCACGGACAAGATCAATCGTGGAGAAAAGAGTCTTACCATGAATATTCATTGCAACATCTTCGATTTGTCGTACAGGACAGTGATCAGGTACTATTCTGTCGTTAAGCTGGCGGTAGTCACCGCATGGGCGCCACACATTGTTCTTCTTAGGAGCTACATGGAGTGGAGAAGCCCAGATGCTACCTGAAGAGCGACATATTCCCTGTGCCAACATGAGAATTTTCTTGATAACACACCGCTGCCACTGCTAAAAATTCTTTACTAAGAACTCACGACCGGTTTCGCAAATTAAATTTGCATCATCAGGTGCTTATTTCATTCAGGTCTTAATCATATGCTACTTTGACTCTTAAACTAGCTGATCCTCATCATTCTCGAGTTGTAACCCACTTGCCTATAAAACCATCTATAAAATCCCTTTTATCTAAAAAATGGGGCTCCGTCAACATGTTTTAAAAACCGAATAAAATTCCATACCTAAAACAGTAAATTGTCATCAGCCAATGGCCCACATCTGATATAAAACATTACACTAAGAACGGTATTCAGCTTAAAAGCCGCGTCAGGGGGTAAAAGAAGATTAAAAACTGTTAACGTACTGGCAGAGGCGGCGCTAGACGAAAACTGGGCGTCGGCGAACTCGTCTTTGCGAGGCCCCTTTCTTTTTCCATTAATGAAGAAAATGTTAAATGAGCTGAATTATACATCAATAATCATTATACTAAAAATCTATTAGTATAATATACGAGTATTATTGCAATGACAAAAATTTCTTGGCCGAGGAGACTGAGGCGCTTCAGTCACAGTCTGCACGGCCTCTACGGTCGGGGGTTCGAATCCCCCCTCGGGCATGGATATTTGTGCCGTCCTAGTTCGTAAGTAGTTCATAAGTAGTTTGTAAGTTTAGGGACTGATGACCCTGTAGTTAAGTCCCATAAGCTTTACAAACATTTGAACATTTTGAACAAAAATTACAATAAACAAACACAAATTAGAGGAACTTTTCACCTTTTCGTCTCACTGAAATTTTTAAGACCACATCTTAATACTAGCCGCTATTTCGGCTTCAGTTGGTAGTACTGACAACGCAGATAGTCTTTCTTGGATCATTTTGCTTTTCAAGTTAGTCTTAATCAATTTCAACTTTGTGCAGCTTCTCTCGGCCGAAGCTGTACTGATTGGAACGGGGGAATATTCTGATTGTTATATAAAGATTTGGATATACTTCTTGCAAATCGTTTTCTAAAATGTACAGAAGAAATTGTTATGTAAGTATTTAACTAAAAATTGCATCACTACTGCACTCATTTTACGGAAATGGCCGAGCGCACTAAGGCATCATACCACGGTGAGCGAGATCGCTCTCGCCGGGGGTCGAATCCCAGCCTTGGGTACGAATGTTGTGTTCGTCCATTGGTTAAGCTAGTGTAAATTAGATGCAGGTCGTCGCTGTATAACCTAGCAGTTGGAAAGCGCCGTTGAACATCAAATAATAAAAAAAGAAGAAACAAAAAAACTAAAATTTTAACTATGCTTTGCGGTGCGGCGGCCGACGTCGCCGACGCCTAGCGCCGCCACTGCGTACTGGCAGTTCAGAGGAGACAGCTGGGGAAGGAGGCGTTGTTGTTGTCGCCATGAGAATTCCTGTTTTGAGATCTTCAGTTTCTCTGGCTGCAAACGACGTGGCTGTGCATGAACTGGTAGTCCTGGCTTAGTAACTTTGTGGTGTACTGTTGATTGTCGTACTGGTGCTAGAGTTGGCGATGATCTGGTAACTTCAGGGAACTGACATAGCAAGTCGGTGTATGGTGAATCACGTGTAATCATTTTGATGCTATTATGTTTGTCGTGACGTAAGTGTCTTTGAGTAGACAACTGTGTTGTGGAGTCCAACAGTCGACGATTGCGAAGATCTGGGAGAAGACCGTAAAAAGATAAGAAATTTGCTCCAACAATCGGATATAGCACGTCAGCAACAATGAATCTCCAACTAAATTCGCGTCGGAGGTTAAAGTTCAGATACAAATTGACGTTTGGGTCACCAAAATGTTGGGTGTTAAATAATATTTTATTTAAAACACACACAGCATTAACGTAAGTCACTACAGCACTAAAACACAGAATATTTATATATCTCGGACAACCTGTATACAAAGGTCGTGCACAGTCAAAAGAGTTTACACAACACATGCTCGAACACGAAATCACTTGCCACACGCTCGAACACGAAATTACTTGCCACTCATGTACACAGAAACGATTTTGTAAATGTTTTTTATGATGCTTTTAGGAAAGTATATTTAAATTTATATTAATGGATTATTTATAATAGAAATGTGATATAAAATTTTTTATACATACGTCCGTAAAAGCCGCGATCGAAATATAAATTACGTTATACGTTCAAAGATAACGTGTACAGACGATACCATGGATGTTACTAAGGAGGTTTTTTTAACCTCCTTTGATGTTACCATAGCCCGCTAGTATAGCAGGCGATGATGTTACAAATACTAAGCAGTTATATCTTTGCCATTGTCAATATCAGCTGTTAAAATTCATCCAGCTGTCATACTAAAGCTATTGTAAATTACTATATTGAAATATGACTATATAAATCGCCAGCTATCAATTATAATCAAACGTAAGTCTCCAAATTAGATATGTAATTCGTCATTGGTGTAATATTAACGTAAAATTTGTGTTATATCAATGTATATTTTTACAGTGCACGTTCTGACGATGCTCTTGTTCATAGAGCGAAACCGGTAAAATTCAATACATAATTGCAGCGACTTGTGGCTGTTTTATAAAATCAAATTTACTTATAACAGTCGCTTTCCCCTATATTCAATGCCTGCTTTTTCTATATCCACGTCATTAACAAAACCCCTCTACCACGTGTAAGTACAGTAAATTCGCCCTTCTAAAACGCGACGGCGCATTAATCCATTTTGACGAATGTCCGTCAGCCGAGTCCAAGTGGCAGAACCCTGACTCTATCCCCTAATGGGACGGTCCTTCCATTCCTTTGTTGGTCACATCCCCGCTAACAGTTTCCCCTCCAGGCACATTCGAGTCACAGAGCATAGAAGGTAGCTTCCATGCTCTGTGGTTCGAGTGACTTGGAGCCCATCCGATCTTATCTTGCGGTAGTTTAACAGGTCAAAATAACCAACGCGTCGTTGTCGAATCTTTAAAGCTACAATAATTTTTACTTTTCAGTGTCGTTTCAAGCTTTTATTCTACGTATGTGCGTGCAAAATGGCTCGTGCGGAATGTGTAATTAGTGACTAACTGTTAGACAATGGAACATAGAGGAATGTTGTGAGAGAAAAAGGTTTGAAATCTTTCATTCAAGCCAGTAAGAAGAGACGGGATGGTAAGTTTATAATATGTAAGAGGGACACTAATATTGAGGTTCACGACAAATGCAGGAAGAATTACGTCACAGAAAAGTCTGTTGCTGCTTATTTGAAGAGGGCTCAAGACAATTCTGAATCAAAACTACTGCGTTTAATTATCCTGACTTTTCATTTCAAACTCATTGTTTTTATGTGCAGAGGAAATGCCTCTGCACTACACTAAGATACAAATAAAAGAGCATCCCTCAAAACGCAATTTGGTATATCCTGTGAGGAAATTAGCCGTTAGAGAAAAAGTGCTCACTCTCACGAGAAACTTAAACGATGTATATGGGTGCAGTACAGTACAACGTGTAGAGGCAGTTACTGACTTGGTAGCACCTGATGCATAGTACCGTTTCCTGTGCATGAGAACTCTTACACCAGCCTCCACCGACTCTTCAAGGTGTTGGCAGACCCCCTGTAGATGAGGAAGAAGATGTTATGCAAGCAATTTACAGTTTCCTAGAAAACAGTGGCGAGGAATGTCAATTCACCATGAAAGAAAATATGGAGAATTTTGAATGTGATTTCCGTCCATATCCAGTCACTATCAGAAGACACCTGCTTCAGAAGGACGACGACGACATTTTGATTACAACAAGCAAACCTTACGTTTTATGTTTCAAAGCCACTGGACACAAAATCATTAATGAATCCTGGTATCGAGTTATTCAGAAGCAACCAGTCCATCAAAGGACTTATTAGCAACACTTTTCCTCTGGAACTCCAAATTGGCATATTGACTGAGCGAAATAAACCACCTTACCCATCAGGAAAGGTTCTAATTAAATCCAATACAAAGAATTGAAAAGTATAGTAATGATAGTAACGGCGATCCTGCCGATGACAGCGCTACCAAAGCAGAGTTACTAAACATAGCTTTTAGGAACTCATTCACCAAAGAAGACGAAACCAATATTCCAGATTTCGAATTACGAACAGAGGCCGTAATGAGTAACGTAGAAGTTGATATCATCGGAGTAGCGCAGCAACTAAAATCTCTTAACAAGAACAAGTCTTCTGGTCCGGATTGTATGCCCATTAGCTTTCTATCTGATTATTCTGAAGCGAAAGCTCCTTACTTAACAGCCATATACAACCGCTCTCTCATAGAAGGATCTGTACCAAAAGATTGGAAAGTTGCACAGGTCACACCTATATTCAAGAAGGGCAGTAGGAGTAACCCACTAAACTACAGGCCTATTTCATTGACGTCAATTTGCAGCAGGGTTTGGAACATATCCTGTATTCAAATATTATGAATTATCTCGAACAGAACGATCTATTGACCCAAGGTCAACACGGATTTAGAAAATATCGTTCATGCGAAACACAACTAGCTCTTTATTCACACGAAGTGTTGAGTGCTATCGACAAGGGTTCGCTAACCGATTCCGTATTTCTTGATTTCCAGAAGGCTTTTATCACCGTACCTCACAAACGGCTTTTTATCTAATTGCGTGGTTATGGCATATCGTCCCAAATTTGCGATTGGATAGGGGATTTCCTGTCAGGGAGGACACAGTTCGTTGTAATCGATGGTAAGGCATCGACTAAAACAGAGGTGATATCGGGTAGTGTTATTGGTCCTCTGCTGTTCCTTATTTACATAAACGATTTAGGGGAAAATCTAAGTAGCTCTCTTAGGTTGTTTACAGACGACGCCGTCATTTACCCTCTAGTAAAATCATCTGAAGATCAAAAACAACTGCAGAACGATCTGAATAAGATATCAGTATGGTGTAAAAATTGACAAGTGACTCTAAATGCCGGCCGCGGTGGCCGAGCGTTCTGCGACGCTTCAGTCACGGTCTGCAGGCCATTACGGTCGGGGGTTCGAATCCCCCCCTCGGGCATGGATATTTGTGCCGTCCTTAGTATTAGCTAGTTCATAAATAGTTTGTAAGTTTAGGGACTGATGACCCCGTAGTTAAGTCCCATAAGCTCTACAAACATTTGAACATTTTGACTCTAAATAATGAGACGTGTTCAAAAAAATGTTCAAATGTTTGTTAAGCTTATGGGACTTAACTACGGGGTCATCAGTCCCTAAACTTACAAACTACTTACGAGCTACCTTATACTAAGGACGGCACAAATATCCATGCCCGAGGGGGGATTCGAACCCCCGACCGTAGTGGCCGTGCAGACCGTGACTGGAGCGCCTCAGTCCCCGCGGCCACCGCGGCCGGCCATGAGACGTGTGAAGTCGTCCACATGAGTACGAACAGAAATCCGTTAAACTTTGTTTACAAGATAAATCAATCAAAAGTGAAGGCCGTAAACTCCACAAAATACCTAGGAATTACTATTACTTCAGACTTTAATTGGAAAGAACACGTAGATGCTGCCCTGGGAAAGGCGAACCAGAGACTGCGTTTTATTGGCAGAACCCTTAAAACATGCAACAGAACTACAAAAGAAACTGCATACACTACGCTTGTCCGCCCATTTTTGGATTATTGCTGGCCAGTGTGGGATCCTTATCAGGTGGGTTCGACGGAGGACATCGAAAGAGTCCAAAGAAGTGCAGCTCGTTTCGCGTTGTCACGATACAGTGGAGACAGCGTTGCGGAAATGATACAGTATCTGGGATGGGAATCATTACAACGGCGCTTATCGCTGCGGCGTGGGCTACTTGCGAAACTCCAATCTCCAACATCCTCCTCCGAATGCGAAAATATACTGTCGACGCCCACTTACATAGTCGATGAACCCTCTGCCAGGCACTTAAATTTGATTTGCAGGGTATCCCATGTAGATGTAGATTGTAGCGTTATCTGCCTGACGAACACATGCCTTTCTATGAAGAAATTGTAAAGTGGCTTGTAGTAAACGACAAACGAGACAATGAGTAAATGGACTGTGAAATACCGGTTTTTGTTGTAGGCATTCTTTTTTTCATCGTTCTATTTGGGAATGGAATAGGAAAGGAAAAACCTAGTAGTGGTACAGCCACGCATCTTACGGTGGATTGCGGAGTATGTATGTCGATAGCCATTGTAAAGTGTAGAACTGTAGGCTACATGTTATATTGTTTGCTTGAAACGTAATGATAATGTGAATAAGAAGGGTGTATACAGTATCAGAAGATTTTTACTTTTTTTATTTTATTTATTTATTTTTTTTTATTTTTTTTAATGGCATCATTCTGCAACTTTTAGCAATTAATTACACTACTTTAATATTACATTAGAAATTTAGTCTTTTGTCAAAAATCCCATTTGTGTATATTAAATAAATATATGAAGAAATAAGCAAACAAGCGGTACCGTACTTTTAAGAGTTAAGGTAAAAAGGTAAAGCAGTCAACAATCCGAAGATTGGGTTGAACACCACAGTGCTTTACTAGGCATGGCCTTGTTTGACTTACCCAGCCAGTTATATGGAGACCTACAGTTTAACGTGGGTTCCGAACCACGGTGCTACTACTGTATATATTTTTCACATCATCAAAATTGCCAGAGAGGAAAGAAGTGGAAAGTGACAGATAAAAATCCCAGGACCTGGCGGGGATCGAACCCGCGACGGATTTGTAGTCTGGCACTCTTCCACTGTGCTACCGAGCCGCACCTTAACCAGTGGTTTCTTTTTGTGTGTGTGTTTTTTTTTTTTTTTTTTTTTTTTTTTTTTTTTTTTTTTTTTTTTTTTTTTTTTCCACAAATGTGTATCACAACCGCATTTAAAATATGCATTTCAGTTGTGGAAGACTTAAGATCTCAAGTAGACAATTTGACTGAATACTCTACTTCAGACGGTTCCTAGATCTGATTCCTGAGACTCTTCGAGTTTTTATGGACGCTTTGGTTCTGAACAAAAAGCGAGGGGATCTGGAGGAATGGAAGAAAGTTATCAGCAGCCATTGCACATTGTGTGATTAGTGCTGTTCAGCCCCTGATAGTTTGCCTGGACCTACCGTTGCTCAAGATTCTTTACCTGGCCAAACCGAAGATGACGCAATCCCGAGCTCGTCAATCACTCATTTCATGATACATGTACATTACTTCAGCTTACTATTCAGTATCATGTACGTAGTATGTTCGAAATATAATTTGTTAATGTTTTCACCAAACAAAATTTCTCATTAATTAATTGAAAGCAACCACCTTCTACTCCATCACATCGAAAATATATCGTCGACGAGAGACAGACAGGTAAGAAGGTGCCCACTATAGGGCGCAGAAGACATTGCTCGTAATTTTCGTTTTGATGCTTCTCCCCGTACGAGAAAATAGAATACTACAGACGCCCCTGTAGGAAATTTATTGTACTTTCATATGGTGTAGGTTATCGATAAACGTATATTTCTGGAGTTATAGGGCGTGCGACTGGGCGTTTCGACGTTTTCGCAGAATGGCCAAAAATCGCTCTTTTTCAGCAAGCTTTAGCACCAATATCGCTCGTCAGAAAATCAAACCTGAGTAGTGCATTTTGTAGTAAATTTTGTCTACTTTAGTTTTGTGCAGAATAGACGTGGTCGAGGAACGCGTAGTTTTCGAGGTAAAAGCCAGAAACTGAAAAAAGTGTGAACACTTTGAGGTTTTTTGCGTGTTTCGCTTTGGAGAAAATAGTAGTGTGGACACAGTTCCATCACGTGTTGCACAAGGAGGTGCAGCTGTTACTGTGCACTCACTAACAGGCCCAGAGATGTCTCATCTCCTCGAAAAAAACTGTCAGAATGAAGGAGCTTGTGAAACCACGCCACACAGTCACATAAGCTGAGTGCAGTGAAGTTCCTGCACAAAGTGTAGAACCCCATATGCTACAGTTCTGTGCATTCACGGCACTGTGCAGAGTAACATGTGCTTCGTTCGTCAGTGGTCACACGTCATCCATTTCCATGCGTGCCTAAAAACGAAGGTCAAAGTCACGGCGTTGTAGCCTATCCTGTGGCTGCATCTGGTGAACATTGTGAATCTGGTAGGGATACCAGCGCAAAATCTTTTGAACTGTCGACCACATAATTCCCGTGCAAGCTAGCTGAAGAATTACAGGTCACGCACTTTTTCGTAGCCCCTCGGTGAACGGCGGAAATGGGCTGAGTTCGTGTGTCTACGGAATGTTTATGCTCTCTTCCAACCTTACCTCGTAACAGCATTGCACACCGTAGATATCGTCAATTGTTGATTTGTGCTTGGTATTGGCTACTGTCTTCCACTTTTTCATTTGCTAAAATAAACCCACATACCTCGACTACTTCTTTTAGAAAAAGAAAGGCTGTCCTTGAAAGTGGTATGAAGAATGTTAATTCCGATTGTTATTCAGTTATGACAATAAAAGAGGCAGAAATCGTCGCTACACCCGCTTCACAAGTCCCTTTAAAATATTAATATTTCGTAGATATACGTTCCACGCCCCATCTCCCTGCAGCACTACCTAATTGACATGTTTCTTCAAACTTCTTGATCATGCCCTTTAGCGCATTTATTGACATGGGGCGTCTTCGCAGCTGTTTCTGTCGGCGACATTTCCGCGATGCAGCGCTGCTGTTGCTGATAAAACATCGTTACCAGCAGTGCGCGCTCTTCCTTCCCGATAGCCACTGCAGTTCGTACGGGGAACTTCAACCTCCCTAACCCTTTCAACAACAGTAACTTCACTAACGACATCAACAAGCATCGCTAAACAACCAAGAGCATACTGATGTCAAATCAGTAAACATCTCCCATTCCCAATTCTTACGGCGCCACATTTTCGCCTGGTGACAGAAAGTGGAACTATAATTTTTTTATCATACTAGACGTGTGAGAGTAACGAAAAGATTTGTATCCGTGACCTATGCATCCGTTACTAAAAGACGCAATACTCGTTACAAACGTATCGTTACTCGTTAATCTCGTTACCATTGCCACCCAGGAATATGGCCGCTACATTGTGTTTGAAACCGTTACTGTTAATACTACATGAACGTTGAATTTGCCATGTAGATACTATATGCCTGTTTTTTGAGGCAATTATACTACTGAAGAAAGGATCGGTACATTTCATTTCCCTTGTTATTAAAATACAATCGTCATACAAAATACATTATCATCAAAATTACTTGGAAAGTCAGAATCAATCGGAATATTTCGTGACGAATGCCAGTGTGACCGATTATAGTAGTAGCACTACACTTGCGAGCAGTGAGGTTGTTGTACTGTATTTTGTGACATTAACAATCAAAATAATTCGGTCATTAATGCAAATGTGTAGATGATAATTTTTGAGTAATTTTTACAAAACTTGTTTATAGCAGGCAAGATCAAAAACAAATAATTTACCATTAAATTGAAACATTTATCGACAAAAAAAAAAATAGTATACCTTAAAAGCGGACGTCAGATCATTGAGGACTAACCTGAATACACGGGCCAAGAAGTATAATCCAAAAATTTTAAAAGCAAAATTAACCATTCAAAATCGTAGAGCTACGCAATATGCACTAAACGTTCGTCACGGATGTCTTTATAAATTACTCATCACATAATATATAGTATCACAGACTATATGCATTTTCCGTATTGGTTTTCGTTACAGAGTTCGTATCGATACGGTAGACGCGAATCATGTAAAAACGGTCCAGGCAAATAAATGTTCTTTAAAAAGAAGTGCAAAAACTAAATGTTAAAAGTATGATGAAAAGAGTAAATTCCGAGATAGTGGTAGGATGAACTTCATTCTGCGCCACTTCAATGGTCATGTGCTAGTAATAACTTATTATATCTTAGGCCCACAGTGTTCGAAATGTCGTATATTGACATATTGTAAAAGGTTAGTCCAAAACACTGTAATGAATTATTTTGTTTTTATATCACAAGATATCTTTCGGCGTTAAGTGCCATCGTCCATCGTCAGGTGAGGTATTTAGAGGCCTTAAGTTCTTCAACTGACTATTTATTAGATTTTATACCGTATTTCATTTACGAATTGTAGTCAGTTACTGACTACAATTCGTAAATAAAATATAAAACCTAATAAATAGTCAGCTGAAGCACTTAAGGCCTCTAAATACCAGTCACCTGACGATGGCACTTAACGCCGAAAGATATCTTGTGATATAAAAACAAAATAATTCATTACGATGTTTTCGACTAACCTTTCACAATGTGCAAGTAATGTTTATCGGCACCTGCACTTACGGACACCTCTTCCCCTCCCCCCGCGCTCCTGCTTCAAGCTCTGCCCAAGCTGGAAAAAATTGGCGGGAACAATCGTCCAGTGTATATCGTGTGCTATAGTGTAACATTGTGGTCACAAAATTACACTACAGAAGATTTGATAACAACAATAATAATGACAATTGTTTTTTTAAAAAAAGCAACGAGTTGATGTTGAATTGACTTTATTATCAACAGTTTCAGGCACTTGTTGCCCTTATTCAGATATTCATGGTTCTTTGCGTCTAACTTAACGATAGATTTCCATTAGCTACTGTTTTACAAAAAGTATTTAAAGAAGCAACAACCAGTTGCATTTGAATTGGTATTACCGGTTTTTGGCTGTTACAAGGAGACCACATGGGTATCGGATTTTAGAATTTCTTTATATCTATGGTACGTGAAGTTCAGAACTCAAATAACAATCAACCAAAGCTATTCGACGCAACTCTCAAAAATTCTCGAGAAAATCGACTTTGAAGTTTTGCAAATAAAATCTATTGCAGCATCTGTTGGTGTCGCTCTAGTTGTAGCGTTGTAGCCTTACAATCATATGGTTGGTGGCTCGAATCCTGTCGTGACAGATTCTTTATTTTTATTATTTTTTCGTTGTGTTGGATTATGTACACAATTTTAATATCTAATGGTAATTTTTACGAATAAAGCACTTGTTTTGTATATTCGTAATTTTCTATATTTTATAAAAGGTTGTTAATAACGATAGTTTCAAACAAAAAACATAAGCTACATTTTTACAATATTGACTTCACTATTAGTTGACAACGGTAGTCTTTGATTGTTCAGTTTGTGAAGAGCTATGACGCTATTTTTGAAAGTCATCTGCATAGCCACTAATGGGTTTCTGAGCAGCCAACCTACTCAACCATCGTTTTAGGGGACGGCAAAGTGTTCAGCTCGTCTACATACACATAAACAATAACTGACACAACGCGTGGGATTAGAGATCCCAAAATGTATTACATAACTGAATTCGGAAAAAAAACAGCAGGATTCCAACCATCGACTTTGCAGTTATGAGGCCAGAACGCTGCCACCCGAGCTACACCAAAGGATGCTACAATTGTTTTAATTATTGGTACTTACTTGTACTTGCAAAACTTCAAAGTCGATTTACTCGAGAATTTCTGAGAATTGCGTCGGATGGCTTTGACTGATTGTTATTTGAGTTTTGAACTTCATGTACCATAAATATAAAGAAATTAAAAAATGTGATACCACGTGGTCTCCTTGTTGGTGCTCTTCTTCAGACCTTGATGGTTCTTTGTGTCTTGCTTGACGATAAATTTAGTATTTTGCCCATTCAGGTAAGAACCATCAATATCTGGAGAACGGGAGTAAGTTCCTGAAAATAGTGATAATAAAACTAATTCAACAGCAACTCGTTGCTCCTTCATCAACTGTAAAACAGTTGCTGAAATTCACAAAATATTAAATAATAATAATAATACTAGTAATATATTTATTTGTATATCACAACATTTATTTATTTATGTAACTCAGTTTGTGATGTTCTTTTAAAATTCAATTTGTGTTTCAATTTTGGCCAGAATGTCTGTAGAACAAGCGAGTGGGCATGGCACACTCGATGGGGACCTCTCTTCTAAAAATAATATTATGCGAAAGTGCAGGGCCGTTTAGTTTCCAGAACACTTCTGTACGTGGACATCTTAAGTGCTGACAATAGTGTGGACGAGGCCTCCACAGTACACTTGTGCTGAGGCATGAAGTCAGAAAAAAAGGAGAGTAGTCAAACCCCAACCCCTGTCCCTCCAGTAAAAAAAATTGGGAATCATTGGGAAATCTGAGCAGCAGTCCAAATTGCACACCAGATAGCATAATAATAAATTTATTGTAATATATTTATACAATTTGCACGTTGCATGTTGCACGTCTGAATGTAAGTACAGTATGCGTGCAAGATGCTGTTGGCTGCAGGGGCTCTGCATCACATCCCACTGGCTGCAATGGTACGAGCTACCACTATCTCATGCTGCCCCAGCTCCCAGTCAACGGCTGCCTTCCTAACTGAGGAGACACATTCGCAAGGTGTCTCACCGATAGTGAATTAATATGACGTACAGTGGAAACGAAAGGTGTGATCAATAATTCCTACACAAATTTCAGCTTACCATAGCGGTAGTTATACATGTAGCTCAGCCTTATACAGGTGTAGTAATGAACAGGACAGGAAACACAGGTAGCGGTATAACATAATGATAATCATTATTTACTGACGTATTCCATTTAGCTTTGTACCTATAATGAAGCATCTTTGTGGGTTTTGGTATAGGAATCTGACAAATACAAAAGCCGACAATACGCGGCCGGCCGCGGTGGCCGAGGGGACTGAGGCGCTCCACTCACGGTCTGCACAGCCACTACGGTCGGGGGTTCGAATCCCCCCTCGGGCATGGATATTTGTGCCGTCCTAGTTCGTAAGTAGTTCATAAGTAGTTTGTAAGTTTAGGGACTGATGACCCCGTAGTTAAGTCTCCCATAAGCTATACAAACATTTGACAATACGCGCACTTGGTAAATGATGCCGTCCTGCAATTGGGTGTTGAGCTACTTCAATCTTCCGCAATCCAAATAACACTGCCAGGAGCCTCAAAACCATCACATGCAACTGGAAATGGAGCTTTCTTCCGGGCATAGTTAATAACATTGTTGAATATGGGTGCACTGAAGTGATTATGGATGAGTGGAAGACTGGTTAGAGGTGTGCAGTCCCGTAGTCCCACTGCTGGGTTGACAAATTCATGGTGTTCTTTTTTCATTTTCCAGGGGTGTAGTTCAGGACATATGTGACATTAATGACCTGTGAACAAGGTGAAATCACAAAACGCCTCACCAATACTGACATAACAATAATTACATAGAAACTTCAGGTGTAATCAATAACTGCTGCACCAATTTTAGCTGCCCATAGTGGTAATTATACTTGTAGGTCAGCCTTAAGGCTCTGTCAAACAGAGAGCGGGCAGTTCGCGCGGGCGCTGTGTTGCATTCTGCCTCACCGCTAGGGATGCAAACGATACATCGATGTTTTGAAAACATCGATGTTTTGAACAGCGATATATCGCCGATGCATCGACGACAGAAGTCCAAAGCTATCGACATCGTTCAACAATTGATTGATAACTCTATTACCACTTTATTAGTTGCTCAGCTCGCGTCAGCTCAAGTGTGGTGCTCCTGCTGTCGTCGCTCGTCGCTGTTTTCATACTTTTGAAATAGTAGGTAAGTGAAATATGAAACAATCTGATGTTTGTCCAGCACGAGCTGCTGGCATTGCTGAAATTTCACACTCCAACATCAGTGGAATTGAATCTTTGACAGTGTTACCCAGTCAGACTGATATCGTACTGTCAAAACGTCAGTTAAAACATCAAACAAAAGTCAACGAAAAATCCGAGACAAAAGCCAACAAACCAAGTATAACATAGATTTTCATTTCAGCAAGGTACTTGATTTGATAAACGTCATTGATGAATATTCATTTTAAAAATACATTATTAAGTGAAAGATGCATAATGTTCAATTTTCTTCACGTCGACAGCTAAGAAAAATGCAATTCGTCTACAAAACACAAGTTATTTCGCATGTAATAAACAAATCGATGTAAATCCCAAGTAAAATCAGCGCAATAGGTTGGGAAACCTTATTCCCAACTTCTTTTTCATTCTAATATGCCATTTCGCTGTGTATTCGTAGCCTAGAAAAGAACATAAATGAGGCAGATACTTTCTGGCAACACAGCTTCATTTCAGTGTGTTTTCCTAATATTTTTTAAACGTATGGAAACATCGGAAAAACATCGATGTATCGTTTTTCAGAGCGATTTTTTTTAACATCGATATTTTTCCGCAGGAACATCGATGTTTTTATCAACGATGTTGCATCCCTACTCACCGCCTCAGTCAAACAGGAAGCGGGCGCCCGCGTGCAGCGGGCAGGCTGTGGTTTTCTACAGAGAGCAGTGTGGCGGAAAACTGACAAACTGAGCGATTTGGTGCGTCCAAAGCCATTCCTCTATGTCATACGCGACTCAGAATGCAGAAATGTGTCTAAGAAGACAGGCAATTGGAAGGAGATATGCAGAAGTCTGAATCAAACAGGTATTAATTTGCATTTTCAACTGTTCACGGTGTAATGAGTAATCCAATAAATTTCGGGCGTGCAGCCTTGCAAATTCTACGTCTTCTACTAATATTTCGGCCGCGTATCGTCCGGCCATCTTCAGAGTGAGTCCCAGTGAGTCCCACGACTCAGTCGTGGGACTCACTCTGAAGATGGCCGGACGACACGCGGCCGAAATATTAGTAGAAGACATAGAATTTGCACGTCTGCACGCCCGAAATTTATTGGATTAGGTATTAATTTATTTTTCATAATTACAAACTAATGTATACCTACTTGTCTAATCCAAATTATTACATGAAAATGAATTAATCGAAATATTGAATACAGCACATTTCTGGTTGTGTTGTGCAAAATACAGTTAAAAGACGTAAGAAAAACGATGTGGTTGGACAAACATCAATGCAGATGGTGCAGAAGGTAGTTGTTGGCTGCCAACTGTACATACAACTTGATGCCAATACCTTGTTACTGGTCATTGACAAAATACGCAAGAAATTGGTTTCTGTTTTAGTCTTAGCACATTCGAAAATGCACTAGTAAGTAGGTTATCAATCTGCTCCTCTTGTTCAGTAGGCACGTAGCTTGCGTTGCTGCGGAGGAAATCATTAGACAGCACGCTGCTTCCAAATCTTTATTTAAAACATCAGTTTGTAGGTCTACTGGTCCTAAAAACACACGCCATTTTTCAACAAGAATTTCCACTACATGCCGTCTCTTGCAGAGGCATTTATTGTAAATGGCCTTTTGAGGATCTTCCAAGGCTGCAGCTTTAGGAAAGGGACATATTAAATTATTCTGCAATTTAAACCATCACCTACTAACACTCGAGGCACACGAGTGCTTGTATCCTGCAATGGCTTTCGAGGCAGAATATTTTCTCCTTGTATAAATTCGTGGAGAAATGTAGTGTTTTAAAAAATAAAAAAATAAAATAAAAAAATAAATGCTGGCAATAACACTGAGGTAAGTGTGGGATAATCACTTTCAAACTAATTTCAAAAATAACAGTATTTATTTATACACGTCTGTGAAAACATATAGACCTTTGCATACACAAATACACAATAATAAACAATTAAAAATTGATGTCAATTGTAGTGGAAGAATTGCAGGAATTTACTGAAGAACTTCTTTCAGGGTCTTCTTCGTCAACATACTCAGCAAAATTTTCGTAATGTTCAGCTGCGGTAGATTTTTTCAGTTTGTCGTTGATCGGTTGGGAAAGTGGAGCTGGCAGCTCACTTAGGGCTGAAACCGAAGGAATATATGGTGGGTCATAAAGTGGGAGATGTCGAGGTTGTGAGGAATACAAATCTAGAGTTTGTAATGTTGGATGAGTTTGCCTTGGTTGGGGTGGTGGAGTAGACAGTGCATTTTGAGTTGAAACTGAGGGTATCATTTTTGGGGCATAAGTTGGGAGATGTGGAGGTTGTGGGTAGTGCAAAGTCGTAGGAGTTGTGAAGAGTTGTTGAGGTGGTTGTGGATAAACCTGTGGTTGGGGATGGTATGGTGTTGATTGGCTCTGCTGCTGGAATTGTGAAACGTACTGGGCAGCGTTACCTAGATAGTGAAGAGGTGCAGCCTTTTTGTTCTTAATATTGGAAATGACTCTAAGAACCTCCATTTGAAATTGAAGCCATTCATTACTATCAAAAGTCTCTGTATGAGGCAGCAGACTGTGGTAGAAGGACATTTGGGAGTTTGGTTTCTCAGGTTCAGTTTTTTCCAGTGCTTTTAAAATCTTCAAATCTATTTCGTCTATTTTCTTATGTTTCTTTCTTGGATGATTATTGGAAAGAGTTTTTCCTTCTTTGTTCCAGTTCATGTTCTGCGGAGTTTGTTCCCAAGAACCATTAGCTTCCTCTGTTTTCTTCTTTTGCGGCGAAACTCTCTGTCGTCTTTGTTGTTTCGTATAATTTTTTTAAGGATTGGAGTTCGTCGTTAAATATGTACTTTCTTTCTCTGTTACGTTGTGAGCCACTAGTTTTGCTTTCTTTTGCCCTCTTTTCAGACTTGGCGAAGGCGTCACCTAGATGTTTCCAACGTTTTATAACTCCCTTACCAATAAATAAATAAATAAATAAATACAAAGTGATAATATGTTTCTTCTTCAGAAATTTATTATGTTTTTCTTTTTTCAGATATCTAACAAGTGGAAGTACTTTCACCGACCTTCATTATTCCTTCAGAGTAGGAGTAGGCCTATGTGTTGTGTGTTATGGTCTTCAGTCCGGAGACTGGTTTGATGCAGCTCTCCACCCTACTCTATCCTGAGCAAGCCTTTTCATCTCCTCATAAGAACGACAACCCACATCCACTTGAATCTGCTTACTATATGCGTCTCTTGGTTTCCCTCTACGATTTTTACCCCACACTCTTGCCTCAATGCTAAATTTACGATTCCCCTATGACTAAGAATGTGTCCTACCAAGCGATCCCTTCTTTTAGTCAGGGTATGCCAAAAATTCCTTTTCTCACCAATTCTGTTCAGTATCTCTTCATTAGTTATGCGATCTACCCACCTAATCTTCAGCATTCTTCTGTAGCACCACATTTCAAAAGCCTCTATTCTCTTCCTGTCCGCACTGCTTATCGTCCATGTTTCACTCCCGTACAAGGCAACACTCCAAACAAATGCCTTCAGAAAAGACTTCCTTACCCTTAAATTAATATTCGATGTTAGCAAATTTCTCTTTTTCAAAAATGCTTTTCTTCCCATTGCCATTCTGCATTTTATATCCTCTGTACTGCGACCATCGTATGTTATTTTACTACCCAAGTAACAAAACTCATCTACCACCTTCATTGTTTCGTTACCTAATTTAATTTCTTCAGCATCACCTGATTTTCTAAGACCGCATTCCATTATTTTTGTTTTGCTCTTGTTAATGTTCATTTTATACGCTCTCTTCAACACACTGTCCATTCCGTTCAACTGATCTTCCAGGTCCTCTGCTGTCACTGACAGAATTACAATGTCATCAGCAAAACGCAATGTTTTTATTTCTTCCCCCTGAACTTTAATCCCTATTCCAAATTTTTCCTTGCTTTCCTTCACCGCCTGCTCGATGTACAAATTGAATAACATCGGAGAAAGGCTACAACCCTGTCTTACTCCTTTTCCGACGGATGCTTCCCTTTCATGCCCTTCGAGTCTAATAACTGCGGTCTGGTTTATGTACAAGTTGTAAATAACTCTCCTTTCCCTGTATTTTACCCCTGCTGACTTCAGAATTTGAAAGAGTGTATTCCAGTCAACATTGTCAAACGCTTTCTCCAAATCTACAAAAGCTAAAAATGTAGGTTTGCCTTTCCTCACTCTATCTTCTAAGATAAGACGTAAAGTGAGTATTGCTTCCCGGGTTTCTATGTTCCTCCTGAATCCAAACTGATCTTCCCCGAGGTCAGCTTCTACCAGCTTTTCCATTCTCCTGTAGATAATTCGTGTTAAAATTTTGCAACCATGACTTATCAAACTGATGGTTCTGTAATTTTCACACCTGTCTGAGCCTGATTTCTTTGGAATGGGGATTATTACATTTTTCTTAAAGTCTGAGGGTATTTCGCCTGTCTCATACATCCTACACACCAGTTCAAAGAGTTTTGTCATGGCTGGCTCTCCCAGAGACTTTAGTAGCTCTGATGGTATGTCATCTACTCCTGGGGCCTTGTTCCGACCTAGGTCTTCCAAGGCTCTCTCAAATTCACCTCTCAGTATAGTATCTCCTATTTCATCTTGATCTACTTCCTCTTCCCTTCCTACAACATCGTCTCTAAGTTCATTTCCTTTGTAGAGCTGCTCTATGTACTCTTTCCACCTTTCAGCTTTCCCTTCTTTGCTGAGAACTGGTTTCCCATCTGAGTTTTTGATATTCGTAGAGTTGCTTTTCTTGTCCACAAATGTCTCTTTTTATTTTCCTGTAAGCGGTATCTACTTTTCCCCTTGTTATACATTATTCTACAGATTTGCATTTGGCTTCTAGCCACTCCTGCTTAGTCATTTTGCACTTCCTGTCAGTCTCATTTTTTAGTCGTCTGTACTCCATTTTGCCTGTTTCATTTACCGCATTTTTATATATTCTCCTTTCATCAATTAAATTTAGTATTTCCTATGATATCCAAGGATTTTTTGTAGGTCTTGCCTTTCTACCTATTTTGTCCTCTGCTGCTTTCACTATTTCATCTCTCAATGCTACCCATTCCTCTTCTACTGTTTTATTTCCCCCTTTTTCTGTCAATTGTTGCCTAAATCTCCCTCTGAAATTCTCCAGAACTTCACTTTCCTTCCATCTCTTTATTTTCCTACCTTTCTGCAGTTTCTTTTTTCAGTTTCAGCCTACAGTTCATGACTAACAAGTTATGGTCAGAGTCTATATCTGCCCCTGGGTATGTTTTACAGTTTATCACCTGGTTCCGGAATATATGTTTTACCATTATAAAATCTATCTGATACCTTCCGGTGTCTCCTAGTCTCTTCCACGTATACAACCTTCTTTTGTGATTCTTAAACTACGTGTTTGTTACGACTAAATCATGTTCCATGCAAAATTCTACCAGGCGACTTCCTCTTTCATTTCTTCTGCCCAGTCCATATTCACCTACTATTTTTCCTTCTCTTCCTTTTCCTACTACTGAATTCCAGTCTCCCATCACAATTAAGTTTTCCTCTCCCTTAACTGTCTGAATAATTTCCTTTAGCTCCTCATATATTTCTTCGAGCTCCTCATCATCGGCAGAGCTAGTTGGCATATAAACCTGTACTACTGTTGTCGGTGTTGGCTTCGTATCTATCTTGACAATGATAATGCGATCACTGTGCTGCTCATAGTAGTTTACTCGCATTCCTATTTTCTTATTCATTATCAGTCCTACTCCTGTGATACCCCCAACTGATTTTGTATTTATAATCCTGTACTCACCTGACGAGAAATCCTGTTCATCCTGCCACCGAACTTCACTAATCCCCACTATATCTAACTTCAACCTATCCATTTCCCTTTTTAAATTTTCTAATTTTCATACCCGATTAAGGGATCTAACATTCCACGCTCCGATCCGTAGAATGCCGGTATTGTCTTTCCTGTTGACAACATCCTCCTGAGTAGTCCCCGCCCGGAGATCCGAATGGGGGACTATTTTACCTCCGGAATATTTTACCCGAGAGGATGCCATCATCATATTTCCATACAGTAGAGCTGCATGTCCTCAGGAAAAGTAACGGCTGTAGTTTCCCCTTGCTTTCAGCCGTTCGCAGTAGCTGTGTGGCAAAGCCACATTAGCTGATGTTACAAGGCCAGCTCAGTCAATCATCCAGACTGTTGCCCCTATAACTACTGAAAAGGCTGCTGCCCCTCTTCAGGAACCACACGTTTGTCTGGCCTCTCCACAGATACCCCTCCGCTGTGGTTGCACCTACGGTACGGCTATCTGCATCGTTGAGGCACGCAAGTCACCCCACCTCGGCAATGTCTGTGGTTCATGGGGGTGGAGTAGGAGTATAAACAGCAAGAATGATAGAGATGTTTGTCAAGCACTATGGAAGGTTATGCAAAGCGAGTGTATACCTCCCCTCACAAAAGAAATGAGGGAATCAGTAGCAAATGGATTTGAGCGTGCAGCAAACTTTCCCCATTGTATAGGGGCAATAGATGGGAAACATGTCCGCATCGTGAGTCCAATTGAAAAAGGATCTATGTATTTTAATTATAAAGACGACTACTCAATTGTCTTAATGGGAATTGCAGAGGGTAAATACCGTTTTATTTATGTGCATATTGGTAGCTATGGAAAAGATTGTGACTCGTCGATTTTTAAACAGACTCAGCTGTGGAAATCAATAGAAAGCAGTTCAAAAAATCTACCGGATGAAAAGTGACTACCTGGCACAGAAAGTCCGGAAGTGCCACATTTTTTTGTTGGCGATGCAGCATTTGGGCTACATAAACATCTGCTAAGGCCTTATGCTGGGACACATTTAACAGTCGACAAGCGAATTTTCAACTATCGATTACGACGAACAAGAAGGTACATAGAATGCGCTTTCGACATTCTCAGCAACAAATGGAGGATATTTCATCGACCCTTAAATGTACAACCACAATTTGCTAATGACATTGCTAAAGCCTGAGTAATTTTTCATAATTATGTAAGGAATAGAGATGGATACATGGTTGAGGATACAACGTCAATTATAGGGCTAGAAGATATTAGGACACACTAATGAGTCACATTTCCTGTTTTTATTGATCTTTTACCAATTTCGATCAACTTAGGCTTTTCTTTTAATAGTATGACTGGTACAAATGTGTAATTTGTCATGCATAACACAGCTTTATTCTTGTTACTGTTTTTCAGGTAACTACTTCTGCTTTGTAACTACATATGCCGCCTCCACGTGGCGCACTCTGGGTAACACTAAGTGGCGTAGAGTGAGGCTCATGATGGAACTTCCGGACGTTAAACAGTCCCCCAATCGGATGTCCGGGAGGAGACTACAGTGAGAAGAAAAAATGTGAACACCTTAAATATATTGCAATGGAATGCAGGAGGGATGTCCCAGTCAAAGAAAGTAGAATTGCAAAAAATTCTAAATGATTTCAAGATCAATGTCTTTGTAATATTAGAAGCTAATGTCTCTACAGAAACTCTAACATACTACAATTTCAAGGGATACCAGATCCATCTCTTACCTAAATGCCGCCAGGTTGCAAGTGGCAAACGTGTGGGAATACAAAAAGACGTAACAAACAAGTTTGTAATAATTAAAGATATGAATGATGGAGAAATAGTAAAAGTTGATGTATGGTTTCAGAAGTAACATTTTAAAATATATGGTATGTACAATCCGCTTAACGAAATAAATACAAATGCCTTGAATATAGAAAATAAAACTAAAATAGTTGGAGACTTAAATGCTCATTTCTGCACAATTGGTTACAGTGATGAAAATGAGGCAGGGAAAGCAGTACAAGACTTTATTGCATCATATAATATAGAACTGGTCTATTCAACGTCAGATTCCCCAAATTATCTCCACTACAATGGCACAGCAACAAACCTAGACCTGACAATTGTTTCTTCTGATATCAGTACAAGAACATCAAGAAACATTATTACTGGAGTTGGAACTGGACGCCGTATGATTATTAGTAGTATAATATTGGGCTCTGAAACACATTTTGTGCCAAAGAATCAAGTAAAATGCAGCTGAAATTTTTAAAAAGCCAATTGGGATGTCTTCAGAGAAGAACTACATAAGGAAGTGGTACCTTTTAATTTCACATTACAGGAATTATCTCCTGATAAATTTAATGCGAAGCCAACACCGACCACAGTAGTACAGGTTTATATGCCAACTAGCTCTGCCGATGATGAGGAAATCGAAGAAATATATGAGGAGCTAAAGGAAATTATTCAGACAATTAAGGGAGAGGAAAACTTAATTGTTATGGGAGACTGGAATTCGGTAGTAGGACAAGGAAGGGAAGGAAAGATAGTAGGTGAATATGGTCTGGGCAAAAGGAATGAAAGAGGAAGCCACCTGGTAGAATTTTGCACGGAATATAATTTAGTTATAACAAACACCTGGTTCAAGAATCACAAAAGAAGGCTGTATACGTGGAAGAGACCAGGAGACACCGGGAGATACCAGATAGATTTTATAATGGTAAGACATAGATTTCGGAACCAGGTTTTACAGTGTAAGACATACCCAGGGGCAGATATAGACTCTGAACATAACTTGTTGGTTATGAACTGTAGGCTGAAACTGAAGAAACTACAAAAAGGTAGGGAAATAAGGATATGGGACCTGGATAAATTGAAGGAACCTGAAGTTCTTAAGAATTTCAGAGGGAGCTTTAGGCACCAATTGACAGAAACAGGGGAAAATAAAACAGTAGAAGAGGAATGGGTAGCATTGAGAGATGAAATAGTGAAGGCAGGAGAGGACAAAATAGGTAGAAAGACAAGGCCTACAAAAAATCCTTGGATATCTCAGGAGATACTAAATTTAATTGATGAAAGGAGAAAATATAAAAATGCAGTAAATGAAACAGGCAAAATGGAGTACAGACGACTAAGAAATGAGATTGACAGGAAGTGCAAAATGGCTAAGCAGGAGTGGCTAGAAGGCAAATGCAAGGATGTAGAAGAATGTATAAATAGGGGAAAAATAGATACAGCCTACAGGAAAATAAAATAAACATTTGGAGATAAGAAAAACAGCTCTATGAATATCAAGGACACGGATGGAAAACCAGTTCTCAGCAAAGAAGGGAAAGCTGAAAGGTGGAAAGAGTATATAGAGGGGCTCTACAAAGGAAATGAACTCAGCGACAATATTGTAGGAAGGGAAGAGGATGTAGATGAAGATGAAATAGGAGATACTGTACTGAGAGAAGAATTTGACAGAGCCCTGAAAGACCTAAGTCGAAACAAGGCCCCTGGAGTAGATGATATTCCCTCAGAGCTACTGAAGTCTATGGGAGAACCAGCTATGACAAAATTGTTTCACCTTGTGTGTAAGATGTATGAGACAGGCGAAGTACCCTTAGACTTTAAGAAAAATGTTATAATCCCCATTCCAAAGAAAGCAGGTGCAGACAGGTGTGAAAACTACAGAACCATCAGTTTAATAAGTCATGGTTGCAAAATATTAACACGAATTATATACAGAAGGATGGAAAAACTGGTAGAAGCCGACCTCGGGGAAGATCAGTTTGGATTCAGGAGAAATGTAGGAAGTCGGGAGGCAATACTCACTTTACGGCTTATCCTAGAAGATAGATTAAGAAAAGGCAAACCTACATTTCTAGCTTTTGCAGATTTGGAGAAGGCTTTTGACAATGTTAATTGGAATAAACTCTTTCAAGTTCTGAAGCAAGCAGGAGTAAAATATAGGGAGCGTAAGGTTATTTACAACTTGTACAAAAACCAGACAGCGGTTGTCAGAGTTGAAGGGCATGAAAGGGATGCAGTGGTTGGGAAGGGAGTGAGACAGGGTTGTAGCCTTTCTCCAGTGTTATTCAATTTGTACACTGAACAAGCAGTAAAGGAAAGCAAGGAGAAATTTGGTGAAGGAATAAAAGTTCAGGGGGAAGAATTAAAAACATTGCGTTTTGCCGACGACATAGTAATTCTGTCAGATACAGCAAAGGACCTGGAAGAGCAATTGAACGGAATGGACAGTGTGCTGAAAGGTGCATACAAGATGAACATTAACAAGAGCAAAACTAGGGTAATGGAGTGCAGTGTAAGAAAATCAGGCGATGCTGAAGGAATTAGATTGGAAAACGAAGCAATAAAGGAGGTAGATGAGTTTTGTTACTTGGGCAGTAAAATAACAAATGATGGTCGCAGTACAGAGGATATAAAATGCCGAATGGCAATGGGTAGAAAAGCGTTTTTGAAAAAGAGAAATTTGTTAACATCGAATATTGATTTAAGCCTAAGGAAGTCCTTTCTGAGGGCATTTGTATGGAGTGTTACCTTGTATGGGAGTGAGACATGGACGATAGACAGTGCGGACAGGAAGAGGATTGAGGCTTTTGAAATATGGTGCTACAGAAGAATGCTGAAGATTAGGTGGGTGGATCGCGTAACTAATGAGGAGGTACTGAACAGAATTGGGGAGAAAAGAAATTTCTGGCATACCTTGACTAAAAGAAGGGATAGATTCGTGGGACACATTCTTAGACATCAAGGAATTGTGAATTTAGCATTAGAGGGAAGTGTGTGGGGTAAAAATCGCAGAGGAAGACCAAGAGAGGGATACAGTAAACAGATTCAGACAGATGTAGGTTGCCGTTCTTATGCGGAGATGAAGAGGCTTGCTCAGGATAGGGTATTGTGGAGAGCTGCATCAAACCAGTCTCCGGACTGAAGACCACAACAACAACAACAAATTTAATGAGAAAATTTGCGAAGTAATACTTCTAAGCACAAAACGACATATTCATAAGGGAAATCCATATAAGTACAAATTAACCCAATGTGACGATCCAAAGTACCTTGGCATCTCTCTGGACCGAAAAATGACATGGGTAAACCATATACAAAATACTGCTGAAAAGGTCAAGAAAAATTGGACATTCTTAAGAGATCAGCTGTAAAAGTGGGGCAGCTCTCATGATGTTCTAAACTCTACTTGTAAAATTTATATAAAACCCAGTATTCTGTATGGATGTGAAATATTACTCCCAGCGAATATACCTAAATTGGAGGTTCAAAATCAAGCTCTACGCCTGATTACAGGAGCAGTAAAAACAACACCAATTTTGGCTCTTCAAGCAGCGACTGGCATTCCACCTCTATAATCAGAAATTATGAGACTGGCACTACTCCAATATGAAAAATTAACCAGATTACCCAATGACACATATTGGAACAACTACCAACATCATGCTAACCGACTGAAGACACAGAAAGGCTTTATGCAATGTATTGATGCAGTAAGACAAGACCACTGTCCACCGATCAGTAAAGAAGACTTCGCTCCACCAGTCAGTCCTCTTAAACTATGCCCAGTCATATTTAGACTTCAACTGAATGAAAAAGTTTGTAAAACAGGAATGAATAAAGAAGTTCTTAAAAATATGGCTCTAGAAATGATAAATGCTAACTACACGCAAACAGAATGGTTGCATATATATACAGACGGATCCTTGACTGAAGCAAATGGTATCGCTGGTGCTGGAATTTACAGTGTAATATTTTGATGGAGAGTTGGAGACAATAAACCTGGCACTAAAACAGTTTTTGTCCATATCCAAAAGTCACAAGAAGGTTGTTATATTTTGTGATTCAACTTCTGCAATACAGGTAACTGCATCCTTCCAAACACCTCCAAGTGCTTGCATGAATGAAATAAAATCCTCTATTGCCTCAATCACCAAAGATGGAACTGAAATAGTTTTTCAATAGATACCAGCACATACAGGTGTACATGGGAATGTAATGGCAGACTTTCTAGCCAAAAGGAACCAATATTTCTCAAACGAATTGCCCAAAATTATCATACGTCTCCATTAGGACTCATAAACAACAGTTTCAAGATGAAGTTGTATGAACACTTGACAACGCAAGGACAAGGAAAAACATGGCTTCTACTGTCAGAAGAGAAGGACGCACTTCCCAAACAACCACGAGCGGAAACTGTGGCACCATTTCGAAGAATAACTGGCCACGACTGCCTTGCGGAACACCTGCATAGGATTGGAATCTTCCCCTCACCGAAGTGTGTTATATGTGAAAGACACCATAATGAATTGGGAGCATCTAAGAAACTGTGAAAGACTGCAGTATTGTGACGGAATGTTAGATGGTCAATTGTATTGGGAAGTTAGAAGACTAATGACTATGTATCACATGTCTAAGCAGTAAATAAACAAATAAATACTTCTGCTTTAACTGTACGTATCAAGTTCCATAATCAGCTATGCGCATGCGCAGTTTTATAGCTTTATAGCTAGTACACTGTCAAATTTTCTTTGACAAAGATTCTTAGGTGTGTGTCAGTCTGTCGCCGATAGCTATTACTAACGTTTTTCCGTTAAGTAACTTCGAGAGAGTAATGCTCTGTGCTGATCGATATTCATCGCCGTTAGATAGACATTGGTGTTAGAATCAATTTTTAGACTGATGCTATTACCATGAGAGACGGAAATATGTTACAACTGGACAAAGACATAGAGTATAATACGGAATACAGATTTATATATACCTATTTTGTTTGTGGATTGTCAAAATGTCAAAATTTTATTAGAGAATCCAGTTGAAACTTCAGCATCGAGATACCGATGGTCCTATATTGTATTCATACCACCGATGTGTTGATGTTTTAGAGAACTTAACACCGATGTAAGTACGTCGATGTTTCCCACTAAACACCAATGTCTATCTAACAGCGATGAATATTATTAAACTCTACCACAGAGCATTACTCTCTCGCAGATACTTCACGGAAAAACGTTTATCATAGCGCGCACGGCAGTAAACGGCGCGTGAAAATTTACGTTTCTTTAGGGACCCATATATCAGGTTCTACTCATCTCAGAGTAAAGGGGTTAAGTGTTCTTTATAGATCTTGGCCTAGTGATCATTTGTGTTCATATTAGAACAATGGGTATACTATAGCTATCATACAGAACATCGTCAAAATTTTCAAAGTTTCACACTTCCTGGAGCCCATCCAAATTGAGCAAATCAGTTGGCTTTTGTACATGACGTGCAGTCTATGATGGGCTTTACATGCCTTACAAAAGCACCATTCATTCATGGGCGGTTCCTGAGAAAATCTCAAAAAATCTCGATATCGTTACCCGTTACTGAGATCCAGAGGTTGAAACTCATCATAGTTTTGCATAAAATCAAAAAACCCGATTTTTAGCCGTTTTAGCACCGTGAATCGCAAATATCTAAATAACTGATCATAGAAAATTGTTCAAATATTTATGTATCCTGTAGACATTTGTCTATAAACGGCATTTTTCAGTTTTCGTAAATCATAGTCCATTAGCAAGATACGGCAGAAAAACCGCGATATTTTGCTAGAAAAAGTGCGTATTGTGCTGAAAGACGGCGTTCGGACAGCTCTGAAACTTACCATGCGATTTGAAAAAAGATACTCGGCGAAAAAAATTGATTTTTGTACATCTTAAAGATTGTAATCTTCGGTCGATGAAGGGGTGATTTTTGTTTTCGTTTCCTTTATAGTTAATATGCAGCATCTGGTTTAGTGAACTATTGCAACATATTTTAAAGACTTTGCAGAGGTAAAAACACATTGCGTAGACTTCTCGTACGGTTGATTTCAGGTTACACATAGCTGCGTATGAAATGTAGATAACATATCGAAATTTTATTTAAAGTTTAGAGTAGAATGATATGTGGTTCTTGAGATATCGGTCCGTGAATGATAGCACTCAACAGTAACAGGTTCGAAAACGCTATTTTTGATTGTGAGATAACGTATCTTGAGGAATAGGAAATGACTAAAATGTTATGTGTCTGTTGTTTAGGTGTTTATCTGGAAAATCCGTTTCCCGTTTTTGAAATGTTATTCGTTATCACGGTACGCTACAAAAATCATAATTTTTGGAATCGAAAGTTCCAACTGCGTGCATTGGCAAATCTACACTTCTATTCATGGAAAATCGTCGAAATTTGTACGATGCGTTCTAATATTATGATTCCGGAAAGCTTTGAAGTTTTTCCGATAATACTATCCACTACCGAGATCTGTAGATTCCCAGTTACCGCAAATATTCATGACAAATACGCAGTGTTATTAATCCCTTGATATTTCATCATCATTCTCGTCTTTCAGGCCACTGGACGTACAAAATTCGTCATCATAATGGTTGGATCAACGTGAAAGACTTGAATTGTCGTGAAATATCAGCATCATATAAAACTAAATTCTCAGCTGGCCTCGAAAATATTTACATGCTTTTTATGGAATGATATTGATAGTGTTTAACAATGTTCTTTGAAATAGTTAAGCGTGTTTAGCAATCATCTGAATGTGAAGCTCTTTTTAGAAAGTAAACTACTACATAATCAATTTGGTCTGACGTTTGCACAAATGTGTCAAGATATATACAATACTATCCAAATTTCACTCAGCATTGATTTCATATTACATAAGCAGTACACTCTGATGTAACAGGAAAAAGACGGGAACCAGCTGAAAAATGCTCCTGCCGGAGCACACAAAAGACGAATATGTTCTCTGACACTAAAGTGTGGAACCAGCTGCCTCAATCCTCAATCGGACTTCCTCACCAAAAATTTTGGCATTCGAACATATTCGCGCTTTTTTCGGCTGAATGTGAGTAGGACAGAGACAGTGCAACAGGCAAAGAGAGCCAATACGATGGATCAGAGAAAGTGTCAGTTCGGGAGAAAGGCATACCATGAAAACAGTGGTGGGAAGCGAAACGAGATGTCAGAAGTCAGGAACAGTGGCAACAACAAATTAAGACAGATGCAGACAGAAGTAATTGGAGAAAAAGAAACTGGGGAAATAGAGGAAAAAAAGAAACAGTGGGAAACTGATACGAATGGAGACCATACATAAAGCATGAGCGCGCGGCTCTGCAATACTATAGCACGAAACAATTTGTCCAATTTTCCCATCCCCAGTACCCGCGTGCTAAAGTTTTCTGGTCTACAGGTCAAACCCCAAGCAAACCATCCCCATGGACATATGTGTAAAGGAGACAATCGTGATTGAAGACAATGAAAGCCGACTCTAAGTGAGAAAGAAAGGATACTGGCAACAGGACAGGAAGTGAATGGGACAAAGTCAGTGGGGCAGAGAGCCGCGATGGCCGAGGGGACTGCGGCGCGCCAGTCACGGTCTGCACGGCCACTACGGTCGGAGGTTCGAATCCCCCCTCGGGCATGGGTATTTGTGCCGTCCTTAGTGTTAGCTAGTTCATAAGTAGTTTGTAAGTTTAGGGACTAATGACCCCGTAGTTAAGTGCCATAGCTATACAAACATTTGAACATTTTTTGAAAAACAGAAAGCGGTGAGGAATCGCGAGGGAAAGGGATGAAGAAAATGTTCAAATGTCTGTAATTCTATCGGACCAAACTGCGTGGTCATCAGTCCGTAGCTTACAAACTACTTAAACCTAGGTAAACTAACCTAAAGACAAACACATACACACACACACACTCGAACCTCCACGGCGAGCAACCGCGCGCTCCGCAGCGAGACGCTTTAGACCGCTCGGCTACTCCACCGCGGCAAGGGATGAAGACATTGAAAGGCAGTGGGAGAGAGCAAACAAACGGACAGAGACATGTATAGACACTGACAGTGAGACGACATTGCTGACTATGGCGGCTTAACTGGCTAAAAGTATTTACAAAGTTATGCACTAAAAGTGCGCAAATATGTTCGGAAGAAAAAATGTTTGGTGAGGATTGAGGCAGCTGGTTCCACACTTTTGTGTCAGAGAACATATTCGCCTTTTCTGTGCTCTAGCAGGAGCATTTTTCAGCTGGTGTATTCATACCTCTAATGTGTTGATGTTTTGGACAACTTAACACTGATGTAAGAACATCGATGTTTATTTAAATCGTCGTTATGTATAGAGATAGCAATGGCTCTTTACAAATGTACCGCCAGGGGTTACCTCCATTGCACTCTTCTTTGAGCGATTTAGCAAGTAGAAGGGGGAAATCCCGTGGGTCAGTAAGTAAAGGGGCGACCTCGCCGCCTGCCCTGGGTAATTCAATTTGAATTAACAGACACCTTTGCACAGATATTCTTAATGACAATTTGTAATATCTAAAACAACAGTCCATTCTGTTGACTGCCGGGCTTTTACTAGTGATTTATAAATGCAGTAGCTGATGTCTTCAGAGATGAGATCTGTAATGAAATTAAGAACACGCTTTAAGTAAAATCATCTTCCTTATATAACAAATCCTGTATACGATACTCGTTTAAACGCGCGCTCGAGAAAGAGTGAGAGGTGGGGAGTTTCGATTTTCCCACTATAATGTTTGTTGAAAGGAATAATGAGTTCATATCACTCACGCAGCAAATGCAATTTATTTTCGTAGTCTGACGTAGTCATATTGTAGATATAAGTCTAGACTAAACAACAATGATATTTTTATTCATTGTAGCGTATAGTCTGGACATATTTGATTAATATCGGGTGACGGAGCGTTACTCGGAGGTTTTCTTATTTTTTTTATTTTTTTTTATTTTATTTTTATTTTTTTTTATTTTTTTTTATTTTTTGTGACATAAGAAGAAGGAAAGAAGGAATCTTAGGGTTTAAAGTCCCGTCGATAGCGTGCTCATTAGAGACTGAGTTAACGCTCGGATTTTAGGGTAAGGGTGAGGGGAGGAAATCGACCGTGCCCTTTGAAAGGAACCATCCCGACATTTGCCTGGAGTGATTTAGGGAAATCACGGAAAACCTAAATCTGGATGGCCGGAGGTGGAATTGAACCCCCATCATTCCGAATACGAGTCCAGTACGTTACCACTGCGCCACCTCGCTCGGTTTCTGTGACATAGTGGTATTGTTATATAAATATTTTACAACACTAACTACGCAGGAATTGCAACTGTTAAACGAAAATAACCAAAAATCTACGTAGTTCATGATCACAGCCGGCCGCGGGGGCCAAGCGGTCTGCGACGCGCCAGTCAGTCTGCACGGCCGCTACGGTCGGGGGTTCGAATCCCCCCTCGGGCATGGATGTTGGTGTCGTCTTTAGTATAAGGTAGTTCATAAGTAGTTTGTAAGTTTAGGGACTGATGAGCCCGCAGTTAAGTCCCTTAAGCTTAACAAACATTTGAACATTTTGAACATGATCACAGTAAATATTTTTGCCCAAAATTTCCTAGATATTTCGAAGTGCACAGGTTGGCTACAAATGCAGACACTGTTTCAGGTCGTTAGTGTAGCCGAAGTAAACCGTATTTAACACTTGTTGTAAAAATGGAGAACGTGATACAAAATTTTAATGCAACACAATAGCATGGTATCAGGGGTACATGAAATAAAAATGTATAACATATTTATTCTGGAAAATCCTTTTGTTTCAGGAATGACGTCTATACAGGTAAAACCAGATCTACATGCAAAATTTGATGCAAATCATTTGCACCGTTTTCGAGATACACGAAATATATCAAATGTGAGAGACGAGGATGACCGAGTTTCTCTCGGTAGCCGGCCGCGGTGGCCGAGGTGACTGAGGCGCTCTAGTCACGGTCAGCACGGCCACTACGGTCGGGGGTTCGAATCCCCCCTCGGGCATGGATATTTGTGCCGTCCTAGTTCGTAAGTAGTTCATAAGTAGTTTGTAAGTTTAGGGACTGATGACCCCGTAGTTAAGTCCCATAAGCTTAACAAACATTTGAACATTTTTTTCTCTCGGTAGGGGTAGGTATTTTTTTTCCTGCAAGATAGTGTTTTGTTAGAAAATATATTAGGAGTTACAAACCGCTTAAACATTCACAGTTTTCGATCTTACTGCGTATGATCTGGTTATTTAAATGACAAGTTTCGGGGCTAACATATCTTTTGTGATCCGAAAAACACGAAATTAATTTTTTAACATTTATCATTATATAAATACACTAACACGAAAATTGTGGTACAGATTTCTAATATATTCGAACAAGAAGGCCAATGAAACTTACATAATTCGAAAGATTGTTTGTTGTACATTTCACGAATATAAATATTATGTGTGCATTTAGCCATTAAAAGTGGTAAAAGGAAGTAGCAATTTTCCTATCTACAGCTTGGATCAAGTTCTACATCCTCCAACAATCAGCTCACTGATTGGCTATTTGCCTCGACCAAAGACGCTGTAATTCAGCGCATCTGCAGTATTAAAATAAGTGAATACCGAAACATGGAGTGCTCGCAACTCACTTTCTTGTGCCGTTTAAATGCTTCATTTTCGCAGTGATTAAGAGTGGTTAAAGGAAATGGATGTTTTCATATGAATGCCGATGTAAAGGATGATGCGCCGGGAGAGGCATCTAGCGGTGCTCGGGTGGAACTACAAAATTGCGAATGCTGATATAAATGATGATGCACCGGGAGAGGCATGTAGCGGTGCACGGGTGGAACTACGAAGTCGACATGTTGTCAGCTCTCGAATTCTGGATATTGCGGTATCGAAATAACGTTATTTCTTGGCGTTGTATAAATATACGAACACCGAAATTGTAGTTAAATTTCAAATATTACGCTAATGAAAGTTATATAATTCGAAAATGGCATGAGAAGTATATACTTCCGTTTTTATTTGTTGTTATTAACACGTAAAAGATACCGTTCATACCTCCCAGTGCCGGTTAAATTTTATCAAATATCCCAGCGGCCTCCTATGATAATGTTGGCAACAGATGCTGAAAATGAGAATCCTGTGAGTCTTCATTTTAGCCAATCGTTTGACAACGCTAATGTTATCTCATGGAATCTTCGCTTTACGAGGGCAATTATTTTTACTGAGCGGACGAGGGTACATACAAGAACCGTTTTTTTTATTATTGTTATTATTTTTTTTTTATTTTTTTTTTATTTTTTTTATTTTTTTTTTTTTTTAATGGGACTTAACTACGGGATCATCAGTCCCTAAACTTACAAACTACTTACGGACTAGGACGGCACAAATATCCATGCCCGAGGGGGGATTCGAACCCCCGACCGTAGTGGCCGTGCAGACCGTGACTGAAGCGCCTTAGTCCCCTCGGCCACCGCGGCCGGCAAGAACCTGTCAATCATAAAGCAGGAACAGCATTATTTGTTTACTTCATGGTCTGTACGATACACTAATCGAGTCATTCTATGTGGTTCGAACAAATTGGCAAATATTTTCTATCGTGTTGTTGATGTTGCCAACATAATGACGCGAGGCCGCCGACATGATACGTAAAATTTTACCTCCAGTGGTCATTGTAAACACAACTGCTCGAATGTCGACCACAGGCAATACTATTATATATAATTTTGGAAAATCGCGTTTTTACGTAAAATAAAACTATGTAGGTAAACTTCAAAAGAAAGAGCCAGTGTAAATACAAAATTTTATGGAAATCGTTATAACCGTTTCCGAGAGAGCTATAAGAATGCTCATTTGAAGATATAAGATATTTTAGTATGACGATTAAGTTTCCTCGGAGCCCCATCCTATACATCAAAGTGTCGTGCAAAAAATCGTTTTGTTTTTGTTTTATTTTATTAAATTGTACAATAGGCTACAGCGACGATCCGCGTTTGTGTACGGTGCTAAAAGGACCTGACACGCGGATTTGTTGGTTAAACACATTGTTCTTTATAAATTTCTCCAAGTATCTAGACGCCCCCACGTTCATTTGATTCAGTTATAAATGTGTCCTACCTTTCGTAACCAGATTGCGCTCCGATTTTCGATCTACACGGTGTCACGACTAGGGTACAGGTTTTGTGCTTTACGCCGCGGAACGGTAGCCTCACAACTGTTTACACTCTTTTGCCTCAGAAACGAGTTTCCTCTAATTTCGACAAAAAGAGGGAATAACATGTAAAGAAAAGTAGAGGTTTTTTCTTTTCCAACGCCTTAAGTTTCAAAGACGCCAATAGTTACACGATATTTAACTCGTTTACATCACTTACTTGTAAAGAATAAAACTGATTCTACTATATTTCAAGGAAAAAAATGTTTCCAAACTAAGTGCTTCCCTCTCAATCCCAACATTTTCCGTTCCTAGAAAGACATCTCTAAGAAAAACTGATAGTTTATTTCCTTTAGTAAATGTTCCTACAACTCAGATAAGATTCCGCGGATTTCTGACGCAAGGCCTACGCTGGTGTACGATAAGTGATGCTGCCACAAAAGCTTCACTGCGCAGTATCATGTTAAATAGAATAACGGTTTTTTGTATGTTAATGTATCTCTATAAGCCAAAAGTAAATAGTAGAACACAAAATGTACTTTAAAGCTATAACATTGTGAGATGTAGGCTACTTACATTTCTGGAGAATTTGAAAGAAAATGTCAGAGATAAATAAGAGCAAACGGGTAGGTCTAAACCTAATTAGTGGTAGACAGGAAGAAATTAAGAACGATATTCACATCCGCTTATGGCCGCAGGCTTTTCAAAATTGCTGTGGATGCACCAGTGACGAATCCAGAAGAGGTGTGTATACTTCTTCTTCTTCTTTTTTTTTATTTATTTATTAAGAAAACGACATAAAAGTTATTGAGCTCAGCCTCAACCCTCCAGACCAAGGTACAGATTCCCCACAGGGGTCACATCAATGGCAGACTGTAGTACATGTTTATGGGGAGTCTCGATAGTTTTTTAATGATTACGTTTCATACATAATCTTTTATGAACACTAACTACACTGCATGAGCCGCGGTGGAATGGTCGCGCGCACTAAGGCACCTTGCTGCTGAGCCGCGGCGGAGCGGCCGGGCGCATTGAGGCGCTATGTTCCGATGCGCGAGGCCGTTCCCCGTCGGGGGTTCGAATCCCCCCTCGGGCATGGATGTTAGTGCTGTCTTTAGTAAAAGTTAGTTCATAATTAGTTTTTAAGATTAGGGACTGATGACCCCGCATTTAAATTCCAGAAGTTTTAGAAACATTTGAACTTGTTGCTGAGCGCGCGGTTGCTCCCCATTCTCTCTTGGACATGTGTATGTGTGTGTTTTGTCTTTGGCTTAAGGTTCAGAGATGGGAAAACTGAAACATCTGACGGTTTCGAAACCATAAAACAGTGTGTTTTTTAATATTATGGGCCTGTTTACTGTACTATCGTCAATGTGTACTGTGTAAGTGTCGCTACAGAACCACAAACATAATGCGAGGTCAGCAACTATACTAGAAAAAATTGAACTTTTATTTAGATTCCGCGGCAGTTTTGTGTTTCCTGCATCGGGTAAATTTTACTTACCGTCGCGGAGGCCTCTCGTGATAATGTTGGCAATAATGTGACGTTGCCATTAGCCAATAGCGTGACAACACAAATGTTTTTTCATGGGCTCTTCGTTTTGAAAGGACAATTACTTTTACTGAGTGGATAAGGGTACATACAAGACAGTGACGTAACTAGGACTTGGCTTTGGGGGGGGGGGGGGGGGGATAGATCTGCTTGACGAGCAAAATTTTAGTCAGTTTCCAGACAGTCTACCATCTACCACTCCCGTTAAAACACCCCAAGTTTTCAATCTTTACCTTTGTCAGATTGCTGTTATATGATTATTTTTTTTTTTTTATTTTTTTATTTTTTTATTTTTTTTTTTTTTTTCGGGTTCTGGAGGCGTGGTTCTATTCCCCTCATCCCCCCCCCCCCCCATAGTTACGCCACTGATACAAGAACCTGTCAACCGTAGAGCTTGAGCAGCATTATTTATTTACTCGTGGTCTGTACGTAACGCCAGTCAAGTTCAAATGTTTGTGAAACTTATGGGACTTAACTGCGGGGTTATTTATCAGCCCTAAACTTACAAACTTCTTGTGAACTAATTTATACTGAAGACAGCACAAACATCCACGCCCGAGGGGGAATTCGAACCCCCGACGGGGAACGGCCTCGCGCATCACAGCATTAGCCTCAATGCGCTCGGTCGATCCGCCGCGGCGCCAATCAGGTCGTATGGATTTCTTGGCAAAGACCGTCTTCCATTTTGTTGATGTTACCTAGTTACGCGAGGCCATCGGGATAACAGGTAAAATTTCACCCCCGGGGCCCCGCACCAAATGTTTCTCAATAAGTGACGTTCTTGCTAAGTTATCTGATGACTGACGTTATTATGTCTAATACATTTTTTATTAGATTAGTATAATTAATACAGTTTGCTTGCCTCTATTCTAGTGCCTAATTTCGTACATATGATACTGAAAAAGCATATTATCGCATTAAATTTGTTGACCTAAGATTTTGGGAAGGGTTGTTTTTATACATCATTATCGCACTGCTGCATACTTTACTAAAATAAACCTAATTTTAAATTCGAGTTTTGGAAATATCTTTAATTCGAGGTTTCATATACCGTCCAAACTTTCGAATTATAGAAAAAAAAAAAAAAAAAAAAGCGAAATTCATCAAATGCGGCATATTATTAGATTTATTATGTGTCATTTCAGGCTTTATGTTATTTCTTATGTAAAAGATTGAAGTTGCAGGTTTAGTCGTGTCTTTAATGTGATTATTGTAAACGACAGATAAACCTGGAATTTTACTGGATATTTCAATGCTACTAGCGTACGCTGTTTTACTGTCACTTACATTTATAAAGCAGACATAATGTCATTTCGAAATACAGCAGTCACTTAAGAAGCGAATCTTGATTACAATAATCTTAAGCTGCACACTCATAACGCCGATCACTTATTGACACTTCTTAAACTGACCATGTTCTAGTAAGTTAAATGTCTATCTGTGCCGGTCTTCCACAAAATGAAACACCACTGTTTCAATACAATGCGTCTTTTCCGCCTTTCTGATAATTGGTCGGAAACACCGCTGTTTTGAAACAGTGAAACAGACGGGACGAAACAGATTCGGTACGGTCCGTTAATGTCATGCGAAACCGAGCAGATGAAACACGACTGTTTCGAAACCGTGAGACTTGGCGGTTTTAAACACTGAAACAGTTCCGCGCATCAAAACATTGTTTCAAAACAATGAAACAGTGGCCAACTATATTAAGGTTAGCTTCAGTAGTTTTTAAACCTAGGGACTCATAAAACATCAGTTAAGTTCCATAGATTTACATTTCTGCATTGCATGACAGACTCATATTATGCCCTATCGTCGGTTGCCTGTATTTCCGCGCAACCGAGACATCGTACATACGTCGTACCGTAATCCTCCAAGTGCGACGTGTCTCCTCGTCATCTGTTTAAATTGACTGGAACTAAGCAAAATAAATTTATTGTTGTATCGTGCTGGTAACCAACAGGCTTCTGCTAATGTCTGTTTGCGAAAATACGGTTTCTTTCAATTAACAATAGTAAATTAAATTTGCCCACTTCGTGCCCTATATACAGTAATTCTCGCCCAAAGCCCTGGCGACAGCTAGAATTTTTGCCCCACATCTCGGCAGCTACTCTGCCCCTTCTGACGCAATGACGGCATATGGTCATCCTCGAGGCCAACGAGAAAGACAAGCCGCGGCGCGCACGTCATGTCACGTAAGCAAGGTAGTCCTGAGTCAGCGCGATCGCTAGCTGAATGGCTGGCCGCTGTGAGGCAGGGGGTTGTGCCCCAGCGGCCGGCCAATCAGCTATCGATCGCGCTGACTCAGGACTACCTTGCTTACGTGACATGACTTGCGCGCCACGGCCTGTCTTTCTCGTTGGCCTCAGTCATCCTTGTCCCTTCTCTGGCGTGAGAACATGTAGCCACCCAGCCATCCACTCAAAACACCTTGTGCGCGTTGGCTAGCTGTTCTAAGCCACGCAGGGCTATTACCTGGAGTCAGGGCCGTATTTAGGCACATACAACATGTGCAGCTGCACAGGGCAGGAAAATTTTGGGGCAGTAAAATTTTGCCATCGAAAAATCTTTTAAAATCTTTTAATGTTAATTGAATCATCATTCAGTTTTGATTACAGCAATACATATTAAAATTCAGGTTGTGTTGATAGCAGTGGCGTATCCAGAGAGGAGGTTTTTCCCCCCCTTTTGCTAGAAATCAGTTTGAGTCCTAGATGCCAGGGAGGAGGTGGGGGCATATAAAATATTAATGCAGAGTGGCGTTGCAGTCGCATACTCTAAATACAGGCCTGTCTGGAGTCATTCTAAACTTTGTTAACATGTAAAAAAGGCAATTTAATAAAAATCCCTCCTTAATAAGAGCTTACAACCACTTCAATCAACAATAGAAGCACCCATGTCCTTCAAACCATGGTCTCAACTAACAAAACAGTAATAATCCAGATTATGTGAGAACAGCTGCACTGAAAATCATAAACCACAACACTGTTATCTTTTTATTTTTTAAATAGCATTCGGTTACTTTGATCTCGGATTAATTTTTTATTACTGTTTAATATTCGCTAGTAGATATTTGAAAACAATTGCTGACGAATGTAATTGAGTGCATGATAGCATATCACTTGTCACGAAACATTAAAGCAAGCCGAAGAGAAGGGATTTCAATCTTTGAACAAAGCCTTTTGGAAGAACAAAATAACATTTTTAGAGATAATAAATTTTAACTTCCATTACATTGTCCTAATATAGGTAGTTCATTTTTTTATATATAAAAGCAAGTGAGATATAGTAATTTTATTTTTGTTGTTGTTGTGGTCTTCAGTCCGCAGACTGGTTTAATGCAGCTCTCCTCACTACCCTGTCCTGTGCAAGTCTCTTCATCTGAGAATAAGTTCGGCAACCTACATCCTTTTGAATCTGCTTGCTATATTCGTCCCTCGGTCTCCATCTACGATTTTTACTCCACACGCTTCCTTCTAATGCTATGTTGACAATTCCTTGATGTCTCACAATGTGTCCAACCAATCTATCACTTCTCTTAGTCAATATATGCCAGAAGCTCATTTTCTCCCCGATTCGGTTAAGCACCTCCTCATTAGTTACATGATCTACCCATCTAATTTTCATCATTCGTCTGTAGCACCACATTTCAAAATCTTCTATCATCTTTTTGTCAGAACTCCTTATCGTCCACGTTTCACTCCCATACAATGCTACACTCCAGACAAATACTTTCAGAAAGGACTTCCTAACATTTAAATTAATATTGAATATTAACAAGTTTTGCTTCCCAAAGCCATTCTGCATTTTATATCTTTTTGACTTCGGCCATCAGAATTTTCGTTCTGACATCGAGGCTGTCCTTTTTATGTACTCAAAGACCATAAGCCTCGCGCAGCAGCAATTCAAAACCCTTCAGCCAGCCGACCTCATCCTTGCCGCTTTTGCTACCTGGACTTCATCTCAAAATTCTACGACTGAAATCAGGTACATCAAGGGCATAGACAACATTGTGGGTGTCTTTCTGTTTTGGGTTGATGCTGTATACTCACTTTCCAACATCGCTGCCTTGCAAGCCACTGATAATGACCTCATGCAACTCGATTCTAGCCCTGCTTCCTATCTCCACCCCATCCGCACCTCCTTCCCAGGTATTGTAGATGAAATTTGGTGTGATGATTCCACAGGCAGACTTCGTCCCCTAATACCTTGGCCACTCCAATGCGAGATCTTCCAAGAACTTCATCAACTGGTACATCCTGGTATTCCCACCTCAACCAGACTGGAGGAATATGAAACGTGACTGCCAAGCTTGGGTGTGCACCTGCCTACCCTGTCAATGCAATAAAATATCAATACACTCTTCCCCTCCTTTGGGTCTCTTTCTTGTCCCTGCAGGCAGATTTTAACACGTTCAAATCGACCTAGTTAGCCCATTTCCTCCTGCTGACGGATTCCGTTACATTCTCTCTGCCATCAACCACAAAACTCGATCGGTGGAGGCCACCTTCCTCATGAACATCACAGCAGAAACAGTCATGATGGCTGTCTTACAGTCAGGGATTGCTCGCTTTGGCTGCCCCTTGGTCTTAACCACAATTGAAGGCAGGCAGTTTGAATCGTCCCTCTTCTCAGATCTCTGCCACCTCTGTGACCTCAAACTCATCCACACCACCGCCTACCATCCCCAAAGCAACGGATTGGTAGAGCGATGACACAGGACACTTAAAACTGCCCTCCAATGCCATGACTCTCTCTGGAAGGATGCTCTCACCCTAGTCCAACTCGATCTTCCTGCCACCTACAAGAAGGATCTCCACGTCTTGGTCACCGTGTTCGTCTGTGGACAACCTCTTGACTTACCATTGGAGCTCATTACCCCCACCCCCCTCCGAATCTGAGCGATCTGCTCACTCTCTTTGACAGAGTCTGTCTCCACTATGCCAAAATAACTTCCTTCCCTCCAGGCAATCACTCCCCCCTTCCATTCGAATCCCTGGATGACTGACTTTATCATGCTATGTGATGACACAGTGCACCACCTTCTCAGTCCTCCATATTCTGGCCCACATTGGGTTCTTAATGAATACCTTCATCATCTTAATCAATCGCCAACCTTCCACTGTTTCAATTAATTGCATTAAACTGACTCACGTCGAGCCTGCCTCACCTTCTCTGGATGAGGTCCCCCCCCCCCCAATGCTCACTTTGCATGAGGCTTCCCCTTCATCACCCTTCTCCTGCTGCTTCTCGCACTCACATCACAAGCAATTCGCCTCTCCCACTTGCCCTCCATTCAATGGCTCTCCTATGTCCCCATCCTCCCTCTTTTGTGGCTTCCAGTAGCTTCCCCTCCCCTCTGCCATGGCAATCAAATTCAAGTTCCTTGTTGCCCCCCCCCCCCTTGCCACTGACGTATCACCCCCCCCCCCCCTTGTCACTGACGTATCACACACACACACACACACACACACACACACTTCAGCGGAATGTGGGTGCCTCACGCACATTTCTCCTCCCATCATGTATAGTGCATATCGTCATCTTGCTCCGCTCTTCTGCACGCCAACCCACGCGTCTCCTGCTGGATTGTTGAGTCTGCTCCCTGCGATTCTTGGCAGACTTCTCAGACTTCGACCCACCGCTCACCACCTACATACTCCATTGAGCCTACCCGATGATGTGGCTGAGTTCAGCATAGGCCAGGCACCAACATCTGCAACATCGACTGCTGCCGTCGCTCCGCACCCCAGCCTGTCTCAAGAAGAGTACTCCATTGAGGAACTATAGTTGTGTGAGTTTGTTGTTATAACTGCTTGTTTATATTGTTTTTGATACAGATACTAGAAATAAATAAATGAATTATCAACCACCTCCTTGAAGTGTAATTTCTACACCAAGGTCTTTGGGCGTGTCACAGCTCGGCCACCCTGTTATCTTGTGTTGAGTCTCTGTACGTATGTTGTTCGAGAAGCAATAAAGTGTGTCTTTCTTGTACCTGGTGGTTTCACTGGGGCTACAACACCTCTGAATCCCATAAAGTGAAATGCTTCCAGTGGGTTGAATAAAAGCTTTTACTTTTCTACTGGTGCCTTCAAGGTCCAATAATTCTTGCCATTTATGGATCATCAATAATAACCCCTAATGTCACATGGCATTGTTCCTATTGAACAGTCCTTAATCATCAACATTTAACAGTGACTCCATTCCACTGCAGTTGTTGGTTAACAAATAGTTATGGATATTTCTGGAATGAAAGTAGTCTACAGCTGATCTTGTGCTCGGCAGACTCCCATGGTCAGCTCACAGTACACCACATGCATGAACACATGGATTTGTGCAGTTCACACTATATGTAAGGACTATGAGAGGCCTTGCATTATTATGGTTGATGTCTGAATGTTTATAGTACAATTTCATTTTAATGCCCTTTTAACAAATGTCTAGTACAATTAAGGCCCAGTGCCTTACCACTTTTTCACTGCTCCTACCACACCAGTAGTACAGTTTTGAATTTGTTGTATGTTGTGTTGTTTGTGGTGTTGTGATCATCAGACCGGAGTCTGTTTTGCTGTAGCTCTCCACCATTCTCTATCCTGAGCAAGCCCCTTCATCTCCTCATAAGAATGGCAACCTACATCCATTTTAATCTGCTTAGTGTATTCATCTCTCAGTCTCCCTCTGTGACTTTATGCCATACACTTCCCTCCAATGCTAAATTGATGATTCCTTGATCTCCAAGAATGTGCCCTACCAATCAATCCCATCTTTTAGTCAAGCTATGGCAGAAATGCCTTTTATTCCCAATTCTGTTCAGTACCTCCTCATTCGTTACATATTCCACCCAAATAATCTTCAACATTTTTCTGTAGCACCATATTTCAAAAGCTCTATCCTCTTCCTGTCTGAACCGTTTATCATCCATGTTTCACTACTGTAGAAGGCAACACTTCACACAAATGCCTTCAGAAAAGACTTCCTTATGCTTAAATTAATATCTGATGTTAACAAATTTCTCATTTTCAAAAACGCATTTCTTCCCATTCCTATTCTGCATTTTATGTTTCATGTACTGTGGCCATCATATGATATTTTACTACCCAAGTAACAAAACTTATCTAACACCTTTATTGTTTCGTTACCTAATCTGTCCTTCAACATCACCTGATTTTCTTAGACTACACTCCATTATTCAATTATCCTTGTTTTGCTCTTGTTAATGTTCATCTTATACACTCGCTCCTTTCAACACACTGTCTATTCTGTTCATTTGAATTTCCACTCCAGAGGCATTGCTCTTCCAGGTTGTTTGCTGTCTCTGATAGAATTACAAAGTCATCAGCAAAACGCAATGTTTTTATTTCTGCACCATGAACTTTAATTCCTTCTCCAAATTTCTCCTTTCCTTTATAGCTTGCCCAATATACAAACTGAATGACATTGGAGAAAGGCTACAGCCCTGTCTTCCTCCCTTCCCAACCACTGAATTCCTTTAATTCACTTCAACTCTGATAACGACTGTCTGGTTTTTGTACAAGGTTTAAATAACCTTCCATTCTCTATATTTTACTCAGAATTTGAAATAGTTTATTCCAATCAACATTGTCAAAAGCTTTCTCCAAATCTACAAAAGCTAGAAATGTAGGTTTACCTTTCCTTAATCTATCTTCTACGATCAGCAGTAAAGTGAGTATTACCTCCCGTGTTCCTACATTTCTCCTGAATCCAAACTGGTCTTCCCCAAAGTTGGCTTCCACCAGATTTTCCATCTTTTTGTAAATAATTTGTGTTAAAATTTTGCAACCATGACTTATTAAACTGATAGTTCTGTAGTTTTCACACCTGTCAGCACCTGATTTCTTTGGGATGGGGATTATTACATTTTTCTTAAAGTTTGAGGGTACTTCACCTGCCTCATACAACTTAACAAACCAGGTGAAATAGTTTTGTCATTTCGAGTTAGGTCTTTCAATGTTCTGTCAAATTCTTCTCTTAGTATAGTATCTCTTATTTCATCTTTATCTATTTCCTTTTCCCTTACTACAATATTGTCTGCAAGTTCATTTCCTTTGTAGAGGTCCTTTATATACTCTTTTCACCTTTCAGCTTTCTCTTCTTTGTTGAGAATTGGTTTTCCATCTGAGTTCTCGATATACAAATAGCTGTTTTTCTTATCTTTAAATGTCTCTTTTGTTTTACTGTAGGCGGTATCCATTTTTCCCCTATTTATACATTCCTCTATAGACTTGAAATTCTCAAGAACTTCAGGTTCCTTCAATTTATCCAGGTCCAGTCTCTTTATTTTCCTACCTTTCTGCAGTTTTTTTTAGTTTCAGTCTACAGTCCATGACCAATAAGATACGATCAGAGTCTGTATCTGCCCCTGAGTATGCCTCACAGCCAAAATCTATGTCTTACAATTATAAAATCTATCCGGTACCTTCTGGTATCTTCTGATCTATTCCATATGTACAACCTTCTTTTGTATTAATAATGTAGTAAGGACAGTCTACAACTCACCGCAAAGACGTGGCGACGAGCTGCGAGAGGCACATACAAAAGACACACATACAACACTTTCAGCTATCGGCCATGGCCTTCTTCAGAAAACAGAACACTCACGCAATCACACAACACAATCATACAACCATCACCTCTGGCTGCCGCACTTCAAATCACGCTCTGTGGTGAGTAAATAGGTGAAGGGAGGGGAGGGGAGAGGATGGGTTAGATGGGAATAACGAGATGCAGCTTAGGAATGAATTGGGGAGGCGGGTGAGGGGAGAAAAATAAAATAAAATAAACAAAATAAAATAAATATACAAATATTTATTTTATTTTGTTTATTTTTCTCCCCTCACCTGCCTCCCCACTCCATTCCTAAGCTGCATCTCGTTATTCCCATCTAACCCATCCCCACCACCGTGACATAACCTTCCTATTCCCTATCCTCCCCTACCCCCCCCCCCCCCCCCCGGCCCCGATTTACTCGCCGCAGAGTGTGATTCGAAGTGGGGCAGCCAGAGGTGATGATGGTTGTATGACCGTGTTGTGTGCCTGTGTGATTGCGTGAGTGTTCTATTTTCTGAAGAAGGCCATGGCTGATAGCTGAAAGTGTTGTATGTGTGTGTCTGTCGCAGCTCGTTGATATATCTTTGCAGTGAGTTGTAAATTTCTATCAGGTGGATTTCTTTTTCATTCCTTTTGTCTACTCCAAATTCACCTACTATTTTTCCTTCCCTTCCTTTTCCTAGTACCGAATTCTGGTGTCCCACCACAATTAAGTTTTCCTCTTTCTTAATTGTCTGAATAATTTCCTTTACCTCCTCATACCTTTCTTCGATCTCCTCATCATTGGCAGAGCTAGTTGGAATATATAATTGTACTACTGTGGTTGGTGTTGGCTTCATATGTATCTGGACTAAGATAATGCGATCACTGTGCTGTTCGTAATAGTTTACTTGCATTCCTATTTTCTTATATTCATTATAAGACCTTCTCCAGTAATAACCCCAACTGATTTTATCAGTGGCATAGCGTGGTTTTCTGGCACCCAGTGCCAGCCCTCATTTTGCCGCCCCCCCTCGTATTTTTGGAAATGAACAACAACAAAAACTGAGACTTTGGCCATAAGTACCAATATTGTTTCAGTATTTATCAAAAGAAAATAGGGGCGCTCCAATTTATTTTTATTTATTTTATTTATTGCAAAATATGGAGAGAAATTTATTTGTTTGGATACTTTTATTCCGAACTAGGAAACCTTACAAAATATATTACATTTAAAATTGACATCAAATCTCGAACCTGTATTTGTGAAATAAAATTCTGGAAACACTTTTTTTTAACCAAACTGAGTAAATAACTGATATGACCTCTGTGAAGATTCCCTGAAGTCATATTCCTTTTTACGGATTATTTTGACCCAGGAATGAATTTTAAAGTGAACTGATTTCAACTGAATTCACTTATTTAGAAATAGTAAGCATTTTTCGTAGCACATTAAAACACGTTAGGCGAGCTAGAAATGTCTGAATGCAACATAATAAACACACTTTGTAATTTATTGACAAATCTGTAAATGTTTTTGAAGTCCCATCTATAGAGAGTGTACTTGATATCGCGAGTAAGACCCAGCTCTGCCGCTCCCAAATATGTGCTGCCCGTGGCCATTGCCCCCCCCCCCCCCCCCCGGCACCCCCCCTCCACCCCACTGGATTTTATATTTATAATCTGTACCCACATGACCAGAAATCCTGTTCCTCTTTCCACCGAACTTAACTAATCTCCACTATATCTAACTTTAACCTATCAATTTCTCTTTTTAAAGTTTCTAACATTGCTACCCAAATAAGAGATCTAACATTCCACGCTCCGATCCGTAGAATGCCAGTGTTGTCTTTCCTTATGATCACATCTTCCTGAGTAGTCCCCGCCTGGAGATCCAAATGGGGGACTATTTTACCTCCGGATTATATTACCCGAGAGGATGCCATCACCATATATTCATACAATAGAGCTGCCTGACCTCGGGAAAAGTAACGGCTGTAGTTTCCCATTGCAGCTATTTTTCCTTACCTTCCTTTTCCTACCACCGAATCCCAGTCTCTCATCACAGTAAAGTTTTCCTCTCCCTTAATTGTCTGAATAATTTCCTTTAACTCCTCATACATTTCTGCGATCTCCTCATCATCAGCAGAGGTAGTTGGTATATAAACTTGTACTACTGTGGTCTGTGTTTCACAGTAACTGTAACTACTGAAAAGGCTACTGCCCCTCTTCAGGAACCACATATTTGTCTGGCCTCTCAACAGATACCCCTCCGCTGTGGTTACTCCTACGGTACATCAGTTTGTATCATTGACACATGCAAGCCACCCCATCTCAGCAATGTCTGCAGTTCATGGGGGCAGTGTTGTATGTTAGGATTTCTAAGAATTTTGTTGTATGTTAAGATTTCTAAATTGTGACTTTTGCTGAGTGGCCTACTCCTATATTTCATTATGTTTCAGGTTGCTCTGGGTGCAGTATAGAACCAAGGAATGAAGGGGATGTCTTACTTAATGAAAACGCACTCAGAGTTACAGCCACCGTAGGCATGTGTAATTGGTGTAGCCACACAGGGTCCCATGCTCCTAGAAGCCCCACTAAACTTTGTAATGTAATATATAAACTGTCATTCATTTTGTTTCTGAAAACTACAGTTGTAACAGTCCTTCGATATATTGGTAGTATGTCAGTCACAAAGTCCAGAATTCTTTTGAACTTGACAAAGGTATATAATTTCTGCTGGAGAGGACGGGTAATTTTTACCTTTATTTCTATCTACATCGTTCACTGGCCACGGCTGGACAGACTGCATCAGGACACAGCAATTATATATTACAACAGTTGGAACTAAAACTAAGATATGAGAAGAACTATTGCATAATACTTTTATTAATATACTTATAAACACCACATTTAGCTATTAGATCATGTCCAGTTTGTGACTTCACTTGTAGAGAAAAACTCATTCACAGAATATAGAGGCCATTGCTTGACCACAAACACTTTAAAAGCGATTTCTGAGCGTCCTAGTTGGTAACACTCAAACATCTAGTGGAAGATGGTTGAACATTTTGAGGGCAGCTGTGGGAAAACTGCCTAGTGTTTTACCTAAGCGACAACTTCGAATGTCAATGTCAGCCTTGTTTTGTTTGTTGTAGTTATGAATCTCTTGTATCTCTAGGAAGAATTCTTGATTTTCTTTTATACGGGTTGTCCCATTTTAATCTATTGTGGTTAATAACTCTGGAGTGGCACAGTTCTGCAAAAAAATGTCTCTAGTGAAAGTTGTAAGGTTTGGAGGGGTCATGGAATGGTTACCTCTAAATGACCTTTAACACTGTTTTCAAGGTCAAGTTCATTTTTTCAAATGATAACCCCTATTTTTTATGCCATATTCGTATTGTACATGGAAAAATACACATTTTGTGTAGGGAACATATGTATATTTTTGAAACCAATCATTTGTTACCAAATGGCACTTCATTGTAGCTTGTCACCAATATCTAGAGAACGAAGCAAGATTGAGAAACATTTTCAATGAAAAACTTGTGTGGTGTCTGAACACTGTCCATCGGTGAAATTTTTATGAACTTGAAATGACCTTAAAATTCTTCAATACAAATTAACCTGAAAGTAAATACCATTAGCATTAGCGTAACCCAATGTGCACCACTTGGAGGGTGCCAAATCGGAGACCAGCATCACGATTATGCCAACACATTCAGAGAAGGGTGCAGCTTCGAAGCTAGCTAATAAGCATCATTGTCTGGGAATTTAAAATCATGACTGGGGTTCAGAGAAATTTTATCTTTGGAGACTTTGAAAATTTCTCAGCTGTGCTCACTTGGAATGATTTTTGACTGGTGTGACTGTGATAAACCTTTCTCTTTTTGACTTAGAAACCATGTGGAGGTTGGCCAGCGCACTTCACATATTGTTAACCCTGGAAAGGGCTGATTAACATGGTTCTCACCCTAAATTTACGATATCAGGTGCTCAATCAACTGCCCATTTTTTTCTAATGCATATTTGCACTCTTTGGCGGAAACAGGTCCAGACATCATTCAAGGGCTGATGGGTGATTACCTGGAATGCCGCCACAATCCTTTCATTTCTTTTAGTGTCGTCGGGGGAGTGGAGTTTCTACTTCACGGCTCCCCATACGAAGTAATTCAATGGTGTTAAGTTTGGCGATCTTGGTGGGAATTCATTAATTGCACTGCCAATATCAATCCATCAATTCGGGTAAGTTGCATTAAAGTACTTTCTGACATGCTTGTATGTTCAGAAGGATATTTTCTAGTAAAGGAGGCACCAGATTGTCGAGAATATGAAGATAGTACATTTCGCCATAAAATACAGTATCTATACTTAATCTCCAATATGTCCGCCCAGACATTGATTGACCACCGTATCTGTGTTCGGTGGTCTCGTTGCCAGCAAGGATTTGCTTCCACCCAGAAGTGTGTGTATCGACTTCTCCCAAGTTGTCGAAGTTTGCCTCATCTTGAAAGAGAGTGAGTGCAAAGAAAAAGGGATCATGACGTATTTGCATATCGGCCCATTGACAAAATGCCAAGCATCTCTCAACATCTCCAGGCTCAATTACTTGGGTGATATGTTAGCGATATTGGGTGGACTTAAAAGTATCTTAAAATATAAAATACTGTTGATCGAGACACGCCATGCATCCACTGAATCTGACGAGTTGAAAGGTGTGAATAGTCAGCGACGGTAGCACAAACTCCCAGCGCAATCACCTCTATTGGGCCCATCTCTTGTCTCCGTCTTTTCAAGGTAACTCATTCAGCTCATCTTACCAGAGACCTAATTGTTTTCTTCGTGGGATGACAAACATGGAGATACCTTTTGGCAAACAATCTGTGTGGCTGCATAATTATCACGACACTCACCAACAATTGTTATCATTCTCACATTTTTGAATGGCACGTAATTAGCAATTTCGGACATAAGTATTAGAGTCGAAATATAAATTGTATTGATCACTTTTACTATTCTTGGTTTTCCCTCGAACTAACCATCCAGCAAGTGTGTTGCAGGATAACTGACTTATTACAGTGTACATGACTCATTTGTTTACACATGCTTGCCATAGATTTCATCACAGTGGGAAGCCAAAACATACAGTAATTAAGCACTCTCTTTTAGAAAATTACTTAAGTGTAACGGATGTGTCTCTTTCAGGAGGGTACCTTTACATATATCAATATTGACATAAATAATAAAACAATGAAATACCCCATGGTAATCCATCCTTTTCAAATATGGAGAGAAGGCAGAAATGACAGACATGCACGAGAAAGTCGATTGCAAGACAAAGTGACTCAGCTGCATTTTATCTTATGTGCTCTAAACATTCTTGTTGAGAAAACTGTTGCTTGTATGGATTTGGAGTCCCACGAGGCAAAACTGATCAGAGTTCAATGAGGCAGAATTTTTCCAAATCCCTTAACACACACTGTTTCTAAGCCCAAAAGAGAAATTTTTCACAGTCATGCAAGTCAAGAATCATTTCAAATGACCACAGCCAAAAAATTTTCAGAGTCTTCAAAGGTAAAATTTCTCTGAACCAACAGTCATGATTTCAAATTGTCCGACAATGAGTTTTATTAGCATGGAAGCTCCACCCTTCTCCTCTCTGGTTGTGATGGTGTAAGCACGATGCTGATCTCTGATTCAGCACCCTTCAAGTGGTGCACATTGGATTACACTAATGCCGATGGTATGTATTTTCAGGTAAATCTGTACTGAAGAATTTCAAGTTCACAAATATTTCTTCAGTGTCCAGAGTTCAGAAATCGCACAAGTTTTTCATTGAAAATGTTTCACAATCTTGCTTCGTTCTCGAGATACTGGTGACATGGAAAAGTTACAATGAAGTGCCATTTGGTGACAAAAGATTAGTTTTTCTAAAAAATGTTCCCTACAAAAAAATGCGTATTTTTTCATGTAAAATACAAATATGGCATAACAAATGTGTGTTACCATTTGAAAAAATGAACTTGACCTTGAAATCACGGTTCAAGGTCATTTCGAGGCAATTATTCCATGTCCCCCTTCAAGCCTTTTAACTTTCACTAGAGACATTTTTTGGCAGTACTGTGCCACTCCAGAGTTAAGATTAAAATGGGACACCCTGAATAGAGTTGAAAACATTCTGACTATAAATGATCATTATTCCCAACTGTTTAAAAATGGGTCTGCAGTGATCTAATTTCATGTTGGAAGATGTTATTCTTAAAGCCTTCTTTTATAGAAGCAAAATGTTTTTACTTCCAGAAGAATGTCCCCACAACAGCAGGCCATAAGTGATGTGGCTGGGGAACAGTGTATAATATACTGCTCAGTTATTACACCTTTGAGTTTCCTGAGGAGATAACTCTAGAGAGCTTGGAACACATGTGAAGTATGTTCCATGCATGCCAGCTTGTTGTCAATTATAATACCCAGGAGTTTGACACTGTTGGCACTAGATAAAGATCCACAGACACCAAGGCTGCATAATATTTTCTAGATTTTATATTTATTTAATTTCATTTTATTTGCTTTAAACCACTTTTTGGCTACTTCCAATACAATATCAACATCCTTTAGTGTCTCAGCAGAATTTCTGCCCTTTGTTATTAATATTGTGTCATCAGCAAAGAGCAGGGTATGAACATCACAACTCAAGTTATTGACAAATATTAGGAAGCAAATATTTTGTACAGGGCCCCACAGCAGCTAAGGCTGGTTCTGGTTAGAGTACGAATTGCCCACACATGGAGAGAAGGTTGACAGTAGCTTGGTGGAATTGGTGCAATGGCTATGCAGATTTGGTGGGGCACAATCTTGTTATTAACACCAAAACTGTGGGCCTGTTTGTTGTCAAAGCCTCCTGGAAAGCCTGCTGTCTAGCATACAGCTTTTGCAAGGCAGTGTTCCTAGCGAAGTGCAAGTATTCAGAATACAAGTGCAAGCACATCATTTACTTAATCATGTTCATGATCTTTCAATATTAGCCTCTATCATGGAACAGAAAACAGTTATGCAAAAGTTGTGTGATAATGTCATAAAATTACAGTTGAAAGGTAGTTCGCTGTCTTGATGACACAATGAAGGTGAAGAAGATATGCATATTTTGGGTCACATAAATGAAATTCTTGAGAAACCCCAGTGATGGGGGCAGTGGTTTATGTTGTTTGGAACTATATGGTAAATTATCTAATCCTTTCAGTGCCTTGTTTGAAACTATATTCACATTCACAATAGATACTCATCCCCAATAGTACAATTACTTTGGTTTACTGTGGAATTATAAAATTTGAGTGAAGCCCTGCATATTCCCTATATAGTAGTCTTACAAATGATGTTGCCTTTGGCTATAGGAAAACTTTGAAGGATGATTACTGAAGGAATTACTGCCAACTTATCCTTCAGTAATTTCAGAAAAAAAAGAATTTGCATAATCACATCTTTGAATGAGCATGACATGAACTAAAAAACTGTCATGTCTATTGTGTGCAGTGCACTTCTTAAAGTTTGTTTTAATATGCTGATGATATTCAGATAGCATTATTGGTGCTGTATTTAGAAGTCTCTGAGAGAAATGCTGTCAATAGCAGCAGATGGTTTTTGGAAGGAAGACAGATCAAGAGCGATATTTTGCACCATACTGCAAACATTTGCCAAATTAGATCACCTTTTTTCTTGCACGTTGAGCAGTTTTGGTTTAGTGATGTTAAATGCCAGAACAAAGCAACGGAATGTCATGCTCCCCAATATGTTTCAGCAAGTGAATGTACTACTTCTAGTGGACATGGTCCCTGTGCCTGATGGCAACCAAAGTCAAATGCTGAGACACATCTCAGTGGAGAGCCAGTGTAACATTCTTGCTGTTTTCAACTGCATCTGGTGTGATGGTACTTTTCTATCGCAATGGCGGGAGAGTTTCATCATCCCAGTGCTTAAGCCTGCCAAAAATCCTCCTCACGTGGATAGCTATCAACCTTACCAACATCCCCTGTAAACTGTTGGAACATATGGTCAGACGGCGGTTGTGTTGGATCCTTGAGACTCAGAGCTTATTGGCTCCATGCCAGGGCAGTTTCTGTCTGGGTCACTCTACCACCGATAAACTGGTGCACCTTGAGCCCACAATCTGCACAGCCTTTTACAGGTGACATCATCTTGCAGTCATCTTTTTTGATATGCACAAAGCATATGATACAACTCGGTGACATCATGTATTCACTATGTTACATGAGTGGGGTCTCCGGGGTGCAGTCCCAATTTTTATAAAAAAAACATTTTAGCTGTTCGTACCTTTTGTGTTCAAGTTGGTGCCTCCCATAGCACCAATCGTGTTCTGAAGAATGGGGTTCCTCAAGGCTCTGTTTTGAGCATTTCATTATTTTTAGTGGCCATTAACAGCTTAGCAACAGCAGTTGGGTCGTCAGTATCCCCTTCCCTCTATGACTTTGACTTTTGTAGCTCTTGCAGCACCCACGTCACTGAATGCAGATTACAGAGAGCTGTATGGAAGTCGCAGTCCTAGGCTCTTGCCCATGGCTTTCAGTTTTCTGCTGTCAAAACAAGTGTCAGTGTTGGACTGTTCACCCTCACCCCGAACTATATCTAGACGACCACTTACCTGAAGAGTTGAAACCCATACGTTTTTAGGGCTGGTCTTTGATGCCCAGTTGGCATGGCTTCCCCACATTCATCACCAGAAATGGGGGTGCTGGCTCCATCTCAATGTTCTTAGCCACCTGGGCCATACTGCCTGTGGTGATGATTGCTCTGCATTATTGCAGCTAGACAGAATTCTGGCAAAGTCTCATCTTTACTTTGGGTGCCTTGCCTATGGTTCTGCACCACCTTCAGCATTGCACACCCATTCACTACTGTGAGCTTCGCACGGTGACAGGTGCCTTTGGTACCAGCCCCACGGACAGCTTACTTGCTGTCGCCAAAAAAACTGTTCGCCGCCTATGCAGCCCATTTTCATAGCTCACCAGGCCACCCAAACCATCGTCTTTTCTCCAACATAGTCTTCCATCTCTAACAACAACCACCCAGTTCAAGTCATACAATCGCCTTTCATGTTCGGTCTCTTCTGTTGGAACTTGAGTCTTCCCCTCTCTGTTTCGAGCCTGCACATGTATGCCTCTGTGGTGCATGCCAAGGCCGCTTACAAGGCTGGGCTTGGCCCACAGACCTAAAGATGCAGTTCTCTGATTTAGAGCCACTTTGGCTTTCCATACATTCATGTTGGTCATATTGAACAGCAGTCTCTCTTCCACATGGCTGCAGTGTTTACACTAAGGAGCTGATGGCCATTTACCAAACACTCAAGCACATATGATCCTGCTTAGATGAGTCTGTCCTTATCTTTAGCAACTCTTTGAGCAACCTCCAAGCTCTGGACCACTGCTACCCTCGTTCTTCCGTTGTTAGCCATACAGGAGACCCATTCTGCCCTTGACGGGTCCAGTCGATCAGTGGTGTTCGTCTAGTCTCCTGGTCATGTTGGTATCCCGGGCAATGAATGTGCCAACAGGCTGTCAATGAGTCTTTTCTGGATATCAGCCTAATGTCTTTTGATATCCAGTCTGTGTTGCATCATTGGGTTTCTGAGTGGCATACCCTGACCATGCCCAAAAAACTTCAGGCTGTAAAGAAAACCTCGGCTGTATGGTGTTCCTCCATGCGGGCTGCTCGCTGGGACTCTATAGTCCTGTGCTGGTTTTGCATTGGCCATATTTGGCTCACACATACTATTCAAAGCTACAAAAGTATTATTGTGATTGCTTATGCTCTTCTTGACACACCTCAGTCTTCACACTCGTGTAAATATAGTGTTGTCAGAACTTGATGCAAATACAAACATCAAGCCAGGCAATGTGTGGCTCACACACCTTTCCTTCAGTGAATGATTCCCTCTCCATGAGCTGATGACATGGCCTCATAAAAGTCTATTGTTTGCTTCTTTGTCTGTACTACAGGAAGATTTGCCCACTTTAATTCCATTGCTCAGAACAACAGGTTGTTGTTGTCTTAAGTCCACAAACTCATTTGATGCAGCTCTCCACACTACCCTCTACTGTGCAAGCCTCTTCATCTGAAAATACAAATGGCAACCTACATCCCTTTGTATCTGCTTGCTGTATTCATCCCTGTGTCTCCCTCTACGATTTTTACCTCACACAATTCCTTCTCGTGCTAAGTTGACGATTACTTGATGTCTCAGCATGTGTCCCACCAAACTCTCTCTTCTCTTAGTCAGGATATGCCAGAAACACCTTTCCTCCCCCAATTCTGTTGAGCACCTCCTCATTGGTTACATGATCTATCCATCTAATCTTCATCATTCGTCTGTGCACCACATTTCAAAAGCTTCTATCATCATTTTGCCTGAACTCCTTATCGTCCACATTTCACTTCCATACAATGCTACACTCCAGACAAATGATTTCAAACAGGACTTCCTAACATTTGAACTATTATTTTATGTTAACAAACTTTGAATTTTCAAAACACTTTTCTTCCCATAGCCATTATTCATTTTATATCTTCTTTACTTCAGCCATCAGAAATTATCTTGCTACCCAAATAACAAAATCCATCTACTACTTTCATTGTCTAATCACCTAATCTAATTCCTTCAGCATTGTCTGATTTTCTGACAATACAACCATATTACCCTCTTTTACTTCTGTTCATATTCACCTTATATCTTCCATTAAAGACACTGTCCATTCCATTTCATTGCTCTTCTAGGTCCTTTGCTGCCTCTGACAGAATTACTAAGTAATCAACAAACCACAAGGTTTTTATTCCCTCTCCAAATTTCTGCTTGCATTCCTTCACTGCTTGCTGAATGTACAGATTGAGCAACATTGGGGAAAGGCTACAACCCTGTCTTACTCCCTTCCCAACCACTGCGACCCTTTCATGCCCCTCGACTCTGATAACTGCTGTCTGGTTTTTGTACAAGTGGAATATAACTCTTTGCTTCATGTATTTTACCCCTGCTACCGTCAGAATTTGGAAGAGTGTATTCCGGTCGACATTGTCGAAAGCTTTCTCCAAATCTACAAATGCTAAAAATGTAGGTTTGCCTCTCCTTAGCCTATCTTCTAAGATAAGTCGTAATGTATTGCCCTCTCTCTCCTAAATCCAAACTGATCTTCCCCGAGGTCAGATTCTACAAGTTTTTCCATTCGTCTGTAAATAATTCATGTTAGTATTTTGCAGCCATGACTTATTAAACTGATAGTTGATAGTTCTGTAATTTTCACACTTGTCTGCTCTTGCTTTCTTTGGAATTGGAATTACTATATTCTTCTTTAAGTCTGACGGTATTTCCCCTGTCGAATGCATCTTGCATACAAGGTGGAACAATTTATTCGTCACTGACTCTCCTAACAATAATGGCAGTTCAGACTGAACATAATCTACTACATGGGTCTTGTTTCTATTCAAATCTTTTAGTACTTCTCGCAGTATCGTATCTCCTATCTTATCTTCCTCTACTTCGTCTTCCATTTCTAGAATACCACCTTCAAGTTTATTTCCTTTGCACAGACCCTCTATGTATTCCTTCCACCATTCCCTTCCTTGCTCAGTACTGGTATTGCTATTCATACCGCTGCTTTTCTTGTCTCCAAATGTCTCTTATTTTCCTGCAGGTGGTATCTATCTTTCCCCTAGTTATGCCAGTCTGCACTTCCTGTCAATCTTATTTTTCAGACGTTTGTACTCCCTTTTTCCTGTTTCACTTGCTGAATTTTTATATTTTCTCCTGTCATCAATTACATTCAGTATATCCTGTGTTATCCAGGGATTTCTTTTAGGCCTTGTCCTTCTGCCTATATGGTCCTCTGCTGCCTTCACTACCCTTTCTATTAGAGCTACCCATTCTTCTACTGTATTACTTTCCCCCGTTTCAGCCAATCCTTGCCTAATGCTCCCTCTGAAACTCTCAACCACCTCTGGCTCCTTCAGTTTGTCCAGGTTCCACCTCCTAACCTTTCTACTTTTCTGCAGTCTCTTTATGTTTTAATCTGCTGTTCATAAACAATAAATTATGGTCAGAGTCTATATCTGCCCCTGGATATGTCTTACAGTTTAGAACCCGGTTTCTAAATCTATTCCTTACCATTATAAAGTCAATCTGGTACCGCCCAGTGTCTCCTGGTCTCTTCCACATCATAACTGTCTTTCATGATGATTGAACCAAGTGTTTGTAATGATTAAATTGTGCTCTGCATAAAATTCTACCAAGTGATCTCCTCTTTCATTTCTTTTCACCAGTGCATATTCACTTACTACATTTCCTTCTTTTACCTTTCCTACTACTGAGTTCCAGTCCCCCATCACAATTAAGTTTTCTCCTCCTTTAATGGTCTGAATAATCTCCTGAGACATTTCTTCAATCTCATCATTGGCAGAGCTAGTTGGCATATAAAGTTGTACTACTGTGGTCAGTGTTGGCTTTGTGTCTAACTTTGCTACAATAATGGATTCACTATGCTGTTCATCATAACTTAGCACATTCCTATTGTCTTATTCATTATCAGACCTACTCCTGCATTACCACCAACTGATTTTGTATTTAACGTACAACCCTGTACTCACCTGACCAAAAATCTTTTTCATCCTGCCACTGGACTTCACTATCCCCACCTATTCATTTCTCTTTTCAAACTTTCTAACTTACTTACCCAATTGAGAGATAGAACATTCTAAGCTCTGATCCGTAGAATGTCCCTTATGTTCTTCTTGATGACGACATCCTTCAGAGTACTCCCCACCCGGAGATCCGAATGAGGGACTATTTTACCCAAGAGGATGCTATCATCATATATTCATACAGCAGAGCTGCATGTACCAGGGAAGATTAACTGTAGTTTCCCCTTGACTTCAGTTGTTCACAGTAACTGCATGGCAAGGCTTGTCAGCTGATGTTACAATGCTAGGTCAGTCAATCATCCAGACTGCTGCCACTGTAACTACTGAAAAGGCTGCTGCACTTCTTCAGCAACCACATATTTGTCTGGCCTCTCCACAGATACCTCTCCGTTCAAGTTGCACATAAGGTATGGCTACTTTTATCACTGAGACACACAAGCCACACTACCTTGGCAATGTCTGTGGTTCACGAGGGTGATGCTGCTAATAAGTGTACTGAAAAAATTACTTGTTTTCAATAATGATCTGAAGTTTGTACTGATAGTATATAGCTATGGTGAAGGTCAGTGGCAAAATTAGTTTCATTTTTCAGCTGAGGAAAATCTGAATGAATTGTTTAAATTTCCATTCAGTTATTCATCAGGAAGCATTATGTGGGAAATGTATCAAGTCTGCAATAACAGCTGTTATGAAAATTATGAACATAATACGTAGCAAAAATCTATCATGACTCTCATAGAAAATTTAAACAATATAGTAAGCACAGTTTACAACTCACCGCAAAGACATAGCAAGGGGTTGCAACAGACACACACACACATACAACACTTAAGCTATTGGCCATTGGCTTTCTTCAGAATAAAGAGCATTCACAAAAGCACACTTCATAGTCACACAATTGCCTCGGTACCTCTGTTAGTGTATAAATGTTCCATATTATGAAGAAGGCCAATGATTGCTAGCTTAAGTGTTTTATGTTTGAAAACTTTACTCATTCTATTGTTGAATTCCAACCTGGAGTATCCATTATTAGAAAATTTAAACAGTTGTTCAAACAATGTGGATACACACTTATCCATTCTTATATTTGTAGTCCAAGTGCAAGAAAATGGACTCTGGCCATCCCAAAATTAGTTCACAAATATAAACCCATTTTTACAACTTTTGCTGATATAACATCTGGAAAAAAAGTTTGGTAGTTATGAATAAAGAAATAAAGTCAGCTACTATACAATTTGAAAATTAGACAATTCAATATTTCTTTTGCAGTTAGAATTTAAAAGAGACTTAAGAAGGACTCAAATAATTTGTATTCAGATTTGCATGGGAAGGAACATAATATTTCTGATATGTCTGCAGATATTTATGGATTCTGCTCCAAACTTATATAGTTTAAATTGCAGCTAAATAAGAAAAATGGCTGTAATTATCTACGTTACTGTGCTTAGAAACAAGACTACAAGCAAGTGATTTACTCCCATTATAGTCACAGTATCCAAGAGACTGAGGGTAATTTTAAATCTTTTGACCAGATGCCACTTTACCAATAGTAATTTTCATTGCATTATTAATCATTGTCAGAACGGAGCTGGTAGAAATAGTGTACAATTTCCAGAATAATCTGTTTATGCTACCCAGAACAAAACGATGTTCTGCAATTTACAAAGTAATGCTACAAGATTGATATTCATTACTCACCAGATTTGCTCCTAAAATAAACAAAATTTTTGTATGAAATACATTCGTGAAAGTACATTAAATATACTCTGTTTACTGCAGTGAGCAACTCTGATTTGCTACAACACAAATTCAAATCGATGTTGCAGCTTGGAAATTGAAATGTGTCATCTATTTGAGTTTGAGACACACAAAAGAATGAAAAATCAAAGTGCACAGTGGCCCCTGTAACAGTCTAATATATGGCAATGGTGGGGCTATGAGGACAGTGTACAGGTTGAGTTGGAGGGGGAAAGCACTCAATGGAGAGGTATGCTTCGTGAGCCACACATTGCCAACCCTGCCCCAAATTATTTCTTTACCATGTTTCATATCTTAAAAACAAAATTACACTGAACTGCAAAATAATACAGCTGTTCAATTTTAATGGGCTCTCAGAGTACTGTAAATTTCATTATCCAAATTAGATCAGTGAAGTTAAGAATTTATTGTAACAATATCAATATCCAGCACCATTAATTTGTACTCTTTTACTGCCACCTTTTTCAATGAGTACTCTTACTGTGATGCAGTTCTGGATTGGTCTGGTTAAGTTACTTGAAAACTGAAATTTGGGTGGAGGAAGAGGTTGTCAGCTTTCTTCTGTGTTTTATACTGGACATGTCAACTTTCCAATGACCACTGCAAAGTTGAAAACTTATTTTGTGGTACAGTAATTTCAAAGTTTAAGCCAACAAAAAGAAAAACCAGTGAAACAATACACATGTTGAATGCCACAAGAAATTATAACTTTGAACTGTGTTGTAATACCTCTCATCCCCCCCACCCCTCCCCACACACACAGTATAAATCACACAAACATTTTGACTGAGATATAAAGCACAATGTAAGAACCAAGGTTATTTTTCTCCTTATAAGTATAGTATATTATGCAACTATTCTACACAGTAATTTACACATTTATATGACACTGCCATATTTACATTGTTTGGGCACTACAGAATATATGGCACAATAAATGCTGAACATGGCACATAAGATTCGAGATGTAATAAAACATCTCGTGGTATAAGATAACCTGTTCCAGTCTAACACTTCAACATGCTAAAATCTCTATATCCAACTTGTTAATCATTCTAGTACTGCAGGAAAACAGTGAATAAGTATTGGTTTCAAATATCAACCGAGAACAGCCTGTTGAGTACTTTTATTCTCTTGCATACTAACATGTATTTGTTTTATACTTTTCATATAAATGCTAAAATAGGACACATCGACTTCTCAAAAAAAAAAAAAAAAAAAAAAAAAAAAAAAAGAAAAAAGAAAAAAAAAAAAAAAAAGTGAAAATTGTTACCACGTCTATTTGGTTCTTACAAATCACAAAGTTGAATAGTAAATCTGCAGAAAATAAATTACCTGTATTTAATAGTGAGGAAAAAAATTACAATGAACACTGGTACCTATCAGTGACATATACTCTTCTTCAGGGCATAAATACAATTTAAATTTCAATACAGTGAAACACAATATACATAAGAAAACTTATTCAACTTCAACAGACAAATCGTAAATGATTGTTCTTGCACCTGGTGACGTCCACGTGACATTGCATATTCAGAACTTACAAGCTACTCCACTGAATGTCATGCTTAGTGGATTAATTTGGAAAATAATTTTTTTTTTTTGGACAAACAGTGCGAGTCAAGAGGAAATGTACATGCTTTGAGGGGTGATACTATGGCGTTTTGAAGAAAAAAAATTTCTAATAAACATAGCACTTTTCTGGACAGTTTACAGGTAAACCAATTTCAATGCAATTCTTCTCTTGTAGACAGGTGTTATGCTGTTAACCAGAGCTCAGTATTGCAACACATCAGAACTCAGATCAGGAACACAACTGTCTATGTCAGCAAATGCATTTAAGTTGATGGTGGACTGTTTGAACATCATCTGCGAAGAAACTTGCACACTTAAACAAACCATAATTTAACAGTATCTTAATTCACTGCCAACTGCACTTTCCCATTCCTTGTTGTTTTCATTGGTTTACCTGGAAATTGTCAAGAAAGGGACATGTGCTTATTAGAAGTTTTTTGTTCAGAATCATTGACAATATCACCCATCAAAGCATACAACTTTCCTCCAGACTGTCACTGTATTGTTACTCAGTGTAATATAATATCAATTTGCCAAAATGAGACTAGAGATCTAAAGGAATTAGTGTGTAAGAAATTCAACATATTTCATGGGCAGAGAAGTATGCGCACACGAGTCGTGCGCGCGCGCACACACACACACACACACACACACACACACACACACACGGGGGGGGGTTGCGCGCGCACAGGGAGCGGGGGGGGGGGGATATATGAAAAATTTGTACTTCAGTGGAGCACTTGCATACAACATGTGGATGGGAGTTCTGAAGTACATGTAACTAGCATGTTTAGGTGTGATATTAGTGAATTTACTTGTTACAACTATAATCATTATGTTATCATCTGCTGAAAACACAGATCTCAAACATCTTCATAGTGGTACAGAATGGAAACAGCCAAAATATAACATCTAAAAAAAAAAAAAAACCACCAACCTTGAAACAGGTATAGGCGAGTGTGATGTATTAAACACTGTATCCTCTATCACAAGTTGCCTATTTTATTGAATTAAACATACTGGCTAACAAACAATTTTATATATTTTTTAAATAAAGTAGTAACCAAATTTTCAAAACAATGACAAACTTTGTAACATTTCTTGAAATCTTTGAAACAGCTCACACATCCTTGTAGAAAAAGGAACCCACCCAGAATGGGTCACTAGTTGTCAGAGTATAAACATTTTTTGTTTACTATTACATAAAAAACTGTGTGTACCAACAGTCACAGACAGACATTAACTCTAAAATTCAACACATCAAAACTGACTATAACGCCAGCATAAAAAGCTTCACTGAAAAGACTTACATTTACAGAGCACGCTGAACTACACAATGATAAATACTAATTACATATTTAAATATACTTAAAATGTAAGTCGTAAGAAATATTTTAATACATATGAGAAATGAGGTATTTCCACTTTTCAAAGAGGCTTATTACAATTAATATAGCAACTGCTATCAAGAAAGCTACAGTTTTTAAATCTGTTGGCACAGAAAACAAAACAAATTAATCTCTGAAGCTTTCCTGGTATAGCAGATACCCTTCTCATTGGCAAGATATACAGAAAAATCTTTCAGTCAAAAAATGCACTACAGAACTTTTAATTCCTATAGTGAAACACCAATCACCAATGAACTGGTTTTCGTTTCATCAGCAGATTTATCTGCCACATTTGAAGTGACAGACAAAAAGCTTTCAATGAACTGAAGTGCTGGGAAGCTGTGCAGACTAGAAAATGGGAAAAGAAATACAGTTTAAGGCAAGTTTGGATTAGCTTGGGTTCTTTTCCCCAACTTGAGTCATGATCTGGTCACTTTTGATTGGATCAGGCGTTCTCTCCTCTTGCATTGGTTCATCGTTAATAGAGGTTGTAGGACGTCCTGGTGAAGGACTGTCAACAGGTCGGAATGAGAAGCCAGGAGAGTCGGCACTAGATAATGATTCTGGAGTACCCACTGAACTCAAAGAACCTGGTAGTGGACTTGAGGAAGCATCCATTCTGCAAAATAAAATTTACTTGACAAACATGGTCCTCTAAAAAGTGTTTGTTAGGACTAGTATGATTGTATTCATTGCCACACACTATGAAATAATTTATCATTTTACAGCACTCATAAAACAAATTACAGGAAACAAGGTAACAGTGACCTGATTTGGTTAAAAATATGAAATTGGTATTGGAGACTGAATCATAAAATTATTGAAAAGCAAGTAAGTATACATTTAAGTTAAACAGCACTGGAATATGAACAACTTCTTAGACCACTAAATCAAGAATGAATTAATAACAGTTTTTTGATAAGTGAGAAAGGCACTGTAATATTTCAGTGTTTAATTATTTGAGAAATGCCAAAAAGAACCTCCCTCACCGTTTTGCAAACAAGAGCTTTACTGCCAAAACAAATACACCCTGGCTTTATGAACTATACACCTTGCATTATTTTCTAACATTGTTGCCACCGACATTGAAATATTTGCCTCAGCATGCAATCAGTTAGCAGAAAGCACTGTGGTAAAATTCTTTGCTTTGTGATATGAGGAACTGTTGCATAGGCCGGTTTTCCTCAGCATTCTTTTTAAGCGACACCTCAAGTGCAGATTTCAAAGCAGTGAACATGTTTATGTCTAGTGAGGACTAGATTGTGGCTGTAGGCTGGGTGATCCAATTTATCTCATCCGAAATGATGAATCTGTTCCTGTATGAGCCTTGTTGCATGTAGTTTTGCTTTCTTGTTCAAGAGCACTACACATTCACTCTAAGAGGCTTGGTTTCCTTCATTGAATGGTGGAGCAGTGTTTGATGAAGTTTTTACTGTAGCATTCTGCAATGGTGGTCACATTTTAGGCATTACATTTGTATATATTATTAGAGTGATTGTATTGAAATCTCCGTGGCAACAACTTCTACGCAGGAAACAATTAATAGATACATAAAATAAAGCAATTAAACGAGAACACATTTTACATTGGAGTCTGTTTATGGGTGATTTTCTTATAAAGGGCCAAAACAAGATTCCTAATTCATGGTTTTTTCCGAGTTACTTTCCTTTCAATTCCTGATGAAAATTATTCATTAGAATGTTCTCTCGTGTTAAGAAAAACATGCAAGCTGGAAAGTAACTAGTTTCCTTAAAAATTAATGTTTTCTTGACAAAAACGCAAAAAATTCTCATTTACATAATGTGCATAAAAGTAGTTGCAGTACCTATGATTTTCATACTAAACACATATGACAGTTATTATTTTCAGCACATGTGACATTTTCATATTCTGGGCATAAAAGTGAAGTACTGGAACTGTCTGGAGAATATTTACCCGAAAATATGAAAATTTGAAGAGAAGCTTTGTTAACAGTTCATACCAATAAACCAGAGGCGAAAATAATGGAAAATATTTTACTGTATATGACAGTTTGCACCCAAAAGCTTCTCAAAATTACAGTATAACCAAGTAATCATTATTAATGCATTCATTATAGCCCCATCTTGAAGCATAACAGGAATGAAAATCCGCTGGAGAGGAAAGAAATCATGGATAAAGCGACAGATGTAATCACAGTTTACATGTATAATATATCATGTAAACCAAATTAGAAATGAAAGATAGTATGAAATTTGTTGTTTTAAAGCTTCACAAAGTTCTGATTCTATTTTTTATCCTCTGTGTAACTGACAAAAATGTTTGTTTTGAAGGGTCCGTATTCAGTTTTATTTATTTTGCTGTCGGCTGTGGTGACAAAGGACTTTCATTCTATTCAGTTTTATTAACAGGGTTCACATTTGCTTTTGAAATTTTTAGTAGTTACCTATTCTCTTTCTTCCTCACTCACTACACTGCTTTTGGTGATCATTCAGAGCTGAAGTATTTTTTTTTTTTTTTTCCTATCATGTTAAAGTCTGTTTGAAAATCTGTCTGCACACAATCCCATAACTTTACAGGATACAGGATGATAATCTATTTTATCACTCCATAAATGCACACCTTTTAAGGTGTGACAGTAATGAGATGTAACAAAAATGAGAAATGAGCTTTAGATGTTCGTTTTTTCAGCACTCACATGCTAAATCAAAGTAACTGTTTTAAGGGAGACACGTTATGAGAGTATGTGTGATACATAATAAGTCAATACAGTTACGGCCATTAAGATTTCATTTATAAAACATGTTACAGAAATGAGACACAAATCACGCACAGTATTAACGTCAAACTTCACACGATAGTTTTTGTATATTTGATTTGAGATCTCCACAGAATACAGCAAGTCACTTAACAACCGCTATTGTAAATAGTAATTCGATCGACAGTGGAATTTCTTTCATTATCGCCATAAAAAGTGTATGTTTTTTGGCGTAACAGGAAATGAGGTGTAAAGTCACTGACAACAATCAACATGCAATACTTTCCTGATTCGAACCCTATATTGAGATATGCTGTATTTTGTATTTATCTTTCATGCTTTTAGTGAAAGAATATGAAACAAAATGTAATAAAAGAGGTAAATAACAGTGCTTTATACTTTTACAAATACTGAGTACTGTACTTGTCTACAGTTACAGAAATGATAATTTAGCATTTCAAAATTCATACATGAAAAATTGCCTTGGAAATATCCGGCTTTTTTTGTATTGTCCAGATCTGAACAAATAGCTATTTCATTTAATAGAAATGTGAATATATGAAACTATTGCATTTTTTTTCCTTTCAAAATTTTACTCCGACACTTTTGGCCCGTTACCTGAAAAATCACCCTTATGAATTCCTCATCCAAGACGAAAACTGATTAAAACTTCCTGGCAGATTAAAATTGTGTGTCAGAATTCACAAAAACTGATTACTTAGGAAAATTTACTGAAACACATAGGAGAGAGTAAGACTATTAAATTTATGCACAATTTGTGGAATTCTTACCTGTTATTCTGAGTCATTAGAAGACCAGCTCTCTCAGTTCCATAAAAACTGGGCCTTTTAGCTGGTGGAGGAACATAATGATCAACCTTTTCGTCCTCTAATTCACATTTGCGTTTCACAGGACCCAGTGAACTAGCTCTAACAGTATTAGGACTTAAGCTTCTCCTGTAAAAATAGTCGTTTTTTAGTGTATCATAGCTTGTTGAATTCACATACAAGCACAGAAATAATATGGAAGCAAATACTAAATTAGTTGTGAGAAAATCTAATTAACATGGCCATGACAAACAAAATACAAAGCGACATAGCAAAATAGCTAATATTTTGTGTCAACAGTTATGGAACCTGCATTTGAATTAGGGGCCTGAGGATAGTTTTAAAGTAAAGCAAAACTGACTGCTTAATAAATTAATTTCAAAGTACATGGCTGTTGGTTCTGTTTGATTCAACAAATTTAGACCAATTGCTGTCCAATATCTGTACCAATGATGGATCAAATAAAACTGTATGTTACAGTCAATCTGCAAGCTTCTTGGGTGGCAGGAACTAGCACTTCAACTGTACAAGATTAAACCTAAACATTTCATTGCCAAATATTTTCTATTTTTCAATGAAATTTTGCACTTCCGTGGTTAAGCTAGCTGTACTGTGTGTGTCCACAGGAAGTACCAGCAACTGATGCCTAGAACTCTTGAGCTGTCACTCACATGACACACTAACAGGAAAGAGCAATTTAATTCTTTGAAACAAAACCAAGAGTTGCTGATTCATCCAAATAGTATATGAATGACTGTACATTTCTTTAGATAAGTCACTATCCTGTATACATTGTTTGCATTTTTGAAACCAACACTTCATTTCATGCTTTTAAGCTAGCTAATAGCCAATTAGATTTTCATGCTATCTCAAAAATAGTGAAAAATTGAATCACCTATCTTATCTTGTACATATGAGTGTGGAGAACGCTCTAAGTAATGTCATCTCTAATAAAGTCAATAATAGAAGACAAATAACCATTCACTATAAAAACAATTGCCGAGTTGATGACATGCATGTAAAACAGACAATAAGATCCGCACAACTTGTGCCGAGTAAGCGTGGGGATGGAACATTCCGCATTGCATGATAGATTGTAAAGGATCTGATAGGTGGGAATGTGAGATGTAGCACAGAATGCAGTAATAGGTGGGAGAGAATAAAAGGAAGGTGTAGAGAGGTGTGTGGGGAATAAATAAAATAAAAGTTGACACGAAGATGGAAGGAAGACTTGAATTGGAAGGATACAGGATAATGAGTGGGAAAGGAGGGGGGGGGGATGTTAGGCATAGGGTGTGGACAAGTTGGTTGTAAGACTGTAAAATGTGCTGCAGGGACAACTCCCATCTGCGCAGTTCAGGAGAGTTGGTGGTGAAAGGAGGATCCAGATGGCCCAGGTAGTAAAGCCCCCATTGTAATCAAGAGTTTTGTATTTAGCCTCATGCTGAGCCACAGAGTGGTCCATCTTCCTTTTTACCACAGTTTGGAGGTTGACATCGTTCCCAGTGGACAGCTGGTTTGTTGGCATGCCAATATAACTCTGCACAATGACTGCAGCATAGTTGATAAATCATAATGTTATTTCACAAATGGCCAAATCTTTGATGGGGTACGATGTGACAGGACTGGAATAAGAAGTGTGGGGTGGATGGATTGAGCAGTTTTTGCACTGTGGTAAGGGGTTGGGAGTGGGGGGTGGGATAGGGATGTACTAGGATGCTGTGGAGTTTGGGTTGGTGTTGGACCACCACTTTAAGAGGGATCAGAAATCTTGGTTAGGATGTCTCTTACTTCCTCTCTTATGTCCACATTCACCTCACCCCACCTAACCACCTATGTTGTGAGTAACCTTTCCCTTCTGTGTCCTTCTCTTCCCTCCTCCTACCTGACGTAGGAAATATAAATTTCTAAAAGCTAGTATACTATTTTTAAATCTCAGCAGAGAATTTTTGAAATTAATCAAAAATGTTTCTATTGTGGTCCCCCTTGTGTTTTGAATGTTCTGGGTCCAATTAAAAAGAAATATTGGTGTAAGTCACGTATCAAGAGGGTACGGATGTGTGTAAGTTTTTGGGTGCAGACCCAACTGAAACCACTCCATACCCAGTCATATCTGCCCAATGCAGACTTCTGATGTGCAGTCATGCACTGCTGACATAGAAATGGATAAATCTACATATTGCAGCCCTGCCAGAAAGTACACAAGTCTACTCAAGAGGTCTGTCAAAGTTAATGAGACATACCTGGTAGCAAAGGCCTTTCTTGTTGGGCTCGGTGACAAACTATTCTTGAAACAGAAGCCCGGTGAAAAGCATTGTCTTCCGAGGCCTTGTCTTGTTGGTGACGGTGATGAACACACAGGTGGTCCGCCAGCATTTGGAAGTGACAGCTGCAAGGGATGGTCAATGTAGCGTTGCAACATACGTCGATTTGCCTCATTCTGCTCCTGCTGCTGGAAAATAATAAAGATACTTACTGCCATGAATAACACAGTTTTGTGCTGATTATATTATATGTACAACTTTTTCCCCTATGCTTGTGGTACACACAATAGGAAAACCAAGTAATGAAAGCAGTAAATTATTTCAAATCAAAATGAATGTTCAAAAATGAAAAACAAACAATATTTGAGACAGGAATGTATTTATGAACAACCAAAACAGGAACATAAGAAGCTGAATTGTCAAGCACATGAATTAAAATCTACAAACTTCTTTGTTTAAAAGTTTTTTTCCTTTTCTATTTTGAAGAAAGAAAATGTTATGTAGTAAAAAAGATATAGTGCAAGGATTAATGGAAGTTTAGTCAAACCAGATCCAGAAGTTGAAGCAAGAATTAACTAAAAGTTAAAATTCTGATTCCAAAGTACAAATAAGGAGCTGCCAGTAACTAATTGGTTAAAGATGAAAGCTTCAACTAAAAATTAGGCCTGATGTGAGTGATGAATCAAGCATTTTAAGAGGGACATCTAATTCCAAGATTATGAAACTACCCTTCATGTGTTCAAAATGAACAACAACAAAAAACAGTTATGGTTAACCATTTCACAACAATCTGATTACTGCAAATTCATTCACTCTTTTAACAAGAGTATTGTCAGCATCAATTTATTCCTATAATTGGGCTATAGCAATTATTTCAGAGACTGTTCATCAATGAGTAGCAGACTAACAAAATATTTGCTGAACTTCAATATGGTAGATACAAATGTTAGGAATCTGCAAGAACATAGAAGTCTTATACTCTACAAATTTCTCCATCCATGTAGCATACAGACCACTGACTTACTAAATACTTTTCTTTAGCAGCTGTAGATATACTTTATATTGTAACAAACCCAGAAAACATGAATAACATATTTTGAACAGCGACATTAGAAAATTGATTTTTAACCCAAAATGTAGCTCTGTGATAATTACAATGTTTCACCATAACCCCAGTCAAGTTAGTAAAAATATTGTGGTTTTGTTTTAAACATGGTATTCTGTTTCTGTAACATTTAAGCTCAGTGGTAATTTAGCCACCAGTGTAATATAAACTTCTCTGCACAATTTTATTCGTATGTCTTATCTTCTGTGTGAAGTTCTACATTACTGTTGTGTTTACTAATAACAAAAGAGGGAAAATATTTACTGGAAAATAGTGGTATACATTCTAAGCTTTCTTAACAATTCGTGGATTCAAGTTCCTGAAGTGCACAGTATTCTTGTGCTAATTATCGGGCTCTGAATACTAGAATTGTACCTGACCAATATCCTGTACTGTTACTACATAACCAAATTATGCATTGTTTGGCACAACAATATTCAGTGATTTGACTCTGCAATGGCATATAAGCAGATTCCAGTGGCTAAACAGACATACAAAAGCTCACCATTATCATCCCTTTCAGCCTTTTTGAAAGTTGCTTCATGACATTTGGCCTAAGATGAATTGTGTAAAGTTTGTAAAGATTCATGAATCAGTGCTTCAAGGGCTTACTTTTTGCTCTGTTGACCTCACTGGGCTCCTTTACGCCTGGGCAACACCATTGGCAGCATCTTACCCTAGTCTTCAAAGGACAGTTGGAACAGTATGGCATCATTCTAACACCACCAAGTGGCCCAAGTAAATGTTCTGAGCCACTGTTGGGTTTACTACCCTTACTAGCGATGGATGAAGCAATCCTACAGAAGAACCAGAGAAAGACATACAAAAAATTGCTTTGTTTCTTGACATACTTCTGCTGCCAACATATGTCTCAACAAAGTTTCCTGAGGCACAATGCAGAAGTCAGGAGAAGTGCTTAAGAATCTTCTGTAGCACAAGCCTGGTGGTTGAGAGGTGTGGGGGGAGTTGGCAGTGGAGGAAGGAAACATCAGTCACAATTCCACTGAAGAATCATGTTGTTGGCGGACTGCGTGGGCAGAAGGGGGCAAGGAGACCTGCTACCACTGATTGGAAGGATGTGGTATAAAGACAGGTTCTGGGGCTTGTGTGGTGCATTCAGGGGCTGCAGGGGCCACTGCGATCACTGCATCAGCCATAGAGGTGGACCGTATGGGAAACGGTGGAATAGGATCCACCAAAATCATCTTCTCGGAAGACTACTTCTCTCTCTTGCTGTTATGTTTGGGTGACTGGGAGGGCTTCTCTGAATTTATTTCTGAATTAAATTTTACTTCACACATCAGCATTCCTGAGAGATAATGTTGGCAATGGTGTGAATCGTGTGACATTCGCAATAGCCAATCACATGGCAGTATGTGGTACCCAACAAGATTTGTTTCTTTGAAATATACGAATGAATTTCATTTCCTGCTTTTTTTTTTAATGTAAATTTGCACCTTTTTATGCCAACATATTCTTACAAAAACAAAAGTTTTACAAGAAATCTTAGCTTTATGATGGAAACTTCTTTCACTGAACAGACAAGGGTGAGTACAAGAACATATCAATCACAGAGTAGCAACAGCATTATTTATTTTTATCAAGATCTGCAGAAAACTGTATTCAAGTCATTCTATATGATTGAGCATTCTAGGAATATTAAATGTTGACTACTATTTTCTAGTGTTTTGTTGATTTCAATATTGCTTGTCAGAGACATTTGTGTATTTCTTCGTCATTTTCGTAGCAGTTATGGAGATATAATTATTTTAGTTCCATTATGCAAAAGACAGATAATTTTCTCATAGTCTATTTGGTTATGATTACAAAGACTTTTTTCTCTCATAAAGTCTCTTTTATTATTATATTTTAAAACTATAATACACCAGAACGAATTTAACATGTGAGACCGGAGAAGAACCTACACTTTTCTTACGAACACAGTGTGAATGCTTATGATACATGGTTTCATTTACATGGTGTTAACCCACATTTCAAAAGTGCTTATAAGAAATTTTTCTGTCGATAAACACTTTTTAAAAGCTCCCTTATTGTGACAAAGGCATACAGACTTGAACTTACACACAAAGCAAGTAATAAATCTTAACCAGTGGTCAGTTTATGTACCTCAGTGTGACACAGACATTAAGAGCAATAATAATAAAATTAATTCTGTTTATTCTCAAGCCAAAATATTTATTATTGGTTAGAGAGGCACCTGCCTCATGAATGATCATCGACTTCTCAGCATTCAGCATTTGTTGTCAACATTACCTCCCAGGACTGCCAAGATGGGAAGTAAAATTTTACCAATTTTCAGATTAGGTGAGAATTATTGAGTCCTGCAACCAGCAGCCTGTGACTCATTCAGCCACTGCCAAGGATCCAGCAGAAACATTAGAGAGGAGTGTCCCAAGAAAGCTGCTCCTTGAGAGATAAGCCAAAGTCGGCTAGAGTGTTTCTGGCTGATGGATTGGACTTGTTGGTTGGTTAAGAAACCGTGGTCAGTGAAGGCACAAGCTCTATGCATCAAGAAAGCACAAATAAATTACTAAAACCTATAGACAAGTACCCCAAAGCAAAACTGACAACTCCCTTTAACATAGAAATTCCATCTTCAGAAGCAAGTGAACCAAAGGGCTTTGCACATATTGCCAGGAATGTTTCACAAATATCAATTCAGCTGTTAAATACTGTGCATCCAACAGTAAAAAGGTGCAGGTTTTAACTATTATTCCAGAGGCATTTTCAAAGGCAACAATTTTGAACTTCAGTCTATCAGCATCAAAATATACGTTAAACAAATCAAGAAACGTTAGGTCTTTAAAAGGAGTCTTTGGAAGACCTGATCCCTATTATGGTCACCCCGTAGAAGCAACACATGTTCAAATTCCACAGTCATTTCATCTAGAAGATATATGGGACTGTTTTTGCCAGAGTACCAACAAAACAGACACTATAACTAACAGCTGAAGGACAAAAAGTGTAGAAAGTGAAGAGGTATATGACTTGCAGTATTAAAGGAACATTTGCCATTTACAAGGATAACTTTACATATCGGAAGATCAAAATTTTATGCACTGCAACCTAAGTGGGTAGTTCCACAGCTAACTAGAGATGTCTGTTTATGTGTATATTGTGCAAAACTTTGAAGTTCATGCGGTAACTTTGAAGAACTTACTGGAGCAAGTGACATGTGACACCTTGGTCGGGTGTGTGAAGTCACTAGTTGTCTGTGATATAAAGAAAGAGACTTGTCTGTTTCAAGACTGCGGTGACTGTCCTGGAAAGAGAGGACTTTCTTTACAGACACTTGGATTGAAAGACATAGATACCTCTGCAGAAACTACATGTGAGACATGGGAGGAAAACAAACCAATTACGAAAACTGTTGCCATTGACAATTTCTGTGATGAACTTGGCAAAAGGACAGTGAAAGCAGTAATATATCAACATTTGAAGAAATTGCAACAACAACACATTGCAGAAGTGAAGGGGCATGTACAGGCTGAAGAACTATGTTTAGTGCTACACTGTGATTTTGCTAAGAACTGGTATGTAATTCTACCACGAGAAGTACAAGGGTATAATTGTAGTAATTATCAGGTTTCAATTTTTACAGGAGTTACATATTTTCAAAACAAGACCACAAGTGTTGCAGTTGTAAGTGATGACACAGGACATGAGTCAGCACAAACTTTGCTAGCAACGTGCAAAATTCTTCAACTACAAACAGAGGCAGAAAAGATAATCATTATTTCTGATAGTGTACCTAGTCATTAAATCATTACCAGCTGTTTGAATTGAGTAAGTCGCTTGTGCCACCTGAGTGGAAGGGGCCTTATGATGGTGTAGGTGGCCAATTGAAGTGGCATGTTACAAAACACAATCTTTCCAGACCAAATACAGCTGTGGTTCAGAATGCCAAGGATTTTACATGAGTTGTGAAATCTTACTGACACAGTGGAACACATTTTTAGTTTATTGACCAGCTAATTTCATAACTCAGCATAGTGCACAGAAGTTGTATAAATAGGAACATGTGAGTCCTTTGACTTTTCACATTTTGTAGCCATTTAAAACGTTTGAAAAATATGTCTCTTACTGATCTTTCAAAAGTACAATTCTGTTACGTAAGTATGGATTTTGATTTTTATGAGCCTGATGCAATAATATGGTAATGTAAACAAGTTTAACATATGGCAAAAATTTAAATTGTTTACAAAACTTGTCCAACTCAAAAGTGGAAGCTCTCCTTTTCAGGGAATATAGTACTACATGGTAACAATTAGCAGGGAACAAAATTGAAATTTTTTGTACTGGCATTTTTGAATAAATTTTTTTCTTAAAAAAAAATTAAAAATGCTGTAATAAAATAGCTTTGGGAGGTATGTCAAAACTGAGCATCCCAAAGAAATTATAAAGCCATTATCTATAAAAACAACCAAACACAATAGATATAATTGTTCCAAAGATAGAGCATTTTAAAATTTACCCCAAAATTCGCAACTTCAAAATTGTGCTCACGGTGTCATTTTTGGAGGCCTGTATCTCAGGGCTGGAGAAAAAAAAAAAAAAAAAAAAAAAAAAAAAAAAAAAAAAAAATATTCCGTATTTCTCACTTAGTCCTGAATTTTAACATATGGTAAATTCAATAATATCAGAGACTATGAAGGTAGGATTTTTTCCTAGCCTGCCTGAATTGATGCGGACTATGCTGGGTTCATATATTGCTAAGCATTACAAGATCCCTTTACCTCTATAGAGTCTGCTGGAGCCCAACAGCCACCAGCAGAAGAAAGCTTCATGCACAAAACATATGCTATAGTGCCAAACTCCAAATAGGGGCTCTTCTCATGAGCACCACGTAGCCTCAGAACTGATTACAGGGCCAGTAGATGTTGCTTAGAGTCCTCAAGCCCCACTTATTACAGGAAAATACTCTTTGGGATGCATCGGAAGTTTCTAGCTCTGGTACCTGCTTGGTCATGGGGTTACCTCTGTGCAAGTCCCAACAATGGCTACCGTGTTGGGTTTTGGGTGTGCTGTGAGAGCACACAACATTGTGTGACCTTCAATGCAGGGCATAGAATTCCGTAGGATTTGGAAAAAGGTAGTGTCAGAACAAACACAAGAATGGGGACCCATTTAGTGATTAATGAAAAGGTGCAGAGAAAACACTGAGTGTAAAAAATGTGTGTCCTTTATCATGAACCAAGTCCAAGTTGTGGGGTCTGCATCAGAAAACTATCCAAAGGAGAGGCAGAGGAGAAAGGGATTGTTGAAGTTTGCAGCATTGAAAGCAAAGGAATTCTGCAAAGCCTGGGGCCTTGTGGTAGCCAAGCATGAGCTCACAGAAGAGTTTTACACTCCATGGGTGGGGGATTTTACCCCTCACTCCAGAGAAAGTTAGAAAGGATGAGTATATGATTGTAGTCAGCCACCAATAAATTTCAAAGTATTTCCTTGTGTTCCCAGTCCAGTCCACGAGCGCTACAAGACTCCAGGCAGCAGGGAACCAAAGATAAAAAAGGTTCAGACACAAAGTCATTTAAAGGTCACAAAGAGCTTGAGAGATGAAGGTCATTCATAGTGTTGGAGGGCATGACAGTGAACTTCAAGATCTGCAGCAATTTCAGGGATCCACCATGGGACTATCTTCCAATGGGGAAAACCTGGATAAGGAGTTTCCAAAAAACCTGATGAACGGATGACATCAGTCAAATTCCATACAGACTCATTAATAGCACCATGAAGTGGAGAGTTTGGCATGACTTCGGAGGAAAAGGCACCACAATTCACATTAGGAAAGGCCCACCTGATAGGATGTTCAATGAGTGACACTGAAGCAAGGATAAGGAAAATGGAAAACAATCACTGTCGTATAAATCCTCATGATCCGAGGCTCACAAAGAGTCAGACTGTTCCAACAGAGGGCTAGGAAACCACTAAGAGTCAGCAAATGGACATTCACAAAAGGAGATTCCTAGAATACAACACAGGCTGCTGAATAGAAAGAAAGAAAGAAAGAAAGAAAGAGAATGAAAGAAAAGACTGCAATTCTGAAAGGTGACAATAGCAGCCATTGCAGTTACATTGGAGGAGAGTAGTAGAATCAGGTTAAACCTCAAATGGGCCACAACTTGTCATTTCATCGATACAGTGTCAGTCACCAGTAAGGATGGAGAGAGATTAATGAAAACAAGGTCTGGTTGATTGGGAGGGAGTGAATCCTCCCTAGGATGAGACTTACGCTGCAGATTCTCCTCCTCCCTCAAAAGGCGAGAAGAAGTGTGATTGAGGAGAAAGGCAGTCATAGCAATTTCAGAAACAAGCATTCTCAAAGGCCACAGAGCGGGGGTCCCTCATCTCCCTCCCTCCTTGTTTTGACAACACCAGAAAGAGGGAATGGGAATAGGAGATGCAAGATGAGAGGAAGCAGGTGAAGAGGAGGAAGGGTGAAGACAGGATGCAACAGAGGCAAAGAGGGCCAAATTTCTATTAGACCTCAGAGTAAGATATACAGATAGAGTTTTTAATTCCTTGATTTCCTTTGGTTTCTAAAAACTAGACAACCCAGCAAGCAAAGGAGATGTGGACTAAAACAAAACAGTTCCCATACTTGGGCGGTGGTGTGCAAGGGCTCTTCCAAACTGAGGTGAAGCTGCAATCATTGTGAACAAGTTTCACTTCATATTGCATGGAGACATATCAGACAACAACAACAGTGTGTCAGATGTGAGATACAGAGCTGTAAGCAACAGCTGTAAACTATAAAAGGATGAAAGTGCCATTGTCAACCATACTGTTCTTAGGTATCCTCTCTGAGCACACCAATGCAAACGCAAAGAGAAGCTGACTGACTGGCCAAAGATGTTTTAATCTGTAAGGAGCCACACCAGATCTTACTAAGAGACTCAACTTCGCCAAATGTACCTTTGATGTGCTCTACAAAGAAAAGAACAGTTTGGTAGTGGTGAAACTCTTCTCGCCTGTCCTTGAACAGACCAAATAATGAGGAATCTGGAAGCACTAGTGGCCACAGGTAAGGAGCTTAGCACATTTCATGTGCTCAGTGTCCATACTATCCACTGTGATCAGCAGCCCATTTCCTGGGCACCACCCAGTTAATGCAGGGACCATCTGACATGGTTGTCACTCTGAGTTCCAACATCCCTCCAAATACCATGTGCAGTAAAGCCACATTAGAAACCGCACGAGGTATGGGGTGCTGCCTGTGCAACATTTACAGCTCAACAGATAGTTTCTCATTGAATATACGAATAAACAGAAACAAATATGTGCAGTTCTCTGCGGAAGAGCAAACCTGGAAATTCCTATAAACTGAGGCGACTCAGCTCTAACATCTACTTCTGTGAAATCTGCAGTTGTAGCATTCTATGCCGCCATGCGGTAACTAGAGGGTTAATCTGAAAGAGCTCACACATTGATTTTTGGGTAAGGATGAGGAAGGAAATAGGCCGTGCCCTTTCAAAGGAGCCAAGTTGACTTTTGCCTGGAAGGATTTAGGGAAATCAAGGAATACCTAAATCTGGATAGCCATGCATGGATTTGAACCACCATATCCTGAAAACAAGTCCAGTGTGTCACCACTACGCTAACTTGCTCGGCAGAGAAAACAAAGGCTTTAATAACTCAAGAACCTATGCACACCATGCATGTACCCACAAAATAGCTGTGAGCCTCCTGGTGACAAACCGGGAAATTCAACTGAGGTTCACTACTCTATGATAACTTTGCCTGCCAACTGTTTGTTCTTTGTTCAAAGCCAAAGATAAAGTAATAGATGATCAAAACAATTGTATTGGAACACAGATTATTATGCAAAATATGATTTATAGGAGCACACTAGTTACAGCTGCAATACTGCTCACACCAATGGTGAAACAATGAAGAAGGTAAGTACAGAAAGTAGAAAAGGAATGAATAGTCTTGCAGATCCTACAGATGTGATTCTGCTGTGGAACATGATTAGATTTGAATATCCTTACAGGTATGGAAGAACAAAGGTATGAGAATAGAATGAATCGGACAGTCAAAACTACAACAGAGGAAGGTCTCCTGTAATAAATCAAACAACACAGATCATAGTAACTTTTCTTTCCCTTATATCTGTACATATTTCCATTTTCTGTCAATTATTGAAGACAATAGGTGCTCAGCAATTTATTTTGATGATGTGATAGAATACAGAAGATTTTAAATATGTCTAAACATACCTTACATATTGATGACGATGATGTTGTTGTTGTCGTCGTCGTTGAAGATGACGGAGACCCTGGAACAAGTGTGAGATCTTCCCACGACTGAGACATCTGCATCGCTGAGTGTATTTCACGCTCATGGGCTGCCTCACGGTCAAGACATTCTTCTTGTCTTAACTGGCTGACACGTGGAGTCAAGCGAGGACCTTGTAAAGGGCCACTCTGCAATTCAATAAATTATTGTTATCCATTCAAAACATACTGACTGGCACATGACATGCAGTGATACTGAAAATTACAGACTGATTAATACAATTTACATTACTTGATATCTCTCTTTTCCGGTTATCTGTAAAAACTGGATGAAGTTAAATTTTTGTCAATTTGTTAAAGAAAGAAGAGAAGATTAATTATGTGGAAAAAATTATTGTTTGTGCCTATATTGTTGGTACTTTTGTGTTGATTAAGATTTCTATTCTGAATGGACCAAATATTATTATTTACATATTTCTCTGAGGTTTTCCTCAAGCTTGGTGATTCTTGGAATTTTATTCTACAGTAATAAAAAGAAGCACTTAATACTGACTTCTTTATTTTATACTTACTCTAGCTTATATTCCCTTGCTTTGCAATGGTTGTTTATGAAGGACCTGTGCCTATCATGGCTTTATAGGTTTCCGGACCTCAGTCAATAAAAATAGAATCCTTGTTGGATCGCTCTGGCAATAAACTCAGTTGCCCTAGCCAAGATGTCAAATTTAAGTAAAAGTCATTGTCCAAAATGATTGATCTTCATAAAGTTTTTGATACAAAAAGTGAAATTAAGCCTGTACACTGTAACGATGGAAATTCAATGTTGTGTTGTATTCTTAACACTGACTGTGGTGTGTAATTGCATGTCAGGCACAACCTTTTGAAAACACTTCTGTCATTGAGGTGAGAAATAGTAATAATAATAATAATAATAACAGTGCCATGTATTGGTTGGTTGGTGTAGTACTAAACAGTTTATCTGTCATAGTAAGTACATGCTGAAGTATTAGTATGTTGCAGTTGCAATGGTGACAATGTAGTTATTATGTATGCAGTGCTAACTATTAACAAAAACTCGGCGAATGCTGCAAGTCTGGTAATTCAAGGAACAGTGCAAAGCATTGCTGTTTAAATACGGTAATATGTCATGGAGGTGTCAATGTGTGATAAAAAAAATGTAGTTAATTATTGAAGGAGTGGTGTCGGCTGACAATTATTAATTCCAACCTGGACTTTCCATTAAATAATAATGGAAAGTCCAGGTTGGAATTAATAATATAGTAAGGACAGTTTACAACTCACCGCAAAGAAGTGGTGACAAGCTGCGACAGGCACATACAAAAGACACATACATACAACACTTTCAGCTATCGGCCATGGCCTTCTTCAGAAAATAGAACACTCACGCAATCACACAGGCACACAACACAGTCATACAACCATCACCTCCGGCCATGGCCGATAGCTGAAAGTGTTGTATGTATGTGTCTTTTGTTATGTGCCTGTCGCAGCGTGTCACCATGTCTGTGTGGCGAGTTGTAAACTGTCCTTGCTATATTATTATTTCCACACATTTTGCAGTAATTACTTTGTAAAGCAAGAAGTTGAATTCAATCTTTTTAGATATTTTTACTCTATGGTGGCAGACAGTGATCTCTATATAACCTGGATGTATAATTCTATATGATCATTCATATCTCTTGACAATGTACTAAGGCATGACAAGCTGAAATATAACAAGTAATAAGTATTTTCTTAATGAAGTAGAAATAACACTGAAAAAAAAATCATTATTCTTAAGGTTGGCTCTCTTTTCGCTAGAGGCACTATTGTCGCTCCAAGCGAGAAACTTAAACTTCCATAGCAGTTGTAGGTATACTTTAGACTGTGATATCAGTATGTAAATATGGATTAAACACAACAAGGATGTATTAGTTTTATATTCATTGTGTTGAATAATACTGCATAGAACATAGCAACCAAGAAAAGGATTTTAAGAAATATGGTAAATTTGGAAAGCATTTTCAAAGCGTAATAATCCAATCGCACCAAACTTCACACGAAAACCTGCAGCACAATCTATTAGCTTTCTGGTGCACTACAAAACTAGCAATGCCTCTATTAGTTCTTTGCTGCATTACACTTTTCTTTCCAATCTTGAAATTCGCTTGAAACTTCAAATTACAATACCTTTTATTTTCCTGATCTGATTTTGATGAAATGAAGCATACATGTTGTCCCAGGATAGTTACAATTTATCTGTGATACCCCATGAATGTTCGTTTAGTACTTTTAGATATTTGCTGTACTACATTGTGCTTATAAGCATAGTGTGCACATAAAACTTCAAAGTATGTTATCTTTTCTTCCCCTGATTTGGTTTTGATTAAATATAGCCTATGTCATGCTCAAAGTTGTTCTAAAATTACGTGTGAAGCACCTTGAATGTTCGTGTAGTACTTCTGGAGATTACCCTCTACAAATAGACACATGCGATTGCTTTCAGAGAAATTTTTAAATTGTGATATCCATATTTTCACTGATTTGATTTTGTGAAGTGAAGCATTTATGTATCTATATGATATCCTCACTTTAACTGTAAATAACTTAAAATTTTTCTATTAGTTTTGGAGATTAATGTGATGAAAGAGAAATACAGACATGACGGTTGCAGATAAAATTAAATTTTAATATTCTTTTTTTCCATGATCGGATTTTTATGAAACAAAGTCTATATGTTGCCCCAAGGTACACTGAAGTTACCCTGCGAAAACCCCATGCGAATTTGTGGAGTAGTTTTGGAGATAAGTGGTTTCTAATAGATGTACAGAGATGACGATTACTAAAAACATTTAAAATTATGGTGGTGACAATTCGTCCAGTAGTTTTGAAGACTAAAGCAAACAGCAACAGGCCTACATTTACAGATTTATTATTAGTATAGATATTTTAGAACACCAAGAACTATCATAATTCTAAAATATGGAATTTTTTGAGTTCTTGGCCTCCCCTTCAGCAAGTGAACCGTAAGCAATCAAACATAGCAAGTTGCAGTGCTGAGAATATATTGTAGGTAATTACTGTAAGCATCTGATAGTCTGAAAAGTCACTTTGATAACTTTTTAGATTTCACAACATGTTTTGTGTTTACTTGCTGTTCACTTTGTACATAAGACCTTATGGTAGAGTTTAATGACAGACCTGAAGTAAACTCCCCATCCACTAGCACTGAGCTGACTGGTCAAGCTGAACTTTTCAAGGTTACTGTTATCGATTGTAATGCACTAATATGTTCTAACCAACAATTTCCCACTATATACATGTGGCGTCTGTTCCGAAAGAACAGGCGTAACTTCTGATCCTGCAGTTGTTATTATTTAATATTCACAGAATATATGACATCAACTGCGATTGGGCAAAGCTGGGTACACATTTTCAGCTTTGCCAATCGCAGTTGATGTCATATATTCTGTGAATATTAAATAATAACAACTGCAGGATCAGAAGTGACGTCTGTTCTTTCGGAACAGATCCTATCATTAGTGGGGAGGGGATGGCAAGTTTGAAGCCCTTACTCTTACAGGAATTAGTTTAAACTAAGAGTTTGAGTAATGTGGGTAGGACGAAGCTGAGAATTTGTATCTGACGGGAGGCATGCTTAGGTAGTCCTTGCAGGTGCGGTGATCACTGTGTCCCCACTGGTGTAGGGGTCAGCGCAACTGCCTAGAAAGCAGGAGACCCGGGTTCGAATCCCGGCTGGCTACACATTTTCAGCTTTGCCCAATCGCAGTTGATGTCATATATTCTGTGAATATTAAATTTCCCACTAATTTGAACACTGCTCAAACATAATGCAACTTTAAAAATACTTGTTAAACCTAGCCACACTTTTCTGTGGCTGTTTGATATCAAATGAAGGAAAAAAATAAAATTTTGTCCTCCTTCCTCTCTGTCTGTTCAGCACCACCTTTTTCTCCATCCCTCTGTCCATTTCCCATAATAACTATTCAGTATGAAGAAATTTTGTGGTAATACTGGAAAACAATCATGAAGTTACTTTTAAAGAAGAGTAAATAATGACACCTATAAAACAACATTATTACAAAATTCATAACTATGTTGTTTTGATCTTGACTTCTGGAAACAACACTGAGGTAGCAGCTGTGGCATTGTATCTGTCTGCTATGCATGTACTACTTCAAGTGAACCTATTAAACATGAACATAACGTAAAGCTTTCCGTCAGTACATAGGCGGCCCGAGAGCAGAAGAGACTCGGACTAGGAATGGAGATTCTGTTCCTCAGGCGACTCCGTGATCAAGCTGCAAGACGCCGTGTGGAGACAGAAAAGCAGTTTTCAATCACAGGGTTTTTCAAACGACTTCAATAAGTTTTCTTTTACACTTTTCTTTTAGTGTTCAGAAAACTTCCCATAACTAACTGTGATGGACTTTTTATAAGCAGCATAAACAACTTCAGTAATAATTGTAATTAACAATGTATTTTCAGATTTTACTAGGCCTTTTGTCTCAACTTTTTTTATATTTTTTTATTATAAGTTATAAATGTTGATATAAATATATAATTGCATATAATAAATCAATAAATGTACAATTTTAATACTCTAAATAACCGTTTTTATTCAACTCCTAGTAATTTTTATTTAAGTTCCCTAAAACTCGACAACCTCAAAACTCTACAACCTCTAAGTCCACATCGTATCGAGTTTGAGAGGTTCTACTGTACTTCCTTTTAGCACTCTTAAAGGCTACAATATACACATGATTTATGTTTTGTTAGATTCAAATTGATGAAACGAAAATTATAGAAGGAAACTTTCCTGGTGGGATAAACAAATATAAAAAATAGAAATCGGATGACTTACCAAAATGACCAGCTCGTCGATAGGCACAAATAATCACACAGAAACACACATACAAGCTTTCGCCACCACTGGCAGCTTCTTCAGGAAAAAGAGGAGAAAAGGGGAGGAGAAAGGGAAGGATATAGGTTTTAAGGAAGTGGAAAAGGAGTCATTCCAATCCCATTCCTTAAAACCCATATCCTTCCCTTTCTCCTCCCCTTTTTTCCTCTTTTTCCTGAAGAAGCTGCCAGTGGTGGCGAAAGCTTGTATGTGCATTTGTGTGCGATTATTTGTGCCTATCGACGAGCCGGTCCTTTTGTTAAGTCATCCGATTTCTATTTTTTATATTTGATTTATGTTTTGTGTACATCTCTGGCTAAGTACCTTTGGGATTATATTAGTTTCATTGACCTTCTTGTATAATTAAAATTTAACAAAATCATTACTTCCATTTTCATGTTCATGTATTAATGTAATGATACCACAGCTACTTAAACATGAGGAGGGTCTCACTGAAACATTTGAGGACAAAAACTGTTCATTTCTCTTGGCTAAATCTCTCTTTTTGTCATACACATCTCCAACACATCATGGCCACAGAGATAGTCTCTCTCCTCCCCCCCCCCCCCAATTATAATCCAATAATATATTTGATTTGTAACAGGACTAAATTCCTCATTAGTATTTCATTATCTCCCACTGTAGTTTTAACAGAGACTTTTTCTGTTAAAACCTATCCGCATGTGGTACGATGACATATAATTAGCTAGCACTGCTATGTAATATCATAGCCCACTCATGTTCCTCCTCGCAAACATACTATCATAGGATGCATGTCTATATTTCACCCAGATGTAAAACATGGCCCACAAATACAACTACCGCTTCTTACTTTACTTGTGGGAAGGGCATTACATAAAACATTGAATGTGACAGTTGTGAAAACAGAAACAGACATATTTATAATCTCAACCATGTCAATTTGATCACAATTCCTTACATCACACTTCTGAGATGTGTAGCTGGAAGTTGCTTCCCTCATAATGTCCTGTAACTGTTTTTTGCCTCCTCAAATCTCTCCTGAACTTTTGACTTCCAGTTCTGTCTCTCATCATTCCAGTTCCTATCTAATTCCTCCAAAATCATATTTGTTCGTGGCCAAGCAGACACTCCCCCTCCATAACCAAGAAGACCCACCCACTCTAACGCCAAGCACATTACAAAGCTAATGTACACATAAACTTACACTCATGTTATGTACTGGGCTGAAACTTGCACTGAAACGGCGTGTCCTTGGCTGGCCTGCTGAAAATATGCTGCCAAATGGACCTGAATCCCTGTTACACATAAAGAGAGAAAAGTTTTATTAATAATCACAGAAATGTTAGAAATTTTTGTAACAAGAAGAATTGATTAACTTGTAAACTGCATAAAATTAGTTTTAGGGTAGGATTATCATCATTCTAGAGTGATGTGATAAAGCATAAACATTGGTCTTGTGTCCGAAAATATTAATTTCTGAAGAATCATTATGCAAAATAAGTGTAAGGCAAGCAGTTCAGTGTGTGCAGCACAGCAACACATAATAAACAGAATTCTGCTATCTTTTGATCATTTTCTTGTTCTATCAGTAGCACACACATTCACACAGACAGTCAGTTTATTATAAATTCCATACCATTCACCAGCCATGGATGAGCAAACAGTGACAAGGCACTGCTATCTTTTACCTACTCTTCTAATTCCACAAATCCAATCCCACAGAATGTCCTTACTCATCATCCTATTGTGGTTGTATACAATGCATGCCTTTGTGGCCAACACTTCCAACCTGTTGACTGTAAACTCCCATCACTATCTTCACTGCCACCTTTCCATATTTCCTGCTTATCATCACCAGACTCCTCCTTTATCACCATGGATGATACATCTTTGTACACCAACATCCTTCATGTCCACCATCTCATTCTAAGCATCATCAACCACATCTTGACTCAATTATTGCACTTTCAAAGACCAGATCTATAAACAAATCCATTGTACTGCCATAAGCACTTGCATGCCACCATCCTATGCAAACTTATTTATGGCCCTTCTGGAAGAATCCTAATCTAGTCAACAACCAAAACCTTTTGCTTGGTTCAGATTTATCAATGATATTTTCACCTCCAACAAGTCAAAGGGAAAATTTTGCTCATTTCTCCAAAACCTCAACATCTACTTACAAATCTACCTCCCTAGTCATTCTCATTTCACCGAATCACCTTTCTAGATGTTGACTACCTCTAGGACAACTCCGTGCATACATCTTTTCATATGAATTGCAGTAATTACCAATGGTACCTCCAATTTGACAGCTGTCACCTGCACAATGTCGAAATGTATCTTCCTTTACTGACAGGCATCTGCTCTTTGACACCCATATACCTGTAACCACCTCCACCTCCACTACCACCACCACCACCACCACCACCACCACCTCCACCTCCACCTCCTGAGTTTTGACAAACTCTAATCATGCCCTGAGGTGTGGAATATTTTGACCAAAATTGAACACATATCCTCCTAAGTAGTGTTCCAGAGCCCATTCAACCTACAGAAGATCCTTGTCCACACCTATTTCAATCCCACTCCAAATCTTACACCACATGGTTGCAGTGGTGTAAGACCTACCATCTCCTGCTGCAGAACAGTCGCAGGCATTTCCTAGCCTATAAAAAGCAGATGTGTGCATAAAAGCAACCATTTAATATATCAACTACTCTACAATCATTGTGTATCATTCTATGTTGCATGGCAAGTAAGCAACTGTCTACTAACATGAATGCCCACCTTCAAATTGTGGCAATCACATACTTGATCATCCAGTTGCCAAACACGTTACACAACACAGCAAAAATGACTAACAGCTATTTTACTCTGCAAGCTACTTAGCATAACTTTGAACAACAACACAGGAATTGTCTCTCCAAGATACATGTGCTCTAAACTACTATATCCTGCCCTCTCATAATCCCTCTCCCCTAAACCACAACAAATCTGTTTTTATTGCCTCACCTTACCTTTTCCATTCTCTCACCACTTTCCCTGCCTCAAAGGAAAACTTTTTCTCATCAGTCTTCAACCCTTACCACCCATGTGGACATTCCATCTCCTCTATTCCATTCTTTTCCCTTCTTTACATCATCAGTTTCTTCTTTCTCTCCTTTACCCACACCTCTGTACCTCTTCCAACTTATTTTTTGTGCTCTACCCTTGATACTTTTTTAATCTCGTTGTGTGGCTGCAGAGTCTTCTGTCCAGAGATCCCCCTACAATGTCTCCCTCCCCCTTGCATCCTTCCCTATAGCCTCTCCACTTTTATCAAGTGTCAACTCCCGTAACTATTCTCTATAACCAAATATTAACATTCAGTCTTGTTACAGGAAGTGTACATTTGGGTTATTGTGTGTTACTGCCAAAAAAAGATCTACAGCTATGAAAGATAACTTAATGTTGTTTTCTGTTACACTTTGCTGTATAACTTCACAAATCAATCTGTGGTCACCTTTCCCTTATTTGTGTGTAAACTGAACAGATCCTTTCTAACTCACAGGAGGGGGGTGGCCTCATTTTCTTTCGATACTGCCCCAGGCCTCCAACAGCCTTAGTCCACCACTGCCTTCAGTAACTCCCATTTGAGTTCCTGAATCATCCTGGTAACACGCTGTTATTCATCGAACCTACCAGTAACAAACCTAGCCGCCCACCTCCACTTTGCTTCTCTATCTTCCTTTAAACCAATCTCGTGGGGATCTCCAACACTTGAGCAATACTCAAGACTGGGTCTCAAAAGTATTTTGTATGTGGTCTCTTTACAAACCAATAGCATCTTCTTAAAATTCTCCCAATGAACCAAATTCAACACTCCACCTTTCCCACTAATGTCCTTATATGTTCGTTCCATATCGCTGTGCAGCATTATGCTTAGATATTTAATTGACATGACTGTCAAGCAGCACACTACTAATGCTGTATTTGAACATTATGAGATGGTTCTCCTACTCATTTGCATCAGATCACCTTACATTTTTCTATATCTAGAGCTAGCTGCCAATCCTCAACCACCTAGAAATTTGGTCCGAGTCATCTTGCATCCTACTACAGCCATTCAAAGGCATACATTCCAGTTATTAAAAGCTGGGCAAAAATGATACAACAGAAATATCTGTAGCAGAAACTAGACAGATACCGTTCAGGGTACTGTTCTGTCGGCTTTGCGTGATAATGTTGACAATCATGTGACATTGGCATTAGCCAATCACGTGACAATACAAACTTTTTGTCATGAAATCTTAATTTTAGGAGGCAATTCTTTTTACTGAGTGGAAAAAAGTACATACAAGAACCTGTCAATCACTGAGCACAAACCGTATTACTTATTTACTTCATCATATATATGAAACACTAATCAACTCCTCCTATATGGATTTCTAAGAATATTAATATCCTGGCAGAGATTTTCTACCTTGTTATTGATGTTGCCAACCCTAGGCAGTCAACATCCAATCTTCCCATCACTTACCTGTCACTGCTAGTTTGCTCCACTACAGCATTTGTTGTTTGTGGCCGACCATTCCCCTTCCTCTATTGCCCTCCATCTTAAGACTTCTTAATCATTATAATTTCATCCATTTGATTCACATACTCATCCATTTTTTAATTTATTTTCCTCCTCACTCTTCTGTTACAGGGGTTATTCACAAGTTATCATCTAAACACTTTCATTTATCATCTTTTCCATTTTTGTTAAACCTATATATCCAACATATCCAAAACTTCATTTCTCTTGCTTGTACTCAACATTAACTGATCTGTCATTCTTTCATTTCCTTTTATTACATTCCCCCCCCCCCCCTTACCAGTTACTTTCTATTTTCTACATTTTTGGTCGCTACCCATATTGTGCGAGTTTAAATAATTGTCTGTTCTTTTTCTAATTAATAGTACCATCTCTCACTAATTTGCATTAATTTATAGGTTATACTGTTGCACAACTTATTTCTTCTTTTGTAATAAGTACTTCACTAAGTATCCACTGACATTTGTGATCATCTGAAAATGGGGATACCGACTGCCGACTTTGACCCATGGCATCAGCATGTTGTCATGTGCGTGCATGTGTAGCGGTACAGGCCACTTCCCCTACTTCTCCAATACCTTGAGATACCCAAATAGTTATCAATTTATTTTAGTGAATTTATTAGGCATGATATGAACAGAAGCTGCCGCCACAATCTGTTTGTTCCAGATTCTGGAGGTGGTGGCACCAGCAAGTGGCCTCAGATAAGTTTACCCAGTTAAAGATATATATTTAAGTTCCTTGGAGAAAGTGTGTGCTTAAGACGGTTGCTAAGAAGAAAAAGTTGTTGATTTTGATTTGTATTCTGTGTCTGACGTCTGTCAAGATATTTGTGTCATATTCCTATGTACTAATTGATGGAATAACTCATTGAATATAAATAAATATGGAGTTAAATGTATAGAAGAGTGGTTTATTCTACAAAGTATATAGATGAGTGAAAAATGACAAATTCATTTGATAGTCAATTAATGACTAAAAGTACTTAGAGGCACAGCTATTGCTGTACCTCATTGTTTCAAGACTTTCATATTTTGAACATGAAAGGAAGTTTTAATAGTTGAATTTCACTCTTCATAAAAAAGAACTGTCAGCTTGGAATTCATTAACTGGTGAATTACTAAGCATCTACAAAAGTAACTATCACACTGCTTATGTTGAAAGTTATTCAAATCGGGGTCAGGCAGCCGTGATAGTTCACGTGTTTGTAGGTGGCGTGAATAAGTATGTGCTGGCTGAGTTAAAGATGATAGTTTGTTTACAAGCAGATTGAGATTTTGTTTTTAAAAAGTAGTTTCACTCTGATAGTGAGGTATAGGTTAACAGAGGGTTTCGCAGATTATCATCTATAATAAATACTGTGATATTTTCTCGTATATGGTTTTCCGATGTGGTGTTGATGTCGTGGGTCAAAGCTGATGGATGGTATCCTGGTCTTCAGTTATGTCAAATTCACAGTTAACACATTGAATTAATTTTCTGTGCAATTCATAAAAATATTGGCATAATTTCATGACACGATTCCACCCATATGCTCTGACCTATATGTCAACATAGCGGAATACTCGTATATCAGTCATAGCCAACTGCAAATAATCAATGTTTCAATTGAATAGTATTTTCAATTAAATCACGGGCTAATTAAAATTTTACTGGTAACTTTGAAGAAGCATTGCATATCGCAGTTGTGCCCAAAATAAGTACATTTCGAACACGCGAGTTTCACATTGCCATTGTTGGTTGTTGACTCTACAATTTAAGCTGTACTTTTAGGTTCTTGCCTAACCACATCCTTAAAATTATGACATATTTGTAAAAAAAAAAATTAGAGCACTTTTGTCAAGCAAAATAGGCATCTACAGTCTAGCTTATCAAAAGTAAATACCGTAGTTTGCCAACTACACAACATGTCAATTCAGCAGGTCAAAGCCAACGGGTGGGATTGTGTCCTATTAATGACCCAAAATATCTTTCTTGGTAATTACTATATAACGACCCACCCTGCAATGTGCAAAATGCACAAAAATACTTTTAAGAGATCTCTAATTATTGATAGTTCCTTCTCTACTGGGCCCGCAGCATATACAAGGTCAAAATATGACATTATTGTAATATAGAAATCCAAGTTTGCCGCTATCAACATTTATTCAGCTTGTGAAAATTGACTCCACTACAAGCTTGTTTCAGCTTTTACCATTTTCAAGTGGACTTTTGAGTTGGACTGACATCCATAAAGCATATTAGAGTTAGTGTCTTTTTGTGACAAGATGGTATAGTCGCATTTTATCTTGTTAATAATTTTTTTTTTTTTTTTTTTTTTTATTTGACAGACATAGACACTGTTTACTCTGTCAAATAAAAAAATTAATGAGATAAAATGTGACTATACCATCTTGTCACAGAAAGACACTAACTCTAATATGGTTTATGGACGTCAGTCCAACCTAAACGTCCACTTGAAAATGGTATAAGCCGAAACAAGCTTGTAGTGGAGTCAATTTGCACAAGCTGAATAAATATTGTTAGCAGCAAACTTGGATTTCTCTATTACAATAATGTCATATTCTAATTATAGAATACATGAGTACTTTATTTTTCTTGTATACAATGAACAGTGGAAGATTAATAATTCTAGTCCTCATGAAAGCACTTGCTGACAGATGTAAAATTAATGAACCACCTGTTTAATGGTTGTCATAATTTCAGAGTGCTAAGATGAGCTATTTACAGAAGAATGGAAAGACATCTGATTTTGGACACAATTCATATCAGTTAAAAAAGTAGGCACATGCAACATAAGACTCATCTTAGAAGGCTGACGCACAAAAGCCACACCTAAGTTCCTAGCATAGTGGAGTCTGAGAATGCTATTGACAGTTTATTGACTGGCATATATGATTTGAATTACTGAAAGTGGCCTGGATAACAAAAATGGGTAAAAGATCAGTTTATGAGTCCGCAAGTGGTGCTTCATGCGTAGATGTTGGTAATGGCACGATGAATGATGCAGGTGAAGACGCCCAATCAGATTCCGCATTTCATGTGTTGTGAATTTGGCATTTCTTCACATGTCCTACTTTTCTGTTCAGGTTTAATAATTTATTGTAACATAAAATGAAATATGTGTTTCTCTCTCAAGTAATACAACAACAGTAATTTTTCCAGTGCCTTTCAATACATGAATAATGAATGTTATTAAAATTAGTGTTCACTTCCCTAAGAAAAAACCATATGTTGGGTAATTTGGAAGAATCTGCATCTTGAAGTTCCAGTTCTGAACTGGAGATTCAGGCACTATGTGCCCTCATGTACTAAAAAAAAAATTTCTTGTTTAACCAATACCATACGTGACCTGCTCAAGGCTACGCTACAGATCACTTTCTTAAGTGAAAGGATGTTTCAAACACACTTTCAGACATCTCACTAACACACTATTGATAACTTAAAAACCAACAACAGGCCAGCGCAGCTTTAAGGTTAGGTACATAGGTTACACAAGAAGTTTTCTCTTAGTAGTGCCTAAAATTCCATTTCAGAACCGCTCAGTATAAGTAATTATGCTCGTAAAGGCTGTGAAAGTCAAGCAATCACCATAATTAAAATCACTGATGAAAATAATTTTGGCTACATAGTATAGCCAGTAGGCTTTATCTCCATCACAGAATGTAAATATAAATTTCACTTTTATTGAAATTCAATATTTAAATCTAAAGATCTTTACATCCACTAGGCTGATTTGTTTACAAACAATAAAGAGAAAGCTATTTGTTATTGGCTGTGCGAATGCGACTACTGATTGGCTGCAGCGCCATTACCAACGTCCAAACATGAAACCCCACTCGCAGACTCTTAAACTGCACTTCAACCCAAATATGGTGCAAAAGATTGCCTACGAAACGGAGATGTTGATAGGAGAGGATTGTACTCTATCTCCAAGATACTCGATTTGTACACTAAGATACCAGTACACAAATTTATGAAGAAATTTGGACAGGAATTACCAGTTCGGGAAGAAAACATAAAAATGTTGAGGTTTCCCACTGACACTGCAAAGAAAAGGACTTAACAACAACTGAATAAAATGACTCATGTATTGAAAAACAGGCTTAAATTTACAATTCATGTTGCGGCATAGTGATGTGTGTTCAGCTGTTGGCTACAGCAACTGCATGTGACCAGCCGATCGGGTCATAGTATATGTTGGCTTCTCGTGTCAATGTTTTCACATTAACACTAATGTTCTGTTATGAATTAATGATTACAATCAATTTACTGAATGGACAAGAGTACACGGAGAACCGGTCAACTATAGAGCAGGAACAGCATTAATTAAAAATGAGGTAATGTAAAAAAAAATGAGGTCTATTTATAATTGGTCAGCTGCAACCTCTGCCAACATCTCAACACTGCACTGAGACATGAATTGTAAACTTTTGCCGAAAAATGTATCAAAAGATAAACATGAAGAAAAGTAAATGTGGAGTAACTGAGTGCAATCTAATTAAAATCAAGTGGTGGTGGGAGAATTGGATTGCAAAATGAGATCTAAAGTGGTTCTACTGAGGAATGCCAAAGATTAATCGGCAGGTAAATTACCTTAACTAATATGGTGATATAGAATTCATCGTGTATATTGTCCATTTGGCTCTGCAGGGGATGGTGGGGGTAAAAATTATAGAGACCAAGAATTGATTATGTAGCACAAAGAAAGCAGGTTGAAGAGGATCAAACAATACCATATATTACATTTTCATACATATTTCTCTTGCAAAAAGCTAGGAAAAACATAGAATGGATCATATCTTCTGAAAAATTTACACTCGTTCAAATGTATAACTGTAAATATTTTTCTTCTTCTTGATATACTGCATATCTGTATTGGTAATTTCAATTGTATTTTTGATGATGTCTATTGCAACACGAAGTTGTTTACTGACAGCAAAACTTGGAATTTGAAAGTGGAACTTAAGGATAACATATATATCAAATCCCAAATAATTTTAGATCCACTGTGTGATTAGAAGATTCAAACACACATACAACAACAACAAAATATAAAAAAAGCATAAATTAGGCCTAATGTAAAAAAAAGTACAGGTCTAACAAATGATTAACTGTATCTGAATTTAAATGTAGGCTATTTTACATCTCAACAATCACACAAGAATATATGCTGCTGAACGGAACTAAAATATGTGAATAGATGACTGGTGGTAACAAGTGATTTGCTAGGAGGTACAACTTTTCAAATTCTACTTATAATTACTATGCTATTAGGTGAATCATAACTGCAACCTCTTACTATGATGTGAACAAATCAGTAATTACACTACATCATGTAGTGAAAAACATAGCAACATGCTGACCATTTAGGTTGTGAGTTTTGACACAGTAACTACTTTAATATAAATGTTATGCTCTTTGTGCATAAGAATTCCAGACTTAATTGTTTATTTTGTGTACCACAGTAATCACAGACATACTATTCTTTTGTTATATCCACTAGTAAACACACCATTCCAGGAACTTTTATCATTGCACCTGCTAATGCTACATTTCTAACTTGAAAACACTAACAAATAAAATTACATGGAAAGAATATTGTTTACAACACTTTCACATGGTATTATCTGCCAAAATATGGAAAAAAATGTATGTTGAAGCAGTTAATGCTCTAACTCGTGTCATTTATAAAATACATATTTTAGAGGACACTGTGATACAATTAACTGTGTTTTACGTGACAATGACGATTATGCTCCATCGAGGCAATATATTTATATTGAATTTAGTAAAGAAAGTAAAGAAAACTCACCTTGCAGACGATGTTGTAGATGCTGCCGACATTGTGGTGTTCAATTCATTTATCATGGGAGCGCTGCTAGATCTTTTTAAACTAACTGGTGAATCAACATCCATGTTTTATAATATCACAAAATACCACAAAACATAACCCATCGGCACCTAGCACTCTTAGCATTTGTTCAAAGCAGAAGACCGACCACAGTCAAGTACAGAGAAAACTACTGATTTTACTTATTTACCAGAGTTAAACACACAGGTACTATAAAAACAGCCTCATTCACGTGAAACTAATTCCACAGCGTAATGCGTATCGTCATTCATTAAAACGTAGGAGACAATCTAACTCTATCACGTCGCAAGCCAACTAATCGGCTTCTCCTCAGTAACCGCATTTTAATTATGTAAATACAATAGTCGCTGCCAATTGTCCAAACGAGCGTTTTAAATTATCTACAAATTATTTATCGCCAGACTTCAACTATAAAAATAAAAACATCCATCCTATTCCCCCTTCCTGACACCGTCCTGTCTATGAAAACACTAGATCTTTCGTTGTGGGTGAGAGTGATCCATCATTAACATTAAGCTCTTTCGATTACAAATGCTACCAAATATTGTTAGAAAACTCAATTTTTATTGAGTGTGAAGAAAACAACTGATATTTGCTTGCATGTGTGTCACAAAGCGTGGCACTAAATTTGGGTTGGTTCACCTCTAAATATGTCGGTTACGATTCACGCCAGTTAACTTGGGCCTGTATGTAAAGTTGATGTCAAATAACAAATTATGAAAAGTGCAGATTTATGTAGGTTTCGTTGTAAAATCTATATTTTTGCTGTCGAAGCGAAATTGAGAAAAAGCAATGACAGAAACGGAAGGCCTAATTACGACGATAATATCGTCGGCGCCGTCAGACCTCAGCCGGTCTTTTTAACAATTCTCTGGAGGACCACAAAGAACTGTGGAATGCTCACTCATAAAATTATGTGGATATGCGTATTTTATAAGTTTAATAATTTAGAAATAAACTCCAACAGCAAATTTTGGTATTTTGACTTCCTATGTAATAGTCCTTACAGAATAAGAGAATGAGTTCAACATTACGACCACGTAACATTTATCGGATCGTCGTCGTAAATTTTAAGACAGAATTGTTCCCCAGATTTGGATTAACTTGGAAAGTGCATCCCACCTGTATCATTCAGCATGCATGTCCCAATGGGCTTTTCCTGCAGAATTTCACTCTCTTTTAGTATTCAAAGAAATAAGTACGGTAGTATATTATCCACTTTTATAAAATGTCACAATATGACGTCTGAAAAGCTACAGTACAGACAAAACATGTTATGACCTCTTTAATAAACATATACATAAAAAACTGTTGTTATCTGTGCAGTTACCCAACTTTAAACTGCCTCCATCATAGCCTGGCTACAAGGGGTGGGCCGCCTGCAGGCCTCAACTCCTGAAAAGGTTTGTGAGCAGGGGAAGGAGAGAAAACTGAATGCTTCCCACTACAGATAAGATAATTATTAGGTCTGTTTGGTGATTTTTGTGACTGTGACAAAAAAGTATCCATCACCCTCAGGTCACATCATGAAATATGAATGCTCCCATGAAATAAAAAAATCACTACACATTTTTTTTAAATTCTAACTTCATTTTTCGATGCGGATTACGTAAAAAAAAAAAAACAATCATTATTTGAGACTAATGAGATGAGGATGGCTACATATACCACACTTGGGGTAACAGTTTAATAAGCAGGAAGTTTTACACAATGTTTCATAAATTCTAATAATATGGAAAGTATTAGTAATTTGGTCAATTTTTTCTAATGACTAACGATGGAGGAAGATTATGTTTAGTGTCCCATCAACAATGAGGTCATTATTTTTATTTTTATTTTTTTTAATGGAGGAGGAAATCAGCTGTGTCCTTTGAAAGGAACCTTCTGACATTTGATGGAGTGATTTAGACAAATCACAGAAACCTATATGTGGATGACTGGAAACTGCTACACCTTGGGTATGAACCACCATCCTCCCAAGTTAAGCACAATCTCATTAGGTTTTTTTAATGAGTGTTGTAATATGTCTGGATAAATTACTTTGAATTACAAAAATACTAACATGAGTTTGTTGGTCCCATTTGAAGAAATACTTGCTGTAAATGTAAGGTAAATATTTTATCACAATAACAAATTCTTGCGTTGACCAAACTATGCTGTATTGTCCAAACACAGCATACACATATTGGCCTATGTACAACTCTGTTAAAGAAATATGATTCAATGTAGTCTTAGGGTCGGACTGTTCACATCTACTTTCATGCCTAACAAACTACAATTGCTGCAAATGGTACCTTTTACCTGAGGTCCTATAGTCAAACACTATATGCATAAACTAACATTTGCGAAATAATTATGAAATATATAATGAAGATATTTTATTCTAATGTTTGCAAATGATGTTTACTCAGTCATATATATATATATATATATATATATATATATATATATATATATATATATATATATATATATATAGATCTATTGGAAGTGGTCCTAAAAAATAAAAAGAAAGGTTATGAATTAAATATAAACCCTTTAAACTTATCAGAACATATGTGATAGCAAAATTCCCAACTAAGTAATAATTGATTATGCTCAGACGCTAAATCTATTTCGTGAAGACACAATGCAAAAGAATTATCTACTTAAAATAGTTAAAATTTTATTTCCACAAATAACATATCCATGGTCATAAAATCTCGAGTTCAGTTACATACAAATTTCATTTAAAATACCAAAATGGAATCGGAAAAAGGTAGAATTCTTTAACTGATATTAATTAACCTTTTCCAAAGTTAAAATACCAACCAGTGGGCATTCTCCATGCAGATTATGACATTGTCAAAGAGATATAAAGGCTCTTCTGGCTCCTAGGATCTCTCTTCAAGAACCGTCCAAATATTTTACTTTTGACCATGAGAGTTTTCTGGCCTAGATAATCAATCATTGTCAGATTGCCATTCCCTCAAAATGTAGCAGAGTTTTATGTTTATGGAATATTCCATCGGTACTTGGAGGAACAATGACACATTAAAAACTTAAATATGCAGTATTTTTGTTTCACAATATTTTTTATTTGCTTCTTATTAGCAGCTTTGTATATGTAACCTCAGTGTTATGTGTGGACTATCTGTTTAGAACGAAGTTATCTGAGGATGGCCTAAGAAGTCGAAAGCTGCTAATAATAAACAAATAAAAAATATTGTGAAACAAAAATACTATGTATATAAGTTTTTAATTAGTAGCAGATTTCTTAACATGAAAATTTTTTTTTGACTTTGACCACTTCCACGCCAAATTAACATTTTGACAATATTAAATAGAAAAGTTATTACCATTCAGTCATGTTGGGACTATTTATCAGCTGTACAAATAATGTATGAATTAAATAAATAAATACACAACCTTCATGCATATGACTGCTCATACTAGACAGTATTTATGTAAAGTTACTGGCATAATAGATAAATATAAAAATAACAGAAAGACAAGATGTGCATACAATGCTGCTTGCAGTTGCTGAGTTAGTGTGGAGGATACTATGATCTGACTATATATCCATAATAAATTGATATACAGTAACAAGTGTGGTAAATTCTTAAATACATAGATAGGACTGTGGAGCTTTTAAGATGATAGCTTGAGGTAATAAGCTATCATCCAAGATACGGCTTGTTCAAACCACATGATGCATTCAAAATGCACTAATTTTAATTTTACTATATTGTGATATTATGAACATTAATCTTTCAAAAGATTAAAAATATTATCTTGAGATACGCCTAATTTTTTGACATTGCATGTACCTTCAGCATTTATTACTAAGATTATTTATTTAAGTAGCTGCCAGAACGTCCATTAAATAATTCCCTTTCTTGCGCCTGAGTTCTCCCAGCTGGGTTTATTTATATCTGGTAGTTTGCTATAGTCCACCTGGGTCTTCCCTGGTCACTGGGGCGAAACTCACTACTTGTTCACTCATTTGGTCATGGAGAACCGGCAGCTGTATGCGTCATCCTCCACCATGAGTGCTGCCCAGCCTTTGATACAGTTTCAAAACTAGAATAATTACTGGACATATGGAGTATGTATTCACAATGTCACACCATATACATAGGTGTTTTCACAGAGGGTACATATGTTGAAGTGACAGTTCTGAAACAGGCTTTTGTGCTATTTAACAAACAAAACTATCACCAAAATAATAACATCCATGCTTCTTTGTATACATCCAATGATAGTGAAGAGTGACAAAAATCGCCACTGCAAACTACCTCTAATTTGTATCAAAGTCACTATATTAGGCCCTACTGGTTTTATGCAAACATTTCAAAGAAACTCTTTTTATGTAATGATCAGACTTCTAATAATTCAAATCCACCCCCCCCCACCATCCAGATTTAGTTTTTCCATGATTTCCCTAAATCACTCTAGGCAAATGCCGGGATGGTTCCTTGCAAAGGGCACAGCCGATTTCCTTCCCCATCCTTACCCAAAGCTCTGAGCGTTAAGTCTGTCTCTAATGACCAAGCTGTCGACGGGATGTTAAACCCTAAGCTTTCTTCTAATAGTTCGTGACTTTAATTTTTCTCTGGACTTTTAATGCTGACACTTGAAATAGTAATATTTTGCACTGCATATAGTCTCTGACTTTATCCTCTAGAGACCTGAAGCCAGATTTATATAGTAAATTGAACCAAATAAGCTTTAATGTGTTGTTGGCACCACTGATGGTAAAAGATTCATGAATAATTTTTATTTTTAATTTTTACATGTTGTTGCAGGCCATGTGTCATATACGATAGATTGGGTTGCTATCAAGACAATAATAATAAATGTTACTTTATTTTTGCTTATTTCAATGAAATATTCTCCTGATAATGTCAGAAAATGCATAAAATTATTTCAGGATAATAGGTGAAATAGCGACACCACTATTTATTTATTTACCCATCTGTAGACAATCGAAATTGTATGGATGTTGTCAACATACGTTTACATTGTAAGATATACAAGAATTCATAAATAATCAATGTAGTTACATAAATATTCAATGCAGTTACACAAATTTATACATATTCAATGCAGTTAGACAATTTCATACATATTCTATGCAGTTACACAATTTCATAAACATTTAAAGCAGTTATGTAAATTCATAAATATTAAATGCAGTTACATAAAGTCATAAATATGCTGATATATACAAAATGAAAAACATATTATACTGCTTTGTTAGTTTAAATGATTGTTTATAATATTTCAGTATAGAACTAGAGATGTTGCTTTACCTCTTAAAACAAAGTTGATCATTTTTATATATACATATTTCTACACATCATTTCATGTAGTCATTGACAGTATAATAACACTTTTCTAGCAGGTAAATTTTTATTGAGTACCTGAATTCAGTTATTTCAGTTTTTTCTTTGATCCCTTGTGGAAGATTATTGAATAATTTTATTCCATTAAATAACACTATTTTGGATTTTTGTTTTGTTTTTCCTATTAGCTCTGAAAGGAAGCTAATTAGTATACAATCATGACCAGGAGACTTATTTTTGTTAAAACCTCAAGACATATGTATGTAAGATCGCTGCAGATTATTCTGACCCTCTGATTTAAGTCTCCCACTTGGCTCCTCCAAAAAGGTGACTGTTCTGCAAACGATGCTAGAAATTGATAGTGCTGCTTCCAGCTTTTGAGCGAGGCTAGTTGGCTTCACAAAATCCGCTAGCCGCCTGTAGGAACACAGGATGGAATCTGAAACCAGGAAGCAGGAGGCAGAAATGATATCATATGGTGGACAGTTTCTAAAGTTTTATGTTTCAGGAGATATGCAACATGTTTTTCCTAATGAAATTTATATCTTTATGTATAGTCAAAAACAATCTCTCGTCTAATGCACATATTTGTGACTCCAAAAATTCCTGTTATCAACAAAGATGTCTCCAGAGTCTTGCAGGAATAAAATTAAAATACAGGTATCTTTTCCTAAGTAAAATGTCAAGAAACATTTCTCAATTTTCATATTGGTTAGCATTGATTGTTTTGTTTCTAAATCAAAAATTGATTTTTATTTTATTTTATTGTAATAGATGAACACAACATTGAACTCTTTGCCAAGTTAGACATCAATTCTCTGTTCATAATGCACCCTCTCCTAGTAACGTTACGAGTTTGCATGCTGCATATGCATTAATTGTTATCTATTCAACAGTTCTAGTACTTTGAAGTTTGTCTTTTATGTCTTCATTATAGTAATAATTTGTAAGATTCTGCAACGAACGGCTGCCAGAAAAATTTCTCACTGATATTTACATTCAACTTTCTCTATCAAACCAAAAATTTGCTCACATTCATTAAAACATATTTTCTCAGCAAGTACTTACATTTGACTCATTCTTGAGCTGCACCACCTGTTGCTGTGGTAGCCAGTCTACCTAAGAGATTCGGATACGTGCACAACATGGGTGTTTCAATGTTAGGAAGGTGAAGAAACCCTTTGGAGAAACAGCACGCTGATTGGAAAAGAAGGTCCATGTCCTCTGTTTGCTTGTTGGTGGGTCTCATCCGCAATGTTAAGGAGACCCAGAAAGCAGCATTTGAAGGCACTGGCTGCACCCAGCTGCAAATCTTTACTTATCCTAAAGGTGGCCAGCGGATTTATCCAAGGCAGTTAGCTTCGGTTAAGGGCTTGAAACAGCACTATCGATTTCTGTCATCAGTTCCAGAACTGATCGCGCTCTTCTGGTTTGGAGCCGAGTGTAAGGCTTAAATCAGAGACTCGGACGATTCTGTTGCAATCTAGGATTCTAACATCTCGACCTGAGCTACAGGCTGAGAAATGAAGGGTTTCCCTTAAAGCCATTGCATTCAGGAAGCAGCTACTAGGGTAGATGAGTACTTGTAGCATGCACATAAGGTTTGCTTAAATTAGAGAAATCCCTCCACAGGCCCGAAAAAACGGATTCTGCGTCATTCCACAGTAGCATTTACAATAACAGAAAGAAAGTGTTATACAGTGGTAGTGAACTGCAGGAACAACTGTGGATTGATCCCAGAACTCCATTTGCATATGAATGGCCACAATGCTTACATAGTTCTATGGATGGAAAGCTGGCTGAAACCAGATGTCAATAATAGTGAATTTCTAAACTAAGATTGGAATGTATATTTGGCAGGTACTCCGATCACAGAAGATGGAGGTGTGTTTGTAGCGATAAAAAGACGATAAGATCGAGCGAGAACGAAAAAGAAGAAGAATGTGAAATAATTATTTGAGTAAGATTCGAAGTGGATTGAACATGGCCGCTGGATATTTTCGTTTATAAACCCCCCTGTTAGAAGTAGTAGTGACAGAACATCAGAAGGAAACCTTTGAAAATATTTTCCATATATTTCCTAGTTATTGGATAATATTATGTGGACATCATAACTTACTGGGTATAGATTGGATGATGAAAATGTTTCATATTGTTGGTAGGGACGGAGAATCAGACGAAATTGTTCAAAGTGCTTTATCTGAAAATTACCTTGAGCAGATAAATAGAGAACCAACTCATGGATGTAACACCTTACAATTGCTAACGACTGACAGATCTGAACATTGTGACTCAGAGAAAAACAGGGAATCTATGTTGAAAAGGTCATTATAGCATCAATGTATAAAGCTGTATTATCAAGTAAGGTAGGTAGATCTTACTGTTTAGCATTAGTGACAAGATACATATTTCAGACACTTTCAAACAAACCAATAACAAATTTTCGTTTATAGCACTGACAGTGTTGACCATCAGTGGACAGAGTACAAGAAAATCATCTTAAAATATGATCTAGAGAAATGAAGGGTTCAGGTGTAAAAGATGGTAACTGACATTTTAGAGTATAAAATTTTCCCAGCGAATTTCTTGATTAAAATAATGTCGAGGATAGACCTGACTGCCACTGCTTACTTCACAGGATATTACGGCTAATAACACCTTGGCCATCTTCATGTGCTGCATACTGAAGACTTGCAATACCTGTGTCTAGCCATCACTTACATATCGTAGTACTAGGCAGTAGCGCATGCCTCCTGGAGCAGCGCCAAGGACAGCAACACCCTCAGTGATGAGACCCCAAGGTTAATCTGCTTTTTCATCTGTATGATACTGTATGCCAGTGTTTTTCAACGTTTTCAAATATGTGATCCGTTCAAAGTAAAAATATTCTGGTGACCCCCTTCCAAATAAAAATAATCTGGCAACCCCCTCTCCCTCACCATAATAAAACTATGTTATCTGAAAGGAAACAAATTTAATCTTCTTTCTTTTGCTTCAGATTTCTTTCAACATGTTGGACGAAGTTTTTGTCATATTTTTTGGAGTGGAAGACATTAATTATCCTATTTGTACATAATTTCTGACAGAAAAATAAAATTTGCTTAACGGGTGTTTCACATTTCAGCCTACACTGAGAAGTGAATTATGCTCTTTAAGAAATATCCCACTGAATAGACAATTTGTTAAGTATATCTTTTCCCGAATTTTTCAGAATTACTTCCTGTATCGTGTTCTTTTATCTATCGACTGGTTCCTGAAAACACTCAACACACTATATTGAAAAACAATTGATGGTCCATTTAATTCATAATGAATGATAGACCTAAATAAGAAATTCCGTAATTTTAACAATGAATAAATTTCACTTATGTATACATTATATGTATTACTCAACCCCTATTTTTTTTTAGTGCAAGAACTTCCTCCTGTGATGGCGATCCCATGAGCAAGACTTTGCGACAACCCTGGGGGTCGCGACCCACAGGTTGAAAAACACTGCTGTAAATGATATGATCTTTGAGTTCTTAAAAACTTTAGAGTACACTTCAGATCAATTATGGGGAGGAGATTGTACGAAGTATCGATAGATTGGATAAACTGAATAACAGAAGAGCTAGATTATGGAGTTCATTGGATTTTTTGCTGAATTGCAGAAATAAGTGTGCTATTTCTAAGTTTGCACAGTCGTCCATTTCATCAACACTGCAGCTGAAATATGAATGAAACAAAAGGCAATTTTGGATTGGTCCGAGAGAGAATCAATTTACTCATCTAGAATTGCATGTTGTCTCCAGAGAACTGTATGCTCTTCACTTAATCCTTTCAGCCTATATGGTTTCGTAGCGAAACCACGATAATATTTTCTCTTTGTGCCTACTGGGTGTGTGGTTTCTCGCTGAGTACACGTTGTCGTTGTTAATCTGTGCAGCCATTTAGAGACAAAAGGGTAAATATGCACTCTATGTGGAACCAGTGCTACTTGAAACAAATGCAAGTCAAGAAAAATCATATGATATTCCATTAATACTGTTTTTTCCAACAATCGCGTTTTTCTTTTGCTTTTCGATCTGATTTCTCTTATTTTATTGGGATGGTCATGTCTCCCTAAGTAGGTGGGTGCTAGCAACATATTTTCACACTCAGAAGTGAAAGTCGGTGAGTGAAAATTCGCAAATAGGTCTCACCGTAATGAATAACGTCGTTATTTTAATGACCCCAATTCGTGCAACATTTCCGTGACGCTTTCCTCCCTGTAACGTGATAAAACAAAACGAGCTGCCCTTCTGTGAATCTTCAAAAATATCTTCCGTCAGTCCCACCTGGTGAGGGTCCCACAAGGGGCAACAGTACTCCAGGAGAGGACGCAGTCTCTTTGGTGGAGCTGGTGCATCTTCGAAGCGTTCTGCCAATGAAACGTAACCTTTGATTCGCCTTCCCCACAATATTTTCTATGTGTTCTCTCCAGTCAAAGTTGTTCGTAGCTGTAACTCCTAGGTATTTGGTAGAATTTACGACCTTAAGGTTTGACTGATTTATCGTGTAATTGAAGTTCAGCGTATTTCTTTTAGTGGTCATGTGTATTACTTCACACTTTTCTTTATTTAGTGTCAATTGCCAATTTTCGCACCAAGTAGAAATTTTGTCTAAATCGCTTTGCAGTTGCTTTTGATCCTCTGTTGACTTCACTAACCGAACAGTCTAAGGGAGCTATTCAGATTGTCTCCTAAATCATTTATAAACACGAGGAAGAGTAGGGGACCTATAACGCTTCCCTGTGGAACGCCAGATATCACTTCTGTTTTACTCGATGACTTACCGTCAATTACAACTAACTGTGTCCTTTCTGATAGGAAATCGTGAATCCAAACGCACAATTGGGAAGATATTCCATAAGCACGCAATTTCATAAGAAGCCGCTTGTGGGGTACAGTATCAAAAGCCTTCCAGAAATCCAGAAGTATGGAATCGATTTGAGATCCCTTGTCGATGGCACTTAACAGTTCATGTGAATAAAGGGCAAGCTGTGTTTCGCAAGAGCGATACTTTCTGAATCCTTGTTGACTATTGGTTAATAGGTCGTTCTCTTCGAGGTAGTTCATAATATTCGAAGAAAGTATATGTTCCAAAATCCTACTGCAAATCGACGTCAATGAGATTGGCCTGTAATTTTGGGGATCACTCCTATTGCCTTTCTTGAATATTGGAGTGACTTGGCAACTTTCCAGTCTTTGGGTACAGATCTTTCGCTGAGTGATTGGTTGTAAATTATAGCTAAGTACGGACCTATTGCATCAGCATACTCTGAGAGCAATTTAGTTGGTATACAATCTGGCCCGGAAGATTTGTTTTCATTTAGTGACTTAAGTTGTTTTACTACTCCAGGAACATCTAAGTTTCGCATGCTGGCAGCTGTTCTTGGATTGAATACTGGAGTGTTCACTTCGTCTTCTTTGGTGAACGAATTTCGGAATGCTGTGTTTAGTAATTCTGCCTTGCAGTACTGTCGTCAGTAGTATTACCATTGCTATCACGTAGTGAATGTATTGTTTGTGTTTTGCCACTAGTGTACTTCACATATGACCTGAATTTCTTTGGATTTTCTGCAAAATTACGAGACAGGATTTCGTTGTGGTAGCTACTATAGGCTTCTCGCATTGAAGTCCGTGCTAGATTGCGAGTTTCAGTAAAAGATTGCCAGTCTTGTGGATTCTGTGTTTTTTTTAAATTTTGCATGCGTTTTTCTTTGTTTCTGCAATAGTGATCTGACCTGTTCTGTGTACCACGGGGGGTCAGCCCCCTCTTTTATTAATTTATTTGGTATAAATCTCTCGATTGCTACTGTTATTATGTCTTTGAAAGTAAGCCACAACTGATCTACACTCGCATTTTTAGTTTTGAAACTGGAGACTATCACTCAAGAAAGCGTGAAGCGAATTCTTATCTGCTTTATTGAATAGATATATTTTTCGTTTATTTTTGGTGCATTTGGGCATTTCAACATTCAGTCTCGCTACTACAACTCGATGTTCGCTAATCCCTGTATCTGTTTTGATGCTCTTTACTATCTCCGGATTACTTGTTGCTAGGAGATCAAGGGTATTTTCGCAACCAGTTACTATTCTAGTGGGTTCATGAACTAACTGTTTGAAGTAGTTTTCAGAAAAAGCATTCATAACTAGTTTGGACGATGTTTTATATTTGCCGCCGGTTTTGAATACGTAATGATGCCAACATATCGAGGGTAAATTAAAGTCGCCACCGATTATAACAGTATGCTTCGGATACCTATTTGAAATATGATTCAAGCTTTCTTTGAACATTTCGGCAACCGAATCGTCTGAGTCACGGGGCCGATAAAAAGATCCAATTATTAATTTATTCCGGTTGTCAGGTATAACCTCTACCCAGACCAACTCACAGGAAGTATCTGCCTCAATTTCGCTGCAGGATAAACCGTTTGTGACAGCAATAAACACGCCACCCCCTTATTTATTTATTCTATCCTTTCTGAAGACCATTTGGCCCTTTGAAAAAATTTCGGCCGAATTTGTCTCAGGCGTCAGCCAGCTTTCAGAACCTATAACGATTTGTGCCTCAGTACTATCAGCCCTTGAAGCTCTGGAACTTTCCCAATACAGCTACGACAATTTACAACTGTTATACCAATGGTTTCTAGATCTGCTTTCTTCCTGCGTCTGACCTGCCCCCTTTGAGACTGAAACCCATTTTGTGTATTTCCGAGGCCCTCTAACCTAAAAAACCGCCCAGTCCACGCCACACAGCCCCCGCTACACGTGTAGTCGCTTCCTGAGTATAGTGGACTCCTGACCTATTTAGCGGTACCCGAAAACCCATCACCCTTTGGCGTAAGTCGAGGAATCTGCAGCCCACACGGTCGCAGAACCGTCTGAGCCTCTGATTCAGATTATATTCCATATAATACAAATGCTCCTGTGCAATTGTTCCTACTTTTATTACCAATGAATTTGAGTTATGGACTGTTGTTTCAAACCAATATTTATGCTAATCGTTTAGCCAGGGATACATGCCAACTTAAGTAAATGAAGTGAAGTTTATTTTGTGGTAATATTTCTGTTCAACACAGGACTGTTGTTTCAAACCAATATTTATGCTAATCGTTTAGCCAGGGATACATGCCAACTTAAGTAAATGAAGTGAAGTTTATTTTGTGATAATATTTCTGTCTGAGTTCCTGATATTCATACAGCTGCTTTTCTTGTCTCCAAATGTCTCTTTTATTTATGTGCCATACTTAGAATCCACTGTGGAACATAGTTCAGCAGATATGAGATCATAAACAATATAACGTTAAAAAATCTGTGACATCATGTGAAGAAACGTCAGTCACACACTGTATTAGAATGAGCATACTTAACGACTCGAAACACACTTTAAACATAAACTCAAATTATAATTAATAAAATGCATCAATCAAATCTTTATTACACTTTTTCTGTCTAACAATCACACCAAAATGATGAAGGGAAGAAAGTTTCCCACATACTACTTCTTTGCTGTTCAAGGAGCATAGATTGAAACCACAGGCTGGTATAGTTTTGCTGGATGCTCTAAAAAGTACAGGAAATGCATTTTTAATCAAATTAATACTTGCCGAAATCAGGGCTCAGAGAAATATTGCTCTAGCTGTCGCCAGCTTAGGGATTGAGGTGACATTAATAGAAGGAGTAAGGACAGCTCATTCTGCACTTAATTTGCTGCTTGATATTGAGTCACAAAATTCCTTCATGTAATGTAAGCAAGGTAAGTGGTCGAAGTATGCTCAAAGTATGTAAATTAATCGTATTGGATTGGTGTACCATTTCTTAAAAGAAAGATATCCAGGTCTTGATGTTACTTTGGAGGATTGGAGGAACTGGTACTCCTCTGTGGTGACTTCCGTCACACTTTTCCAAGTATCCCAAATTCAATACCAGCTAAAGAATTCCATGCATGTTTGAAGCATTCATTTTTGTGGCCACACTTGCAAAACATGATCTTAAATTAAGATTTGACAATACATGAAAGTGATGATAATGCACAAATATTCTTCAAAAACTACTAGAAATTGAGAAGGTAGGGCAGGTGTTGCCATCAGATTTTTGCTATGTGATATGGATATCATAGAACTAATAGATGCAGTCTCTCTGGCTATTTTACAAAATTATCAGAATTTTAACTAGTTTCTAGAAAAAGCTCCTATTGTTCTTAAAACCATGACGTATAAAAAATAAACACTGAAAAGCGTGGCCTCTTACTGGGTCAAGTCACTAAATACAACTCCAGCGATATGATGATAGATGATGAGACTGCCAACTTCCCAACAAAATTTCCTGAACTGAATTAACACAATTGGTTTGCCACCACTTCGATCATTAGTGAAAGTTGGATCACCTGTTACTTTACTATGAAACTTCAATCCACAAAAACTCTAGAATAATACAAGATTCTGGGTTAGGAAGATGACTGATAATGTGATGCAGGCTATCATCCTACAAGGAAAAAGAGAGAATGATATAGAGTACATGCTGTGAATATATTTTATTCTGACAGATATACCTTTTAACTTCAACAGACTGCAGTTTTCAGCGACACTATATTTACTATTACAATTAACAGACCATGGGGAGAACCTATTAAACACTGTGAAGTGTATTAGACATCTCAATGTTTCTCAGAGAGACAACTTTATGTCGCTTGCTCAAGGCTGGGCTCACCAAATAATTTATTCATATTAGCTCCTGGATAAGTGAATAGAAATATTGTTTATAGTCAATGTTACAAATCATTTGTAGCTGGCTGCGGTGGCCGAGGGGACTGGGCGCTTCAGTCACGGTCTGCACGGCCACTACGGTCGGGGGTTCGAATCCCCCCTCGGGCATGGATATTTGTGCCGTCCTAGTTCGTAAGTAGTTCATAAATAGTTTGTAAGTTCAAGGACTAAAGACCCCGTAGTTGAGTCCCATAGGCTTTACAAACATTTGAACATTTGAAATCATTTGTATTTCAATTACTATTTTTCTTTCTTTGCATACTGCTCTTACCACTTTATACATTATGGATATTTCTTTGTTTCACTGTTTCATAATTTCTGAGTTATTTTCATATAGACATGAAGATAAAATATTTTCTCATTTGTTATCTTAGTTTCTAATAAAACAGTAAAAAATACATACATGGGAAATGCCCAGGTAATATTTTTCAGTTTTTGCGTACATATAACAGACATTATCATAAAATGAAATTTAATAATCCTTAAGCTTTAATTATATAAAATTACAGATTTATTGCAAGAATATTGACTGAAAGGCTATTCAAATGTTATAATAATTGAGAGTAACAATAAGGTAACCATATTTTAACATAGGAGAATAATATATACTGTCTAAATAAAACTATTGAGCTGTGAAATTTCTGAGGGAATTTACATTTGTTGTTTAGTTTGTACTTCACATCATGTGACAATACAGCGAAATAACAAAATACTGTTTTACTAACAGTCAGATGCATAATATTCTAAACTTATCACAGATACTCTGCTACAGGAATTATTATAAAATGAAGTTTACAGACATCAAACACTGCCATGGTTTTATTTCGTCTGCAACAATTCCACTGTCACTATTTTACTCAACAAATCGATGAAATTATACATTTTTGTCATCGCATAAACAGGGTTTTTAGTGGAATGAACAAAAACAAATAGGCATTGCATGGGGTACATGTTATATCATTGCACATTATACCCTATTCTGACACATTGTGTGTGTCGGTGTGAAATTTTAATTGATTACCTGTTTACTACCAACTGTAGAAATGGATTAACGATACATTTTCCAGACTGTTTGCACATTTATCATTAAATGTACCTGCATAATTATATCACTGTACAACAAATAGTTCATGAGATATGAAGTCATAAACTCTGATGGTACAGAGCATTAAAAACTGCCGCATCATGCATCACATTTAAATGTCTTACTTCTTTTAAAATGTCCTGTCTGCAACAAATATTGCAGCCAGTATCCACATATGAAGCTAAATATATGTATAAAATTATATCATTGTATGACACTTATTTCAGGAGATATTGATAGTAAGCCTGAAATGCCAAAGTAACTACTGCATCCTTTTTGACAGTAAATTAAATTTTTACATCTAACTCTCTGTTCACGCCACATTTCTTAGATAATATCCAAATATACCACTGAAAGGACCTGCAAAATTATAACAGTGGATGACATATTATTCAGCAAATACGACGTCATAACGACTGAGCTGCATGAAAACCAAACCACAAGGCGAAATTCGCTACACAGACAAGCGAAATGTATGTGCAAATTTCGTTATTTGATTTAAACCAAACTGCATATAAATATTACTTACTACCTGGATAGAAATATTTTGCAGGTAAGAGCCATCAACCTCTTGTTGAGATAAGTATGATATAGTAATGTAGAGAGTGAAGGAGGAGAAGAGGTGAACAGAGAGAAAGGGGGAAGTAGGAGATGGACACAGGTGGGGGAGAAATTCAGATGGAATGAGAGAGAAAGTTACAGAAAAATGTATGGACGGAGATGGGAGAGGTATAGAAAGGGACAGGGATATAGACTGGAAGAGAGGAGAAGTAAACTGACTTATAGGGGTTAAAAAGATGATCTTAGAAGACTTAGGAGGATGGATGGATGGATAGGATTTTTGTGCGCAGTGCCCAAGCAAATTTAAAGGTGAGGTGTGTTAACAAAAACGGAAATAAAACCAGCTACAAAAATGAGAGAAAAGGAATCCAGCAAATATAAGTACAGCTGAAATAAAACACAAAAGGGGAATGCAGCTGGTGAAATTGAGAGAATTTTCCCCTATGGGAACGTTGGAATGGTAATAAAAACAACTAAGCAGATGACCATGGCTGGTTGACCACAGGGATAAAAAGAGCGAGCTAGCCACTCTGTGATATATTAAAACCTCCAGCCTAAGAGCTTAGGCCAGGGCTGAGACAAATCACAAAATCTTAACACTTGCCTCGTCTTACGTAATATAGAGGGAAGATCACAGCAAAGATTTGCCTCTACCCTCTGTGCGAAATATAAACTACACTGAATTAAAATGTGGCATACAGTAATCTGCACACCACAGGCATCATAAATTGGTGGTTCCTCTTGTCGGAATAAGAAGCTGTGTGTAAATGGACAGTGCAGTGCCTGATTCAGTAAGGGCTACTTCATCTCTCCTGAGAGGCCGGCAGGGGGATCACCATGCATGGACAGTAGGTTTCTGCAACCTCAGTTTGTTATTTGTCACTGAAAGCCATTCTTCTTTCCAAAACTGTAGGGACCGCATCAGTAACAAAGAAGTGATCTCCTGCAACGGGGGTGATCGGGCACATAGTCATTTCAGCTGCTCTGCAAGCATCTTTTGCAGCCTGATCAGATTCTATATTTCCCTGAATTCCTACATGCCCCAGCACCTAGAAAAACGTCACCACCTTCCCATGACGTTGGAGGAAGGACAGTTCGTCATGTATTTTCTGCAGCAAAGTTAAAGATGGATATATGTCTTGCATCGACTGCAGAGCACTTGGAGAATCAGAGAAAAGCAGAAATCGTTTACCTTGTGACGTATTAGCTGTAATGACTTGAAGATCGGATGTAGCACTGTGGAAAAAACAGAATAGTATTTGGGGAGGCAGACCTTGACAACACGGTTGGGAAACACAATGGAACAGCTGACGGAGTCCACTTGCTTGGAGCCATCAGTATACACCACTGTAAAATCGTGATGTTGATCTAAAACATTAAAAAACACCGACTGAAAAGTAAAATAAAAGTTTCATCTTTCCTGAAACTCGTCAGGCCTAAAACAAGTCTGAGCCTCTGGAGAAGCCAAGGAGGAACTCTTCTCCAACCACGTTGTAGAATAATAAAACCAGCCACTCCCATTTCAAGAAGGCAATTCTTTGTGTGAATTCCATTGGCCTCGTCGCCTGTTGCCGATTATGAAAGAATCTTTCCATCAGAGGTCGAGCAAAGGTATGGTATGCTGGTGTGCAAGATGTGGACAACATTTTATATGCCTGGCACACCATAAGTAGCTGTCGCCTGAGGTACAGTGGAGGCTCTGGAGCCTCGGCACAAAGACTTGGTATGGTGCTGATTCTAAATACTCAAGTTGCCAGTTAGATCCCTGCATGGGATCAAGACGAGATCACGCAAAGGGTCCATAAAACTGGAGCAAACAAGTTCTGTCTGCTCTCCAAGACGTGTGACTAAAATTTAAAATACCCAGTGCTTTGAGGCACAGTATCTTCAAGTCCTTAACATGTGGTAACCATGACAGTTTGGAATCGAATGTGCGTTCCAGAAACCTCACACTGTCTTTAAAAGTTGTAACTGAAGTGTAGTCATTGCTAGGTTTGGAATGAAGAGGAAAAGACAGAGAAGTCGTCTCCATATAAAGAACACTGGACAGGACTTTTCACAATGGAAGTAATACTGTTTAATTGCTATGGTAAACAAGATCACTCTTAAAACGCTACCCTGTGGGACTCCATTCTCCTGCTCAAAGCTATCAGAGATGGCGTTACTTACTTCGTATCTAAAATAACGCCGAGAAAGGAATGATTGAATAAAGTGGAGAAGTGATGGAGCTGCCCAAGGATAAGATGCCACCAAGTAGTATCATACGTCGTCTCAAGATAAAAACAATGTAGCCAAAACGTGTTGCTAGTGCAGTAAAGCATGTTGTATAGGCGCCTCCAGGGAGGCCAGGTCATCAAAGGTAGAGCGATATCTCCTGAACCCATACTTAAAGTGGCTGAGAAGCTGCATGGATTCCAGCATCCAGACAAGGCGGCGGTTAATAATCCGCTCAAGATAGGATTTATAATAGCCTCTATCCATGAGTCAGGGAACTGACATGATGCCCGGATTAAATTAAAAAGGTTTAGGAGGATTTCCTTGTTCTGTCTTGTGAGGTGTCGTAACATGCTATAGTAAGATACCATTGTGATTTGGGGATGTGACATGAGCCACAGACAATGCAGAATCCAGCTCCCACATGGAAAACTGTTCATCATTGCTAGGCTGTAAGTCCAAAATTTGCCTCTCACCAGCCACCAAGGGGTGCAAGAAACCTGGATGGTAAATGGGGTGGCGATAACTGTAGGAAAAAAGACTGCCATAGCCAGGGAAATGTCTCATGGGCTGGTATGGAGACTACCATTACTCATTACTGCAGCTACTGGACACCTCCCTTCTATTCCTGATATCCTCCTGATGGTCTCCCATACAACTGAACTCTTAGCCGAACCGTTAATGGAATTTAGCAACTGTTTCTTGAATAATCCGGCGTCACTTGGTACTTGCCACCCGAAAGGTTGCGAGATTTTCTGCAGTCGGTCTACACTTGAACTGACACAGTGCCGCCCATCTGATCCTAATGGCAGACTGGCATTCGTCATTTCACCAAGGGACTGGATGCCTTTTCGGATGCTCTAATGAGCATGGAATGGAGACATCGACAGTGTGCTGGATGTTAGCAGTAATATTATCCATTCATTCCTGGTCGCTGTCATGGGGCTCAAATTCGGCAAGTTGGCCTTAAAGTGTCCACTCTGCCCTGCCCTACTAAGAACCCATCGAGGTGACTGTCTTTCGAGTTCTACTGTGCCTGGAAGGTGAATCTAAATCGGGAAGTGATCACTAGATTAGATTACATTAATACATGTTCCATAGATCACAATTACGACACTTTGTAATGATGTGGAATGTGTCAGGTTAATGAAGGGTGTCTGTACAAGACGTTACATTATACAAAATATTACATTACACACTCTCTCTCTCTCTCTCTCTCTCTCTCTCTCTCTCTCTCTCTCTCTCTCTATATATATATATATATATATATATATATATATATATATATATATATATGTGGGTAGAAAGAGTTGTCATTCAGAAATTCTTGTAATTTATTTTTAAATGCTAGGTGGCTATTTGTCAGACTTTTGATGCTGCTTGGTAGGCGACCAAAGACTTTTGTGGCAGCATAACTTACCCCTTTCTGTTCCAAACTCAGATTTAGCCCTACTTAGTGAAGATCATTCTTTCTCCTGGTGTTATAGCTGTGCACACTGCTATTACTTTTGAACTGGGTTGGATTATTAACAACATATTTCATAAGTGAATATATATACTGTGAAGTTACTGTGACGACACTAAAATCCTTAAATAGATTTCTGCAGGATGATCGTGGGTTTGTGCAATGAATAATCTTTTACTCAATGATGATTTACCCCAGAAATGATGCTATACGAAAGCAGTGAATGAAAATAGTCATAATAAGCTATTTTACTGAGATTCTTATCGCCAAAATTTGTAATAACCCTAAGAGCATACGTAGCTCAACTCAAATGTTTCAGCTGACCATCTATAAGTTGCTTCCAATTTAATCTGTCATCAATACATGCACCTAAATATTTTGAAAATTCTATCTTACTTACAGACTTCTGTTTGGAGACTATATTTATTACTGGAGTTGTACCATTTACTATGCAGAACTGTATATACTGTGTTTTATCAAAATTTAATGAGGGTCCGTTTGCAGAGAACCGCTTAATAAATTTGCGAAAAAGATAATTTACGATTACATAACTTAGTTCATGTTTTTTTGATGTGATTACTATATTTGTATCATCAGCAAAAAGAACTAACTTAGCATATTCATCAATGAAGAATGGCAAGTCATTCATGTATATTAAGAACAGTAAAAGACCTAAGACCAAACCCTGTGGCAGTCCCCCAGTTTGAGGAATCGGCTATTGTTTTGACATTATATGAACCACTTATTTAAGCTTTCTGCATTCTTCCAGTTAAATATAAATTAAACCATTTGGGCACTGTCCCAGTCAATCCATAATGATTAAGCTTATCTAGAAGAATTCCAAGATTTACACAATCACAATCACAAAAAATACTAATGGGTGATGTCTGATCATTCAGAACATTTAATATTTGATCTGTGAAGGTATATATATATATATATATATATATATATATATATATATATATATATATATATATATATATATATATATATAGTATTTTATGTTGAAAAGCCTTTCTGAAAACCAAACTGACGTTTTTTAGTACTTTGTGTTTACAAGGTCATCGACCACTTCCCACTGAGTAGTATGGGCAAGGGCTGGGAAGTGTAGCGTAAGATCGATGGCAGAGAATGACCCTGTTGCAGCGCAAAAGTGTGTGCTCCGACCAGTATTTAGTAAATTGGCACTTGAAGAGAAAAGAAGCCTCTCAACTGCTCTACCCCTGTGGCAGGTAGGAACAGAACCCCAAAACACAATGTGTGCATTTAAATGACCACAGAGGATGAATGGGTGGACGAGCCCTGTAAGAAGGTTTTCGAGGGCCTCTTCATTGAACGCACCATGTGGTGGCAAATACAGGGAGCATGGAGTCAGTCGGGTGCGCACATGCAACGACACTGCAACTTCTTGTAGGTTGTTGTTGAGGAAGATGGGTTCAGAGTGGTAGGCTGTGTTGACGAAAACAGCTGCTCCCCCTCTAGCTCTCTCTGCACTAACATCGTCCTTTCTGTGGGAAACGTATCCACATATCTCCTGGAGACAGATACACAGAGGTCTTCCAGGGGATAATAAACGTAGTTCATCCACATGTGTCTTACATCCCTGTAAGTTCCATTGTAATGTGGGAGCTATCTCTGTCTGATGAGACTGGAAGCTCATAACGAGTGGAGGGTCATCCTTGGGGCAAGATGTTTGCCACAGTGGAAGGTCAGTCTTGGGGAGCATTGAATGCCCAGAGAAACATCAAACTCCATGGGCTCTGGAGCAGATTCGTATGGTACATCAAGCATGACGGCATCCAACTAGTGTGGCTGATTGCTCACAGTTTTCAGCACAGAATTTTCTGTGTCCGTTTTGGTCTTGGCTTGCTTGGCTTCTGGCATTGAAGATGGCAGAAACTCTCCAATTCGGTAGCCGTACCTTGATCCACCGTTTTTGGGAGGACTACAGAAGATGAAACATTTGCCGCATTTCACGTGCACTGGCACGAGCAGGTGTCAGTACCGACACTAGGTACCTCAGTTTGTGTAGAAAGATCAGCCTTGGAAACTGGTGTTGGGCAACAGCAGCAAAAGAGGTGACCATAGGAAATTCTGTTTGTTGTGTTAATTTCCTGCACTTTCTTTTCCTCCAAGTACACACAGCATTCCCTACTCCAAACTGGGTGTTCCCAGAGCAATTAACACTCTTAGGCTGAGGCAGAGCAGCCGAGCGCATTGAAGCACTATGCTACGATGCGTGAGGCTGTTCCCCATCAGAGGTTCGAATCCCCCCTCATGCAAGGATGTGTGTGCCGTCTTTAGTATAAGCTAGTTCATAAGTAGTTTGTAAGTTTAGGGACTGATGATCCCACAGTTAAGTCCCTTAAGCTTCACAAACATTTGAACACTCTTCGGAGGATCGAGTCTGTCATGAGATGCTTTACCACATTTTCCACGAGTAGCTTAAAGATTTGTTGAGTACCAACTACAGATATATGTTTTTATAAGTGCTTTGTTTTCAAAGGGTAAATGTGTTGGAAAATTCTAATGGTTGTGGTTCTGATGTATCAGCAATTATGGCAGGGGTGGCTTGTTCTTATAAACCAGAGGGTCCTGTTCCCAAAAGAAATTTTGATATTTATTTTCATTCTATGTATATACGGTAATATAATATGAAACTACTGAGTATAATATGACTTTTTTAGTATGTATCACAACGATCAGAGGTAGTCAGGCGCGTATTCCATTGCAGAGACACACTTTGTTATTCAGAACTGCCTATATTCGTTCAGGTCATATCGCATTTCTCCTGTCACCCGTCATTAGAGTTACAGAACCCTTTTACTCTTCTACCCCAATCACCAAATGCCGACAGCCAGCGCCACATGGACAATACTCTCTCCTCAGCTCCAGTCCAGAAAAATACAGTTAAAATAACGTCACCAAGCAGCTTCCCTTTATTCCACTCAACCCTTCTCAGTACAGTTTAGGGTCACTTTTGGCTGACCATATCGACAGACCAGCTCAATTATGACCTTATTTCCTAGCACCCTGCAGCTCGCTAGAACCCATTGTCTTAGTTACACAGCAATCTCACCTCCTTGCCAACCTGTCCAACAATAACATAATGCGGAGAGAAACTGAACTTGGGGGCAAGGCCTGGATTTCAAACATGTAGTTTGTTGGGATTTTTTTAGTTTTTTTGTGTTCTACACCAGGTTGTTTCCTCCAAATGAATACATTCTCATTATCAACCTGTTTTAGAATCTTTGGCGCAAACGGTGGTAATTGGTAGAGGGTGCACTAGCATTAGATAACCGACATTAATGTACTGCATATTTATTAATAGTATGGTAATGGGCATTGACGCGCAGTGAGATTCGCCTGTCGACGATAGTGTCATCGACGCCAGACGCTCGGCCCGTAGGTTATTTAACTATTTTCTGGAAATCGTTTTAAATTGTTAAATATATCATATTATGGTCCGAACATGCTTTTCACCTCGTGGATTTCAGTACTTAAAAAAAGAGAGAGAGAGAGAGAGAGACAGAGAGAGAGAGAAAGAAATGAAATTCAAATAATTTGAAAGCCCGCTAAAACGCTACATTTGAGTCACGTGATGCCTGTGACGTCATACAACACCGCTGCTGCTGCTCTCATAAGATAAACAAATACCTGTATATTGTTTGGGCCAAGGCCTCGTGTTTCGGCGTTAACATTTGCATAATGACCTACAAATATTGCTTAGTTCCGCACTGTACCAATACATCTGTCAAGACTCCAGAAAAATTGTTCTTGCAAATACCAAAAAATGAGAAGATACAGAAAAAGAGGTTGACACTGGCGCGAAGAGATCCAAATGAAATAGCGGCTACTTCATGTGTGTATTTCTGTGAGGATCATTTTGATGTAAGTAAACAATATTATTCCATTGGTAAACTAAACTGTTTAGTATCAAAAAATGTTCAAATTTTTGTTAAGCTTATGGGACTTAACTACGGGGTCATCAGTCCCTAATCTTACAAACTACTTATGAACTACTTACGAACTAGGACGGCACAAATATCCATGCCCGAGGGGGGATTCGAACCCCCGACCGTAGTGGCCGTGCTGACCATGACTGAAGCGCCTCAGTCACCTCGGCCGGCTGTTTAGTATCATTCTCTTCTACTGCAAAGGTGTAAAGTAGTATTATGTGTTGGTTCATGACCTGAAGTTTACATTTGCGAGGTAAAACTTCATGTTACACGCCTACAATTTATGTGTAATTAAAGCCGTTTCCTAATATATTTGGTGAAAGAACAACATGAATATTGTTGCAGCCCACTATAAAAGTATAGCACTGATTAATCTCCAGTAGGTGCAATTTTATCACCAATAGATCTTAGTCAAACAACTGTTTTATACATCGACAACGCCCTTCTAGTTACTTTACAACAACTTACTCTGTCGTAATATACGTGTATGGGAGATGTCTTTAATGCGCCGATTTATTTAGCTTTCAAACTTTCGTAATATGCAAGTGTAAATACGATTAAAAGTGTTACTTACCCAAATATGTGTTTATTGAAGCTTTACTGGGTTAAATTTTACTAACTATCCCTGCAGCTTCCTGTGACTATGTTAGCAACAGATGCTGAATAGCGAGAATCATGAGACGTCGCCATTAGCCAATCGCGTGACAGCGCAAATATTTTGTCGTGTAACCTTTGATTTACGAGGACAGTTGCTTTTACTGACCGTACAAGAGTACATACAAGAATCATAGAGCAGGAACAGCATTATTTATTTACTTCATGGTTTGTACGATACACTAATCTAGTCATTCTATGTGGTCTGAACATCTGGACAAAGATTTTCTTTCGTGTTGTTGATGTTGCTAACATAATCACTCAAGGCCGCTTGGATCGAAGATAAAATTTCACCCTGTATTGCATAATATGGTGACTTCAGATTAAGTCTGCTGACATCAACAAATAGGGTACGGTACCGTACTTTTTTCCAATGGCATAAAATATCTCTCGAAATAATTAGCTTTAAAATGTAGGTATGCGTTACATACAATGCAGTTTTCACGTTTCTTATTTCTGGCGCGTAAAATTTTGGATTGTTTTTAAAAAATGAAGACACCATAATTGCATCAACTTTAGGGAGGTTTCCGCTGTCAGCCTTCACATAACCATCTTCCATTGTGGCATAACAACTGCAAACGCGTTTAGATCACGAAAAAAATGAACTTAAAGCTGCGAAATGGAGGAAACGCGTACAAAATACAGCTCAGACTTCTTGTTGCTGCACTGTAGGTGTTCTATGACGTCACCAGTACTTCAGCCAATAACGGAGCGTTTTCGATCATGTGATCTAATCGTGAAATTTGATGATTTTTAAGCTTTAATTATGTAAAAATAACAGATGTTTTGTAAGAATTATGAGCGAAAATTCTGACTGAATGTTATAATCATTCAGAATAACAACAATTCAAACCGTATTTTTAACACAGAAAAAAACCCTATTGCCGGGCCGCCTATAAAAGAATGCCGCCACAGGATGATTGACAGGTTACATAAAAGTGCACTTAAGACTGGTGCACTTAAGACTTGCAAGTAAACAACACCCGCCCTCCACCCCTCAGCGCCGCCGCCAGACAGGCGCCACCTCCGACAAATCCAGACATGTGCACCCCCAGCCGCCAGACAGACGCCACAGCATCCCCAAGACGCTAGGGACATGCGCCGCCTCCGATTAATTTGCATATCAATTTAACCGCCGCCGCCGTTACCGACGCAGCCGCAGGCGATCGCTTACTTACGAACATTATTATGTGCAGGTTGCAACCCGCTCTTACACAGTCTATTTATGTTTCGTAAATGTTCGGAGTTACGCCTTACTGTCTAGTTATGCGATATATGTTTGGAGTTATGCCTTGGGGGAAAAAACAATGCCGCACATCGCACGTCAATTTAATTGTAACAACCTATGTTTTTGTTTATCAGTAACAAGTAAGCACTTGCCTGAGCACAGTCCCCGCCCCCGCTACCGCCCCCTCCACCTACCTCCACCCCACCAACAGCCCTAAAGATTATCGACCCGGTCCGGAACTCGAACCCGCGCCCCTAGAATTTTTTTTTTTTTTTTTTTTTTTTTTTTTTTTTTTTTTTTTACGGATGGTATTACTTATAGACGACCCCAACATTGGAAGAAAAAAAAGGAGTCAATTATTATTGCATACTTCGGACAGTACAATTACCTGGAATAACACGAGAGTTTCGTAAACAAATTGACCCTGCCAGCAGCCAGACCATCCACCACAGCTCCCAATTATTGTTTATAGACGTCTAGTCGTTTTAAGTGTAATTTGAGTACAGTTCAACACCCATTGCGACCACAAACACACAGTGTTCTCTCGGCAAGCTACATAAAACATTTCTATAAACATATGCTAAACGTTTAAACAGAAATATCATAACGTTTTATTATTTTAAGCATTCTCTCTCCAAGCTCTTCGCATAGACTACAGCCGAAAGACGTGTTTAATAATAGCGCACATTGGATAATAAAAGGGTTGTATCGGTAACGAACGCCACTAACTTATGTATCCATCTTAACAAATACTCTTTAGATGTCCAGATTATTTAAAAACAATTCTAACCAGAGCCAAACATTTGGAACTACCCAAAAGAGAATAAATGGTCCGTTTCGGAACTCGACCGCAACCTTAGATCTACAAGCAAAATAAATGTATCTCTTCGTTAAGACGATGCAAGCAAAGGCCATCGAACGGAATGTAACGGTCACAACGCTACAAGCTTGTATGTCAACCACTCTTTCGATAAAACAACAACAACAGCAGCAGTAGCAGCAGAAGAAGAAGATGACACTTTGTTTATACAAAAATTCCAATTTACTGGTGGAAATAACGAAAATCGGCAATGACATCTAGCACAGCGTCTGCATAGAAACTAATTCTTTCCAACACACAAGACATTTTACCGAACATAGCTAAAGCCGCTCTGTCAGTCAGCACCAGACTGTTAGGAATGCGTCTAAATATACATCTGCAAGCACCGTTAACAATCGTCCAGAACGCAGAGCGCTCTCTTGGCAGGCTACATAAAAGTAACATATGCTAAATGTTTAAACAAAATCTATTAAAAACACCTAAGTTACATCTCCAAATGATCAAAACCTTCTATGCAAGACCTCTACAGACGTACCACTCTGACAAGGATAGCGCGCATTGCATTTATTTAATGGAGCTGAGCTAGGCCGAAAGTTCCGAAATATAACACTCTCTCTCTTTAGCGATTTGCCCTGTTACGTTTCCTTAGATCGAGGTATAGATGCGCCTTCCGAGAATTCGAGTAGTTTCATTTTACCTCTTATTTCCTTACTACAGCAGTACACATCTTCTTGCGTATGCCCATCTAAGGAATCTCTATGTCCTGTTACGATGCAAACTACATTTATCTGACGCTGGTCAAACACCGATATTGCAGCTCCCCAGAAGTCATTTAAACCCTATTGTGCAACGGAGAGTCGAAATAAAAAAATACGCTAAGTAATTTACCGATATCCGACAGTCTACACTAAAACTTTTCTTTTTTCTCGATAGCTCTGACCTAGCAACACTCTTCTTCGAAAAGACACCAACCACGGAACCGAGGTAGTACTTTAACTGTCCCATGCAACACAAGATCGATCAGTTCCTTACCCACATAAATTCATACTCCAAGTTCCTTTCCTGTGACTTCTTTTTTCATTCCACTGAAACTAACTCGAATTTATTTTTTTAAAGTAGCTGTCTACCGCAAACGAAGATTCTAACCTACACACCAGAAAATTTATAGCCAACAAACCTCGCATATTTCGAAGCCCTATATGAAAGTACAGGCCATGGTAGGAGACCCACTCATTATAATAATAGTAGACACAGCGAAATTTAGTTGACCCTCTAGATGCCAAAACATTCGTCAACAAGGCCGTATGCACTATCATCCTCTCTCTGGTAATAGTATTACACAAACAAAAACGTTTAAAGACGAAAGTAGTGCGCCTTAGGGCTCAAACGACAGCACACAACGCAGGAAAACGTGACATCGATCATAATATTTCTACGCATTACCATGCAATCGCAATCAACTGCCCTCTAAGACAGCAAACGTCCCAAAGTTCGCTAGATTTGCGGACACACCAGTCAATTTTCAGTGTTATTAAACCAGCAAAACACAGCACAAGAACTGCTCTTTAAGGAATGGCTGGGAGTGACACACACTTCAGAGCTGCACTTAGTAAATATTGGCTGTCCCCGTTCCCGATCTAGTCCTTAGTGTATACTGCAAGCTCCAGTCTGGTAATGCCAAACGAAGAGATAAAAGAATCCCTCAAACGCTTGATATAACATAGATAAGGTGACTACCGGTAAGTTTATCGACACCAGAACTCGTGATTCGACAAATAAATGTATTCGACGTCAATCGATTCCAGCTACCCTATACAGACTCCTTCCTAGCGAAAGTAATGGCTTGATACTAAGTACTTACACATAACCAGTTTGTTAAAAAAATCACTGCGAAATCGTGTGGGATGCCCAACAACACGAAGATGGAGATTTAATTTAACATCGGCTCGCCCCACTTTATAAGGTACAGCCAAATGATTTCCTCGAGATGTTCTCCAGTGTCTCCTTGCCGAGTTTCTCCAGTATTCCGAGTGCTCTCACAACACCGCTACCAGGTAGGACAGATGGTAACTTAGCCTATCTCCATGACGAACTTGTCGTATTTACTACGCATGTATAAGTTAAAAGATCAGAAATAATTTACCATCGCACACCACTCGTAAATTAAACACCACTAACACACGATCAAACAGGCAATACATCGTAACGTACACAGCACAGAATTTTAAGAACATAATCCTAAAGTGACTTCTTTAGAGCTCTATCGCAACACAACATCATTCACAACTGGAAACAGACACCGTAGAGCGTATTTCAAACACTCTTTACTTAAATTCTACCCCAACTAGCATACGACACTCTATGTAACAACAACCATCTCCAACCCAACGACTGAACTACAACAAAAGGATCTAACCATTCCAGCTCTTTTCTACTAAAGTTCTAAACTAACTAGCAAATGACAACTCGGTAACTCTGCGTCGTTGGTGGATCCTTTCCGAACATGTGATTGATCATGCACCTTTTTGCATTACATATTCCACCAGACAGTATTTCTGAAAAGTTTTCTATCAGTCACTAGACCACATACCTCGTACGTTTGACAATCACTCGAGCACAAACAGTCATCGTATTCCACCTTCTAACGAATCAGTACTCCCGATAAACCTATGTAACACATCCAATTACATCGTAAAAATGACTGACACACACAGAACAGCCAACAAGGAACGATGCAGATCAACAACAAGCTCTTTTCTTATATTTATATATCTAATCATTACAACTAACAACGAAAAAAATAGTCTAGACCATTTCGAACTAATACAAAACCCGAGATTTTATCAAACACTAAGACCAGTCCTTTAGAGACTAAACAAAGGATTAAACACGCCTCCCAAAGAAGGTAACTACCCAGCTTTAAATAACCTAACCATAGGATTTATTGAATTCGATGCTTCTCGACCGATGAACAATAATTTACTACCGCAAACACCAACACAACACTAGCAAGATACACCCAAGACACCAAACTATCTGAGATTTGTCAAACCCTATGCTTCTCTACAGAAGAACAATAATTTACCGCCGGCCGCGATGGCCGAGGAGACTGAGGCGCTTCAGTCACGGTCTGCACGGCCACTACGGTCGGGGGTTCGAATCCCCCCTCGGGCATGGATATTTGTGCCGTCCTTAGTTGTAGATAGTTCATAAGTAGTTTGTAAGATTAGGGACTGATGACCCCGTAGTTAAGTCCCATAAGCTCTACAAACATTTGAATAATTTCCCACCACAAACATCACCACAACGCTAGCAGGAGGCATCCAATCGTATTGTAAGCAACACTAACAGATGAGATGAATACACCGCATCCCAAGTACAACCATTACACTTTGTTTCTATGTGCGCATCTACAACTACGCGACGCCCCTGCTCTTACAACTCAGCTCCCTGTAAGAGACCGTAACAATAGTCAAATCCAACCTACAACACCCAAAAAATGTTATCGAATGTCAAGAGTAATCCTTTAGAGACTAAACGAACGATTAAACGTGCCTCCCAACGTAGATAACTACCCAGCTTTATATCACCTAACCATAGAGCTCATTGAAATTGATGCTTCTAGATCTAAGAACAATAATTTACCGCAGCAAGCATCTCCGCTACGCCACCGAGAAGCGTCCATTCGTAAAGTAAACACCACAGGACTAACACATAACCATACTACTACGTATCTACATGTTGCAGCGAACTGTACGACTAAACAGATCGAAATCGGTATTTCGCACAAGCCAAGATACATCGTCCGCACCAAATTACGAATACATGCGACCTATTTTTACGAAGAAAGAATATTCAAAAATGTTCAAATGTTTGTTGAGCTTATGGGACTTAACTACGGGGTCATCAGTCCCTAAACTTACAAACTACTTATGAACTACTTACGAACTAGGACGTCACAAATATCCATGCCCGAGGGGGGATTCGAACCCCCGACCGTAGTGCCCGTGCTGACCGTGACTGGAGCGCCTCAGTCACCTCGGCCACCGCGGCCGGCAGATGTCTTTTTTATCTCGTTACTTTTCTCCGTTAGGTTTGTTGTTTATTTCGTTACTTTTCTCCATTAGGTTTGCTGTTAATTTTGTTCCTTTACTTGGCATTTGTTTTCGATTACTGTATTGTTGTTACTGTAGTTACTTACTGTCAGGGGTGTCATCCCACAAATTGGAGCTGAAGGTAGGTGTGCCTGTTTTATTGATGCGTAACTTGGATGCACCACGATATGCAATGTCATCAGGTTACGCATCACGGACCTGAGAAGGCATATCGTGCAGGCCACCATCAACACCGGTGGAGCCAAGAGAGAGACTGTATTAATACAACGAATTCCCATCATCCCAACAAACTTGCCATTCCAGTTTAAACGGTTACAGTTCCCATTGAAAGCGGCCTCCTCGATGACTATAAACAAGTCAAGGACATACTTTAAAAGTGGCAGGTATTCATCTGGCCATCCCGTGTTCCTCGCACGGACAGCTCTATGTAGACTGCTCCCGTGTATCGAGAGCTAGGAATCTCTACGTATACTCAGAGAACAAGAAGTCTCGAAACATCGTTTACAGGGACGTATTGCAATAGATTTTTGGCTCTCCGTCCGTTCCAAGACAATTATATATTCCGTGCTAACAATGTCGCAAACAGTCATGTAGTTATTTATGCCCTTTCTTTGCACTTTAATGTCTGACTATTGAACCGCGGGTAACACCGCGGGGAGCAGCTAGTACTAAAATAACACTGTGGTGTAATACCAAATGCAGAATGAGCAAGCGAACGTGTGTTTTCCTTCCCACAGACGAAATGTAAAGGATTGTTGTGATCCCGTTATGTATCAAATGGAGGAAGCCTGAAGACTGGCGCGTATATAGCTGACGTTTCCATGATGTGTTGCAAACCGTCGACATAATCCAGGGAGTGGGACCGGATCCATTATGCAGCTTTGGAACAGCTAAACGAGTAAGAACTGTTCTGTAAGGCTTAGTATCTATCTTGTCTGTAGCTCACGAGGAAGGCGCTCCCTATATGTAGTGAAAGATAAGCTTCTAATATTTCTGGTCAAGATTGGAAATACTAATGTGCATTTTAATGTTTTCGCTGACAATGAATGCTAGAAATTGGAAAGAATCCTGTAATGAATGAAAAAAAACTGTTATTGCAGTTGGAGAAAAGTGCCCCCACTTATTCTCGCCCCTGTTACTGGCCACTGTCCACTGTGAATGCACAAAGGACTACTCACGCACATTAATTTGACGCTCGCAGCGGTGACATATGGGACCGTCCGTAAGGAAATTTTTTCATCTATGGTCACTCTCTTATGTCGCCGCGCCGCGCCGATGGTCAAATTAATTTCCGTGAGTAGTTATAAGTAGTTATAAGTTCATCTTATTTTCGCCGATTACAACGCTATTTAGTATGACAATGAAAACAATTTTCTGGCAAAAAAGTTATAACGGAGGAGCTACAGTTCGACTGGATGAAAAATAGAAAAAAACAACAACCAAATAACAAAAGGAGATGTGTCCGTTCTTCCGCCCACCATGTACGTCCAGTCGGTGTGAATCGATACCTCCATGTCGAAGTCACATTAAGCAGAGCTGTCACTTCCACATTTTAATTCCCGGTTCAACTTCAAGCGGGCGGACACACAACCACAGAGTTCATTGGCTCTTTTACTTGTCTAAGGATCTGATTGAGCATTGTTGCGTTATGCCCTTATCAAAATTTTAGCACAGTAATCAGTAACTGAATATCACAGTTAAATAAAATCCGGACAGATAGCAATCACAGTTAATTAGACAGGAGGCTGGAATTGGTCCATTTGGAATAATGTGAGCAAACGTTAATTTATTAGCATACTTTGGTTATTGGTGGCTGAACAACGTCTAATTTCACAGTCCATGTAATAAATCCTGTGTCACGATTTTTGTCTGAGTTGAACACCGAAACTAATCAGATGATCTTAATCAAATTTTGCACACTGTGTGCGATTTGCTACAAGTTATAAACTAGAATATCTTTTAAAAGGGAAATTATATCAATATATTTTATTACATATTAAATTGTGTCACCTAGGTTCGGCAAGTATCCAATAGCTAGCAGCGTGTTTTCATATATATATATATATATATATATATATATATATATATATATATATATGGCCATCAGTCCCTAGACTTCTTAAAGTTACTTAATCTTAGGAAAACATACACACCCATGCCCCAGGGAGTACTCGAACCGCCGCGGAATGCGGCCGAGTGCATTGAGGCGCTATGCTACGATTTGCGAGGCCGTTCCCCGACGAGGGTTCGAATCCCCTCTCAGCCATGGATGTTTGTGTCATCTTTAGTATAAGGTAGTTCATAAGTAGTTTGTATATTTAGGGGATGATGACCCCGTAGTTAAGTCTCTTAAGCTTGACAAACATTTGAACATTTGTACTCGAACCTTCGACGGCGGGCAACCGTGCGCTCCTCAGCGAGGCAGCTTAGAAAGCTTGACCGCTCCACAGTGGCCTTATATATGTATGTATAAAGTCTGGACTTGCAGGAAAGTGCTTGACGGCCCAGCCTTTACCTCTGACCTGAGGTGTTGCCAGAAACACGTGGCTCGGAATCAAGGTTAAACAGAAGTACCCCTTCTTCCGATTGGGTTTCTGCGGCAGGTTAGAGCATGCAAATCACTGAAGTGACTTTCAGTTGAAAGACTTCCACCATACTGTTGTAGCCATCAGTTCGTAGACTTACAAGATATTTAAACTAACTTACACTAAGAACTTAACATGTGCACACACACACACACACACACGCACACACACACACACACACACAAACACACACACACACACACACACACACACACACATACACATACACATACACATGCCCTAGGGAGGACTCGAAACTCCGGCGGGAACAGCCGACCAGCATGACGCCTAAGACCACACAGCACTTCCACCACGTCACAGAAATACAATAAATTATTATTACAATCTTTTTCAAACGTTTCCTTGATACTACATTTTATTTCACATTACTTGTATTTTTCAAATTTACATGCGACATAACTGTGCTTTAAAAATTCTTCGTGTTTTTCAGTTGTAATTATGCTCTGTATTATTTACACCACCAAAATCAAAACTCTAAAATACCCCCCCCCACCACCGCCAAAATCTAAATTCTAAAATACATGTATCAAAAAGGTACAACACAAACATGCTGAAAGAACTGAACGGCTGGTTAGATTCTGATGACATTTTTGTGTATCTTTGAATGGGTCTTTGGATGTTGACATTCACAATTAAATCCGACAATGGCGCTAAAAATTGAAATAATTGAAATTTGTAATTTCAGTAACTTCGTGTTAGATTCGTAGTTTAAGTGCTGCCGTGTCGTTCATTCGACTGCAATAAAACTTTGAACATTTGACATTCAATCCAAGAGAAATGATATACTTTACAACAGATTTCTACACTACAGTTTTTTCATATCTTGATGAAATTTTGCACAGTTGACCTTCAAGACGAGAGAAACGTCACTAGAGTGCATGAGATTTGGTATCGTGAATGGCGGAGCATATCTTACTCTAGACATCGACACCAACTGACTTATTATCATCAGAATTGGTAGATATATGTAATTTTTCATATACAGTGGCGAGGGGGAGGAGATGAACAGAGAGTGGGTCATGAGGAGACTGGCAAAGCGTGGGGTAGATGATGATAGAGAAAGGGGGATGGGTGGATGGATAGCGGAGAAGAGGAGGAAGAGCAGCAGACAGTGGTTGGTAGAGGAGGAGGAGACGATTGACAGATGCAGGAGAAAGAAGGGGACAGACAGGGACAAGAGGGGCACCTTACAGAGTATTTGGATAAATAAATACGCAAGTAACGCCGGTTTTTCAGCTAGCTGATATAAAGGCCTAAGAGGACAAGAGAGGAAGGTAAGACATAGGCATAAAGACACGGGAGCTGATGGTCAGAGAGAGTTGGAGATGGAGTGTGTAACTGGCTTCTTCTGCACCTAGTTTTTTAATCCGTATAGAAAAGATGGGCTCTGAATTTTAGTTGGGTTGTCTGTTGGAATGGTAGGTTGGTACTCTTGCTTATTATTTTATTGCGTAATAAATTGCTGTCTTCTAATTAGCATGAGAAACTGCACAGTCTTTAATTTTATTCTAGCCTGTTTTTATAACTTAAACTTTCGTTAAGATCAAACATGAAATTCCTTTTTCTCAGGGGTTTGATATTTGATGTAACAATATTTGAAATTTTTATCTTTTCCCGGTTAGTTCATTTAAATTGGAGCAATTTACAAAAGAATCTATCTCTCAGTTTATGATGATATTGTTTTTGCAGTTAAAATTTTACTTTGGGTCTCTTTTGCCTCGTAGCTAAATAATTTATTCATTCCACACATTCGATTTATTTAAGAGTCAAAGATATTATAGTTACTTTCAAAACTATTCCACAGATACTGTAAAGGTGTCTAATTACGAAATAAACTTTTGAAGCCACTTTTTATAGATCACTTGTCTATATGTTTTCGTAAAGTTCAGTTCACTGTTATAACACTTGAAAAAGACACACATAGAGTGATTCACAGTTCGGAAATTCAGTTTCTCACAATTATAGATTTCTTGTACAATATCTTTGTTTTAACTTACAATTCATATCACTACCTATTTCTCCTAAAATAAACATAAAAATCGCAATATCACTTATCCTTAACAAAATTAATGTTCAAGTTTAACTGAGTTAGTCCATTCTAACATCAGGAGCAACAATTGTAGCACTACATATCTCCAGTCGCCTAACCCCCATCTGAAATTCGTAGATATTGTTACCATAAAGTGCGTTATCCTTTGCTATCAAATCTGACTTTACTGAGAGTTACATACATCAGTAAACTCGATCTTTACCAACAAAGAGCTAAACTTTCAGAGAACAGAACTCATAGAAGCCTCAACTTACAGTGAGTGAACTCATAGAGAGCTAAACTTACAGAGAGCTAGTAACCCAACTGCGAGTATTATTTATACTAACACTCGGACAAAAGATGGCTGTTACGTATAGTATTTGGGATATCTTACTCAGTGACTTTTTTCTACTCTGATTTACAAAAATGGTAATAAATTTCCCTTTTAAACGTAAAAAAAAGCTACGTACAAATTCTGCCTCATAAAAATAATACAAATATTTTCGAATAACTGAAATGCTATGATCACAATGTGGTGTTATAAGTGTAGCATGTATATTCAGTTCCCATGGATATTTAGCAATTACGAAGCATTGCCAGGTTCGGCAGTGGACAAATAAAATATTCTTTGAGTAGTGCAGACAAGTAATACATAACAGAGTTTTAGACGTGCAAATCATGTCCCAGACTTCCTACTCACAATCACGAATAATTCTCTATATGGATAATTTTATTTATTTTTCAGTGTATCACTTCAGAAATTGCTGCAGCCTGTCCATAGCAAACAGTCCTACTCACAAACACGTTTCCGAACTAACTCCATCGGCTCTTAACCGTTTGGATTTTTACCGAGACCCTCGCCATAAACAACAAGACCCTCTTCCTTGCTTCATAAGTCCCTCTAAAACTTGGGCACGTCACCACTGTGAAGTCAGATCAGCTCTTATATTCTTGAACATCAAAATTACTTTAGTTTCACAATTTTAACTTTTTTGCCTCATGGAAATTACATATAGTATTATGAAACATTTTATCTTCACTACAGAAAAACCGATTTTCTGAAATTCGAAAAATTTATGACATGAATGTTATTTTGTACATTGCAAACCAGATTTCCAGTTTTAACTGAAATCTCGATCACAATTCTTATCACATAATATATAACATAGTCACACAAATTCATGAAAAATACGCAGAATTAATTAATAATTATTAAAACAGAGGCTACATCATCGTGTGTCACTGTAGAGGATCCTTTGCCTTTGTACAACTATTACATTATTTTTCTATGTTTATAAGCGAAAACTCGTTATTATTTTCTTTTAAGCCATACTTTCAATAGATGTGTTTTATATATTGAAAGACGCTATGAGACTGTCTTTAATTTTGTGTGATCCTTAAGGAGTATAAACAGATCTGCTGTGATTACTGCCAAAGTTCATTTTTTGAAACATTCCATCTGTCAACATTTAACCTAGGTCTGTTTACTTTGCGAACAGGAAGGAAGGAAGCTTATGGGTTTAATTATTATTATTATTATTTTTGGGTTTTACATCCAGTCGACTATGTGGTCATTATAGACGAAGCATACGCTCTTAGGTAACCTTGCTTCTTCATGCGTGTAACATGACCCCACCATCTCAGTCTGTTCGCTCTAACTGCTTCATCCATGGTGTTCATTCCTAGTTTTTCTTTTATTTCCTAATTATGGACACCCTCCTGCCATTGTTCCCGCCTATTAGTACCTGCAATCATTCTTGCTACTTTCATATCTGTAACCTCTACCTTATTAATAAAGTAACCGGTATCCACCCAACTTTCACTCCCATAAAACAAAGTTGGTCGAAAGATAGAGGGGTGCATTGCTGACTTAGTCTTGTTACTTACTTACTTACTTCTTTCAGAAGAGAGTAGATCTTAGCTGAGCACTCCCTGCATTAGCTTTGCTGCACCTCGATTACAGTTCTTTCACTATGTTGCCATCCTGTGAGAAAATAACTCCCAGGTACTTGAAACTGTCTACCTGTTCTTTGTTCCTTCTATATGACACTCAATCTGTTTAAATCTCTTTCCCACAGACACTACTTTCGTTTTGGAGATGCTGATCTTCATATCATAATCCTTGCACCTCTAAATATTAGTTTGAAACCTTTCAACCGAATCGACCATTACAACTAAGTCATCTGTATATGTGAGACTGCTTATTTTGTTTTCACCTATTTTAATCCCACCCTGCCAGTCTACTGTTTTTAATATATGATCTATGAATAGTATGAACAACAGTGGTGACAGGTTACAGCCTTATCTTACCCCTGAAACTATTCTGAACCATGAGATTAATTTGCCATCTACTCTAACTGCTGCCTGAGTATCTACGTAAAGACCTTTAATTGTCTGCAGAAGTTTGCCTCTTATACCATAATCTTGTAGAACTGACAGTAGCTTCCTCCTAGGAACACAGGCATAAGCCTTTTCTAGACCTATGAAACATAGATACAATTCTCTGTTCCACTCATAGCACTTTTCCATTACCTGCCTTAAGCTAAAGATCTGGTCCTGGCAGCTTCTAAGATGCCGAAACCCACACTGATTTTCATCTAACTTGTCCTCAATTAATACTCGCCCTCTCCTTTCAACAATACCTGAGAATATTTTGCCTACAACGGTAATTAAAGAGATACCTCGATAGTTCTTACAATCTTTTCTGTTTCCATGACTGAAAATTGGCGTGATTACCACTTTCGTCTAGTCAGATGGAACCTGTCCCGACTCCCATGCCTTCTCAATTATCCTGTGTAACCATCTGAGACACGATATTCCACTGTATTTGACGTGTTCCGGCTTAATTTCATCCACCCCAGCCGCTTTATTTCACTGTAATCTACTGACCATTTTCTCCACTTCCTCGAATGAGATCCTGTTTCCATCGTTGTTCCTTTCCCATTCTACCTGAAAATCATTGAACGTTTCACCGACATTGAGCAATTCTTCAAAATATTCCCTCCATCTGCTCAAGGCGTCCACAGGATTGACTAGCGGCTTTCCTGACCTGTCCAAAACACTTGTTAATTCAGTCTCCCTCCCTTACGAAGATTGCTAATTACGCTCCAAAAATGGTTTTCCTGCGGCTTGACCCAGGGTTTCTAGCTTATTTCCAAAGTATTCCCATGATTTCTGCTTGGAGTCTGCAATTATCCGTTTAGCTTTGTTTCTTTCTTCAACATAACTTTCTCTGTCTGCCTGATTTGTAGTATGAAGCCATTTTTGAAATGACTTTTTTTCTTTTTACAGGATGCCTTGACTATGTCATTCCACCAAGACCAAGCTGTCTGCTTCATCCTGCCTTTACACACTACTGTTCCAAGACATTCTCTAGCTGCTTCCAGTAGTGTGTCCCTGTACCTTGATCATTCCTCTTCCAGTGACTGTAAATCATTACATTCAACTAACTAGTACCTTTCTGTGATCATTGTTATGTATTTGTGCCTAATTTCCTTGTCTTGAAGCTTGTCCACCCTTATCCTTCTACACATGGACCTGACTTGCTGCTGTTTTGGCCTCACAAAACCAATTTCACTGCAGATAAACAATGATCAGTATCATAAGAGAAACCCCTAAAAACACGTGTGTCCTTGACTCTCTTCCTGAATTCCTGGTCTTTTGTTATATAGTCAATGACAGATCTGCTTCCACTTCCTTCCCAAGTATAGCGGTGAATGTCCTTATGCTTAAAGAAGGAGTCTGTGATAACTAAGCCCATACTGCTGGAACAGAAATCCAAGAGCTGTTTTCCGTTCCTGTTGGCCTCCATATCCTCTCCAAACCTACCCATAACCTTTTCATAACTTTCTGTTCGATTTCCTATCCTGGTGTTGAAATCAGCCATTAGTAAAACACTACCCTTATCCTTCACTCTAACAACTATGCCACTAAGTGCATTGTAAAATCTGTCCATCTCATCTTGATCTGTCCCTTCACAGGGTGAATACACTGCCACAATCCTAATTTTCTTGCTGGAGATGGCCAAAGCTATCCACATCAGTCGTTTATTTACATACCTTATTGCAATTATGCTGGGTTCGATTGCTTTCCTGATGTAAAGCCCTACACCCCACTTTGCTCTTCCTACTTTGACTCCTGACAGGTAGACCTTGTATTCTACTGACATGCTATGTCATGCTACATGTTTGCAGACCCCTACAGAACAGAACACTGAAGCTTCACATGTCATGGCCCCCTGAAGAGAAGCTCCAATCCCCATTATTTCATGCCGATCATGAAAGAAAAAGAACGCTTGGTTGTGCAGTGTGTGTGCATGTGTGTGTGTGTGTGTGTGTGTGTGTGCATGTAACATGTGAATGTGTAATTTGGTATGTGTAAATGTGTACCTCCCAAAACCTTCCCTTTAAAATTCAGCAATAACCCTTCCGTATGTTATAGCTCATGAAATTCCAACAAAAAGTATCAAATTCCCGTATATAAAAATTACAAATAATATTCATGAAGTTTGTTTCTTCCATTGAGAGACAAGTGATGATTTACCTTCTATTTAGCAGAAAATCATAAAATCACACAGATTATCGTCATATCTGTAAAAATGAAATGTCTTATTTTTTTATGCAATTTATTTCATTACTACTTACTGGGAATAATGTCGTTACTTTGATTAAATAGCGCCAAATTTCACTTATGACACTTGTACAACAGTTGGTAGTGCGATACAGTCTTTCTTTTGTTGCTTAGTGCACTTCATTTATTACCAACTGTTACTTGTAAATTCTACTTGTTAATTTCTTTTGCAATATGCAGATGTTAAATGTTTGCATGTGTATTTTGTGCATTACTTGTGGAAAATAATATGTGCCTAGTTGAACTAGGATAAGACTTATTTTAAATTATATGAAACTTGCCAACAGCAATACGATTGTTTTTTTCTCCACTGTAGTTATCTTTATGCTAAGTGTTGTAATGAAGATTGAAATTACATCTTTGTCATGTTTACAAACACAAACTCCGTGTGGTGACTGAATATGATCTTATAATTCATATTCGGTTTATTTCTACAATTGGTAGTCAATAAATAAATAAAAATAATACAATGATAGTGGATAGAGATAAGATGAAGATTAAAGAATAGTGAAAGGAAGAAGAAACATATCACAGAAAGATAAAGAAGTGATATGCTAACTTGGGTCCCGATGCACATCAATTCACCAAACTGAAACAGATATTGGTTCCCCTGGAGTCGTATCTATGGTTTTAATATTTAAAAAATCTATCTTACGTTTGTCATCCTACTTGCATGGTAGAGATGTAGAAAATACTCCTAGAAAATGAGTCAGGTGCACCTCTCCATCTGGTTTAAATTTTGGAAACTGTTCTATCATACCAACTCCTCCTGTAACCACAGCGATTTCTTCTAGAATAGCTTCTCCTGATACCAAAATCCTTCTTCAACATAGTTGATCTTCTAATTTTTTCCTGAATCTTTGCAAGATCTTCCTTTAATTGATTTATTTCTTGCTGTGTTTTGTTCCATCCAGTACTTACATTTGAAGGGGCCTCTACTTTTTTGTTTACTTTTTTATCTACTAAACCAGCAACATAGCGTTCCAAACTGGATATATCATCCACATCTCCTGTAAGTTCAGCAAATTCCCTACTTCATTCTAAATGTTCTACTCGGTTTTCAGTTTCTGATATTCTACAGTCTATTTTCTCTATGTTACTTGTTGTTTTATTATGAATATCCGAATAGTCCTTTACCATGGTATCCAATTTACCCTCCCCATACTCACAGATGTGTTGTCCAATTTTTCCTTTTACATATATTACAACACGAGACAGAGTATATATTTTGTGGTTTGTTAGTCCTAATGCTTCTGATGTTTTTTGTTCTATCATGTGTGATAAGCTAACTTGTAATTCTTCTTTTACATTTTTAGTAATAAGACTTTTTAATTGATCACATTTGTGTGTTTGTTGTACTTCTAGTTCATTTAAAAAAATTTTAAATAATTTTTACTGGTTAAGTTTTTTAAATCGAACTCTTTTGCCTTCTCTAGCTTTAAATTGATGTATTGCTCGTGATTTGTGACTGTTGCTCCGTAACCATAGGCTTGTTGATATGGTTGTCATGGGCAACTACAAGTCTCTTCTTTAATTTACTTTCATAAATAAATAAATAAAAACACTTGAATATTTTTCTTCCTTATTTCGTTCCTTCCTCTCTTTAAATTTCCTCACTTGAATGGTTGTCAATGCAACCGTGTACCAAGCTTATTTATGTACGTAGTTGTATAAGAGTAGGGTGATGTACACATCCTTTCTCACTTACTTGTTTGCAGAATTCCTTCTTGTTGTTGGTAAAAAGAAAAAGAAAAAGAGGGATCCTGCTACTCAGTGCCCCTCATCCATGCACCTTCAGAAAGGATCAATCTTCTTTGTAGGTATCTAGTGGAGAGAAGTGGCTGCAATTGTAATTCTATATTCGTAATTTTAAATCAAAAGCTACCCTTTGTTGGAGACATATATTTTGTAATAACATCTTCATAACATGAACACAACTTTTCCATTTCTTAGTACACTGCAAGTTTAACTACTATTTTCGATAGCTTTTAATATGACATGTTTTGTGTCTCATCGCCACTGGTTGTCCTAGGCGTTGGTGGTCGAGTGGAGAGAGACCGACACAGGGAAATTGGATGCACTTGAGTGTAGGTATGGAGTCAGAGGTGTCCAGCCAGGGGGACAGCAGAAACTAGATACACTAAGCTAGATTAGTAC